>CM040622.1:72203731-72262064 GCA_022817965.1 Solanum lycopersicoides | reverse complement strand
TCATCAAAAAGATGAGGGGGATAACGGTTTCATGTCGGTCTCGGCCTCCCATGTTGCACCTCAACTAGGTGGTTCTTCCATATCACTTTTACGGAAATCACCTACTTGTTCCTCAACCTTTTGACTTGTCTATCAAGGATTTGAACCGGAACCTCATCATAAGAGAGGTTATCCTTGACACCAAGACCTTCAACAGGAAGAATTGACTCGGGATCACCGACACACTTCTTTAACATAGAGACATGGAAAACCGAATGAACCGAAGCTAAATCATTAAGTAGCTTTAAACGATAAGAAACTTTACCAATCCTTTCCAAAATCTCATAGGGACCCACGTAACGAGGGCTCAACTTCACTTTCTTGCCAAATCTTACCACTCCCTTCATAGGTGAAATCTTCAAATACACCTTGTCACCCCCTTCAAACTCCAAATCCCTCCTTCTATTGTCGGCATAGGACTTTTGTCGACTATAGGCTGTTTGTAACCTATTTCTTATGATATGCACATTCTCCAATGTCCTATAAATCAAGTCAGGACAAAAGATTGATGATTCACCAACTTCAAACCATTATATAGGAGACCTACACCTCCTACAATACAATTCTTCATAGGGAGCCATGGAGATAGACAAATGAAAACTATTATTATACGCAAACTCCACCAAAGGCAAGTGTTTATCCCAACTTTCTTTAAAATCAATAATGCAAGATCTAAGCATATCTTAAAGAGTTTGAATTGTGCGTTCCGCTTGACCATCCGTTTGAGGATGAAAGACGATACTCAATTTCACCTTAGTACCCAAACCTCTTTGGAAAGACTTCCAAAACCTAGAAGTGAATTGTGCACCCCGATCCGAAATGATGGATAACGGGATACCATGGCGACACACAATCTCATCTATGAAGATCTTCGCATAATCATCCGCCGAATACGTAGGTTTGACGGGAATAAATGAGCGGACTTAGTCAATCTATTAACAATCACCCATATAGAATCATATGACTTTTGAGTCCGAGGCAATCCTACCACAAAGTCCATATTAATGTCTTCCCACTTCCAAGTAGGAATTTGGATCTCTTGTAGTAATCCACCCGGCTTTTCATGTTCCGCCTTCACCTGTTGGCAATTTTGACACTTAGCAACAAATTCCGCTATGTACTTCTTCAAACCTTCCCACCAATATATTTCTCGAAGGTCATGATACATCTTAGTAGAACCCGGATGGATGGAATAGTGGGATCCATGGGCTTCATCAAGGATCCGATCCCTCAATCCATAAACATCAGGAACACATAACCTCCCTTGGCACCTCAACACACCATCTCCTCCTAAGGACAAGGACTCATTCATCTTGCCAAGAAAAAATTCCTTCAACTCCATTAATAGTTGATCAAGGTGTTGTTTGGATTTCACCTCAACCACCAATGATGATTCAGAGCTATGATGAACCGTGGCACCTCCATTTAGAGAATTCTCCAACCGAACTTCTAATCTGGCCAAATTATGAATATCCTTCACTAGATCTTTCTTGTCTCCATCTATATATGACACACTACCCATAGTCATACGGCTTAGAGCATCCGCCACCATATTGGCCTTGCCAGGATGATATAGGACACTCATATCATAATCTTTCAACAATTCTAACCACCTTCTTTGTCGGAGATTCAACTCTTTTTGAGTAAACATATATTGAAGACTCTTATGATCGGTGAAAATATCTACATGAACACCATACAAGTAATGTCTCTATATTTTCAAAGCGAACACCACGGCCGCTAACTCAAGGTCATGGGTAGGGTAATTTTTCTCATGCACCTTAAGTTGCCGTGAAGCGTAGGCAATCACCTTCCCATTTTGCATAAGAACACACCCCAAACCTATGCGGGATGCATCAAAATAAACCACGAACCCTTTAGAACCTTCCGGTAAGGTTAACACCAGAGCGGAAGTAACCCTGTCTTTCAATAATTATAAACTCTTCTCGCAGTCCTCCGACCACTCAAACTTTTTACCCTTTTGAGTTAATGCAGTCAATGGAGATGCAATGGATGAAAAACCTTCTACAAACCTTCGATAATAGCCCGCTAGACCCAAGAAACTCCTAATGTCAGTTGAGGTCAAGGGTGTAGGCCAGTTTCTTACCGCATCAGTTTTCCTTGGGTCTACCTCAACTCCCTCACTAGAGATGATGTGCCCAAGAAACGCTATCGACCTCAACCAAAACTCACACTTGCTATACTTGGCAAACAATTTATGCTCTTTAAGGGTTTGCTATACCACCCTTAGATGACCCATGTGATCAACCTCATTCTTCGAATACACCAAGATATCATCGATAAATACAATAAAGAATGCATCAAGGTAACTTCGAAACACCCTATTCATTAGGTCCATAAATGCCGCCGGAGCATTTGTGAGACCAAAGGACATAACCACGAACTCATAATGCCCGTACCGAGTCTGAAAGGCCGTCTTTGGAACATCTTCGTTTCTCACCCTAAGCTGGTGATACCCTGAACTCAAGTAAATTTTGGAGAAGTAACTCGCTCCTTGGAGTTGATCAAATAAATCATCAATCCGAGGACGAGGATACTTGTTCTTGACAGTAACCTTGTTGAGTTGGCGGTAGTCAATACACATTCTCAAGGACCCATCCTTCTTTTTCACGAACAAAATCGGAGCACCCCATGGAGAGATGCTAGGCCTTATAAAGCCCTTGTCTAGCAATTATTTAAGTTACGCCTTCAACTTCTTTAACTCGGCCGGAGCCATTCTATAAGGAGGAATAGAGATAGGGTTTGTTTCCGGTAGCAAATCAATACCGAAATTGATTTTCCGTTTGGGAGGAATGCCGGCAAGGTCATCAGGAAAGACCTCTGTAAATTCACTCACCACGGGACCGACTCAATAGGAGGAACTTCGGAATCAACCTCTTCGAATCTCACAATATGATAAACACACCCCTTTGATATCATTTTACACGCTTTTAGACATGATACGAAACGACCTCTTGGAAGAGAGTTTCCACCCTTCCACTCAAAAACGGGTTCATTTGGGAAACTAAACCTCACAACTCTAGTTCTACAACCAATAGAAGCGAAGCTAGCATGTAACTAATCCGTACCCAAAATAACTTCAAAATCAAGCATGTCTAGTTCAACTAGATCTACACGAGAAACTCTATGGGGCATAGAAATAGGACAATTTCGATAGACTCTTTTTGCTACAACCGACTCACCCACCGGAGTAGACACCAAAATAGTTTCATGTAACACATCGGGTAAAGTACCGAAATTCTTAGCTACTAAGGTAGTAACGAAAGACAAAGTAGCACCCGGATAAAGCAAAGCATACACATCAATAGCAAAGATTTGTAACATACAAGTCACCACATTGGGAGAGGCCTCTTGGTCATCTCTCGAACGAAGAGCATAAAAGAGGTTCTTTTTGGGAACATCAATAGAACCACTTGGCTGACCACCCCTCTCTTGCCCTTTAGCATTTGGACAATCCCGCACTTTGTGACCAATTTTTCCACAACCAAAGCACTTGCCCGAACCTAGGAGGCAAACACCTAAATGGTTCTTCCCACATTCCTTGCAAGGTGGATTCTCATTAGACAAACTCCCACTTTTCCCTTTTTGGACTCTTGGCCTAGGGACCTTCCCATCCCTAACCTTGGGAAATTTGGATGGACTTCATTTGAGAACCTTTTCTTGAATCTAGGCTTGTCTTGAATTCCAAACCTATCTTTAGTAGTTCCACTCTCGAAAGGCCTTGCCCTTCTTGAATCCTTATCCTTCCTTTTTGCTCTAGCCTCCTCAACTCTTTTTGCATGTACCATGAGACGACCAATATTCATGTTATCATGTAGCATAGCTGATTGACATTCCTCTTGCAAGTCATGCGACACACCTGTCACGAATCGACTCATCTAGTCTCTAGGATCGGAGACCAAGGAAGGAGCATATTTGGCCAATTGAATGAACTTCAAAGAGTACTCATGAATACTCATTACTCCTTGGCGGAGATTGATGAATTCCACCACCTTAGTTTCTCTCATCTCCCTAGGGAAGAACTGATCAAGGAAAGCCCTTTTGAACATCTCCCAAGTCACCGGCCCACTTTGAAGTGGCCTATTGTCTTTCCATTGCACATGCCATGTCTGTGCCACATCCTTGAGTTGGTATGAGGCCAACTCGGCATTCTCACTAGAAGACAACCCCATAGCACACAAAATCTTATAAACCTCATCAATGAATTCTTGAGGGTCTTCATCAACCTTAGACCCATAAAAGATAGGAGGATTTATTTGGGTGAAGTCCCTAAGTCGGGAAGCCATAGTTTGCTCATGAACTCTAGGTGCCATATCCCTATTAGCTTGGGCAGTCATGGCTTGGGATTGCACCATTGCGGCTTGAGCTTGAGTAGTCATGGATTGAGCCATTTGAGCAATAATAGCCCCCATCTGAGCCTCTGTCATAGGTGGAGGGTCAACTGGAGCCTGATCATCAATAGCAATCTCTTCAAGAGAATGAACTGGATCATCACGGGGAGGGATTCCGCGCAGCAATCTCCTCCTCGAGTCTTCTGGCTGCATTCCTTATAGTATTCATCTACTATAAACAAAACACAAAGTTTAGGCCAATACATATACGATGTACATTCTAGAGGCACGATATTTATTTCCAACAATGAGAGTGATTTCTAAGCATCAAATAAGTTCCTATTCATAAGTGTGGAGCGCTTCACAATTATGAATACAAACCTATATAACGTGGTTGAGAGAGACGTTAACATCAAGGATATTCAACCTCGTGCTCTGATACCAAGTTTGTCACATCCGGGTTGACCCCCTAAACGTACCGGCATTGTCGTCCTCTTTGAGGACTAAGACAAGCCTCTTAGCCTCGCATAGCATTCATCAATTAAAAAATGTGAAGGAATTTAAAACTTTTTATCTATTAATACTCGGAGGTTTACATAGACCTCTACATACACATAATCATATTTATATCAAGTATACATAGACTTGTTTTTATACGAATATTACATAGTCTTCTACTTTTATTTCACCCATTTATATAGTAAAGAATAATAGTCATAAAAGTCGTCTCATCTCATAAACCATCTATCAAAGACAATAAATCTTGGGCATAGCCCTACATAAATACAAGAATCCACCTATAGGCTATAGACAACATCGTCTCAAACGAGTAATAGAGTCAGTACAGAATTATAGTAACTAAGTAACATAGGAGTAATATGTCGGCAACGCCCTCAGGAGAATGAGGACCTACCACTTGGATGGTAAGAGATCCAAGTCTTCCTTTCCAGCAATTCGGAGCAAGTTCAACGACCCGAACCTAAAATGTTTGGAAAAAAAGGAAAGAAATAGGGTTAGTACTCCACATGTACTAAGTATGGAACCGTATATACACTTACCAATCAAATATACGTAGAAAAGGACATTTAAGAAAAGTCATTATAAAACATGTATACGAGTGAAGCATAGCAAAGCAAAGCATACTAACTATACCATTCATAAAGTCACAAGTGCAATGATCAAGTAAATTCCCATAACTCTTACTTAATCAAGAAACCTATCAAGACTACAATTACCAATTATTCTTACCTAGCATACTCTCCCATTTCATGAAAACATTCTTCTTCAACCAAAAGCAACAACCTTATACTCATAAGCATGTTATTCAATGTACAAAGTCATTTACATTATATCACTACTTTACATACATAATATTGACCTCAAAAAAGCTCCTATCAAGGCAAACTAGTGCAAGGTGTAGGTAGAGTCCCATACCCCTACCTAAGCTATAGCCAAACCCTTCAAGTTACTTCGATTAGTCTATATCTTATTCATTCATTTTAGTTTAGGGAAACCTTGCCTTAACCGACATATACCACATGAGATAATGTGGAATCCGGTGTCATGAAACCTTACACCGATGGAAGGTGGTCTACCGGCCAAGGTAGAACCTAACGTAAACGTAGCTATCTAGGTGGATCCACTAGCTAGTATCCTATGGTGGCAACATAGTTGATGGAGCTTGGGGAAAAGAACCTTGGACATATCAACTCTACACCCTACTTGGGTCATGAGGCTATCCACCCCGTGAGGACCGTAGTGAACCCTACCTTTCCTTATATAAGAAAGTGTCACTCCCTCACATACAAACTCACTCGGTGCTAAGCTAGGTCCCTTTTTTTATTGAAAAGCCTTTACTCTTATCATAATCATAAATATATATATACATATATATATATCATAGGGCCTAGCCCTCATATACATTCATTTATAAAATCTCAATAAGAATTGCATGTGAAATGGTCCTTTCATTAACAACTCAAATAGGTGAAGTTAACCCATGCACATCTCATCACAATAGGGCACATCTTTACATAACAACTTCCCTCTATCATGAACTCCTAGGCAACCTCACAACCAACCTAAGCATTTCAATTCAATCATCATACCAACCTATCACCTTAAGCAAGGTATAGTTCAACACAACCTTATCACTTGATGACAAATAATTCACAATTTGAAGTAAGGATTAGGATAATCAAGACTTACCAATACTTCTCCATAGTTCACCAATAAGGGCCTTACCATCAACCCATAGATAAACCCAATTCGGGTCATCATCCCAATGTAATTCATTAGCCAACATAAGAACTAATTTAAGAGAAGCGCTATACCACAATGCAATACTAAATCAAAGCTTGGTAGCATGGTATCAAAGTCTATCTTCTTACCCTAGATTCAATACTTAAGAAATAGGCATGAAGAACTTTAATTAACCACAATAAATTCATGATCGATGCAATAACAATAATTTAAGATGATTTAAACAATAATTAGATCAATTACTTCAATCCAACCCAAATTCATATCAATCCCAATACCAAGGGTTAAGGGCTAGGGTCATCTACCACAATCTAGATCAAACTACATCAATTCATCTTAATCAAGTCACAATACATGATAATCTATTCATTATAACCCAAAGAATACATAACTCAATTCATATAATCAAATTCGAAATTGGATGAAACCCATATGAAACTCAACTTTTGGAAAACCTTTGAAGGATCCCTTCGAGGAATGAATCTCAAAGGTGAATTAGATCCCATACCTTAAGGTTTGATGACGTTTTGATGGTGATTTCGTGCTAAAACCAGCCCCCAATGATCTTCCCAAGCTATTCTCCAATGGAGTCTTCTTATAGAGAGAGAAAGTAGAGAGAAGGAAGAGAGTTTTGTTTTGAGAATAATCGTTAGGCTAATGAGGGTTGGGGTATTTATAGTGGGGTATTAAGTAACTTAATTAGTCTTCCCTTAATCCCCTAATTACCCCTAAGGCACTTAATAAAATAACTAACTAAAACTTAAATCCCTGAAAACACTACAGGACCTCCCCGACGACGGGCCGTCGTGGGCGTGACGGATAGGACCCCTCTGTCCTGCACGTGCGTCGCACTAGTCAGAGACTGTGCAGGCGGAGGCTTTCTTCCCAACAGCTAAGGCTGGCACGACGATGGCCTCGACGCCCCGTCGTACCTCTGACGCCCCGTCATGGGGTCCGTTGTGGCCTACTGTCTTAAGGGTCCTCCTCGAGGGCCCTTAGTTGATCCTCGGGGAGTCGTACCCTGACTTTTCCAACATGAAACCATCCCACACTATATGTTACACCTATTGTTACTAACTTTTACTAAATTCTGACTCTTTAACTTGGTTAAACTAAAAGCACACTCAAGCCCTCTTATGAACCAACTTACCGGACGTTATGACCGTTTTGGTTCCAAAGCACTTCAACGACTCCATATACGCCTAATTTGGATAGTAACAATGGTTTAGACCTTAAGGAGCCTATTTAAGTCTTATAACATGACCTTGGGATTTCAAAATGTTACACTAGGGGTAGTATTGTAATTACCCCAAGTATTTAATTAATTAATTAATTAATATAAAAAGGTGGACAATTCGGGTAGGGTTGGCCGAATTTGACCCTTTTCGCAAGTTAAGCTTCACCCGGGTTAGATCCTTGGTGGAAGCAATGTTAAATCTAATTAATTTATATTAATTATCTAATTTAAGTAAGGGCATGATTATTCATTTCCCCTAAGCCTTTAATAAATCATATTTTTAATAATAAATGGCAAGGAGTCCTAGTTTGACTAAGTCATCAACTAAGACTCCTACTCCTAAGCTTACTATAACATCTCTCCACTCTCAATTTCATGATTCTCCACTCTCTTTCTCACGCCTATTTACTCTCATTCTCACGTTCATTATCAGTAAAAGAAGAAAATAAAAAGTTCATCACTCTTGAAGAACTTGAACGCTAAAACTCAAAAGAAAAACTAAACTAAAAACGAAAAGCAAAAACATTGTTCTTGACGGGTTGGGCTTGAAGTTTGGTGGTGAGGCTTTGGTGTCGCGGGTGTTGTATGCCATTGGAGCAGATTTGGAGCGTGTTGATTGACAAAAGGTATGGGTTTTCTTCCTCTTGATCCCTTTCCCAAGAGACCCCTAGGATTCAGTCTAATTCAAATTCAAAAACTAGGATTGTTCCCCGTTGCATGTTCATGTCACTAGCTCGCATCGATTTTGTAGGTTGGGTATATTTTGCTGGTAGAATTTAGGTATTTTGATGTGTCTTCGTGATGATTTTTTTCATTTATGTATGTTCGGATTTATGTGAGTAATAAGCATGCTTTCCGAAACTATGTGTTAAACGTGCGTGTGAATTGTGTATGTCGTGAGTTTGGTCACGGGTTGAAGTGTGTAATATGCATGTTAAATTCTTGTGTTTTGTATGCAATTACTTGAAGTAAATCGTGATGTTAATAAGTGGTGTAATGTTGTTGAATTGAGTGAAATCTCTTGATCAAATGTTACCACGAAAATGCACAAAATAAACGTACAAAATATCCAATGAATTGTCGTAAAATCTACCATATAAAATGTTGAGGAAATGGACTGGAAAGCGTGATCAAATTTCCAGACTTGCTGGATATTTGGTTTCGGCTAAGTTACTTGAAGAATTGTAGATTTAAAAATATTTTTAAAATAAGAGAGGTCATCAAGGATTAAACCCGAGACCTCACTATGTGAAGGCTGCTGAAAAATTTAATATTTAAAGTGAGGTGAGGGGGATTCAAAACGGGGTAAGGCTTGTGAAGAAACAAAAGAAAAAGGGAAGATAAATAAAATGAGGTGTGTGGGGATCGAACCCACAACCTCTCGGATAGATAAGAAAGTTCTGAGAAAAATTAAATAAAAGAAAATTGAGGTTGTGGGGGATCGATCACACATATTCTCAGTCTAAACGGAAGAATTAAGGAAAGAAAGAAAATAAAAGGGATGTAGGCGTGGGGATCCGATCTTGGGTCTCCAAGCCGAGATGTTTAAGACAAAGTGAAGAAAATAAAGAAAGGAAGAATAGGTGTGGGAATTCGATCTCGGGTCCCCAAGCCGAGAATTCTAAATAAAAAATTTATATATAAAAAAAGGACTAAGTGTTAGACAAGGGATTCAAAATCGAGTTCCCTTGCCCAATTCTCTATTGATACATAAGTCTTACGTGATTAAATATTTAATGAATGCTGCCTACAGGAATTGAAATTGAGACCTTGGCATACTTACAAGATGCATAAGTCTTGTACCAAATAATCTTGGGTAAGTATAAGTCTTTTAGACGAATTATGAATGAAACCTCATGGCTTGTACTATGAGTTCATAAGTCCAGCGTACGTTAAAAGTAAGTGAACGTATGATGTATGTGATGAATTGATGTCACCCCATGAGGGTTAAGTAAGGGTGTGAAACACACTAAAAGGCCAAGTGCATTGGCATATAATGAAATGAACATTCACGGAAAAGGGGTGAGTAATTATGATGAGCTAATATGCTAAAGTTAATGAATGTGGTGACAACATGATAAGTGTTGTGTTGTTTATGCTTGAATGTGCATTGTGGTCTTAAGAGGGTCACTCCCTCAATATGTTGTTTATATCTATTATGTGATCATGTTGACAAATGTACACATATTTACATCTCATGCATGCTTACAAGTAGTATAGGTTCATGGTGTCTAATGAAAGGGTATTTTCATATGCAGTTGTGTCTACTACTATGCATGTAAAGTATGTGTCCATGAAATATGTTATGTATCGCTTAACTAGGATGACTTGATAGGTGTACTAGTATGGACAAGGGTATGGTTACTTGTATATGCATTGCACATGTGTGCCTTGATAGGATAGTTCCTAGGTATGTTATCTATGTACATGATTATGAATGTATGATTAAGATATTAATATGTCATATATGAGATGATGTAGTATGAATATGAATAGTGTCTAAATGTGTTTGTATGAAAGGATTTCTCATATAGTTACACCTATACTGTTATGCATGAATGTATAACAAGTATGAACATGTGTGGCCTAAGGGTGTTTATGTGAAAGGTTTGCTCACATACATGTATACACACACTAAAGTATGTTTATGATACTTGTTTATGATATAGTCAAAAGTGGGGATCTTGAACGGTGTTCTCAACGGTATCCTAAACTAGATGGTGCTTTAATATGCTATGTCCATGTGAAATGGTTTCTCTCATGATTTGGGTTAATGAACTCTCATATATGACCTATGAGCTAATCATATGAGGAGTCAATCTTCTAAAGCCTAATTTTATAAAGTAATGTTAATAAAGGATTTCAATAAAGGTAACATAGCTTAGCACCGAGTGAACTTAGATGAGGGGTGCCCCTTCCCAATGTTGGAAGGCTTGCTCACCATAGTCCTCACGAGGTGGATAACTTCAATGCCTCAATAGGCATAAAGAGGGTTTCCATATATTCCTCCAAGTTCCATAAATTATGCTTCCCCCATAGGATCTAGCAAGTGATATCACCTAATATGCTAGAATGATGTTAACATTCTACTTTTGCAACGTAGAGCACCTTCCCTTGGTGTAAGGTTCTACAACACCAAATTTCATGTTTAGCACCCATGGTCTTACTGTAAGTTAAGACTATAGTTTCCCTAAAGTAAAATGGACAATGGAAGTAATGAAATGAACCCTAACTAGGATATCATTACACAAGTATCTCTTGAAGGGAGTTCTAAAAAGGTGTTTCATATGTATGTGATTATAATTATGTTCCTTATGAATGACATTGTAGTGTTGTCTACTTGTTGTGATGATATTCATGGTATGAGTCCTAATGAGTCTATGTGATGTAGTCTTACCTTATATGCATAATGTGGGCCTTGTTTACTATATTATGAAGGTCTCACTTGGCATGTATGTACTTGACTATATTTGCCTTGTTGATGTTTGAAGTAAATGATATTCTTGTAATGTCTTTATAGGTTTACTTGATATGCGTGTGGTTTTGGGACTTCACATGTACATTGTACTAGTAGGTTAGATTGGGATTATGAGTAAAGTCTTATGATGTCTTATGAAGTGAAGTCCAAGTGTGAATTGTTGACTAATGTCTATTATGATGTTATTGGTAGTGTTGACTTGTATGTTTTCTTTGAATAAGTCTTATATGTGGTTTTATGAATGTATGTATTGGGTTAATGAAAGTTGTATGTATGTTTACATTGTGGCCTTAAGGTGATGTTTAAGTGTGGATAGTGTAATGGGACATTATTCAGACATCAAACCAAGTATCACTAGAGGGTTACTTGGGAAGTTAAGAAAAGAATGAGTTTACTGTGAATGAAAAATGAGGTTACTCTAAAGTGAAATGAGGTTACTGTGAATGAAATGTAAATGTGCCTTAAATGAAATGTATGGCGTTATGTTATGTTGTGACTATTGTGTATGCCTAAATGAAGTATGTGAATTGTATGTTGCTTATAGAATCAAAGTTTTAAGAAGTTTTACAAAAAGGCATGATGTATGGTTTTAAAGTAAATGTCCCTTTTAAATGCATGTCTTTGCATGGTTGCCATACTTAGTGCATTCTTGTATTAACACCATTTTTCTTCACTTATTTACACAAAGTTTAGGATATGGATGCTTAAAGGATATCTAAGACAAGGGCTTGATAGATCTTCCCAAGCTCAAGAAAAGGGTCCTTATGATTCAAGGATTTCTTATGTCAACTTATTCTTAAAGTTATGTAATAGCTTAGTTAATATTTTTTATTATGAAGGGCCGTGTCCCTATTCTACTCTATTGATGTTTAGTGCAAGTTGGCAAATGAGACTTAGAGTCCTTAACTATGTATTAGGAATTTTATTTTATATACATATGAAGTGACATTTTTAGCATATATTGTATTATTAAAAGTTTTAATTTTTCCGCTAAATTTACCTATGACAATGCGATGAATGATGATTATGAGCTCGTATAAGTCCTCCAAGAGGTCAAGTACGCCATGTTATTTCTTGAGTGTGCTCCCAAATCGTGACAAATGTGGTATCAGAGCATGAGGTTATAAAAGTGGTTTTGGGGTCCAAAGTCTCGTATTGCCACGTCTAGTAGATTCTTATTCATTGATGGTGAGTTGCAACTCATCAATGAGCGAGACACTATAGGAAAATAGAGTTTGCCTTCTTCATTATTCTCATGTCGTGCCATATAACATAACTCTGTAACATCTCTATCTTATGTTTTCTTGTCCGGTGGTCTTTTAGATGTGATTGCTTGGATGAGATAACATTTATATGCTTGAGGGCGAAAAGGTGAGTTATGATGCTTATGAGGGTTTTTTGGTTTGATGAGTATGTGTGAAGGTGAATTTTTGCATGCTTTGATGATGTGATTTCATTTATGACTAGATAAGAGATCTATGTGAAATGACATATTATGTGAAGATTGATGTTATGATATGGTGATAATTTATTAAAAGTTGTTATAGTTAAAATGAGTTTCCTCTTGGGAATGATGAGTTGCTTTGCGAGTATGTATGATGGTAGCATAATGTTATTGTTTGTGTTTAAATGCTTTGAAGAAGTACTGTAAATTAGCTAAAGATGCATGTTACCTTGTATATGAATTAAGTTTTAATGTTGCCCTTTGTTTATGCGTGTGAACCTTCATGTTTGGCTTGTTGGATTGGAGTATTTAATGTAGGCTTGATCCCTGAAGTGAAAGTAGATTGTTTACCTTGTAGGGTGATGATATGGGTTTGTATGACCTAGAAGTTACCTTACCCTAGTGTTGAAAGAAAAGGAAGAGACCTTATGGCTAAGTCTCCTCTATTGTTTCCCCTAATGTTTTCATGACCCTTTGTTTATGTGTGTGACCTTCATGTTTGGCTTGTTGGATTGGAGTATTTAATGTAGGCTTGATGCCTGAAGTGAAAGTAGATTGTTTACCTTGTAGGGTGATGATATGGGTTGGAATGACCTAGAAGTTTCTTTACCCTAGTGTTGAAAGAAAAGGAAGAGACCTTATGGCTAAGTCTCCTCTATTGTTTCCCCTAATGTTTTCATGACCCTTGGTATTCATGGTATAGTTGAGACCATATGTGGTTGGGTAGTATGACCTAACTTGATTTTTATGGATTTCCTTTAGGTGTTGAACTTAGATGAATGATGGTTCTTGAAGCATTTACCCCTTGATGATTGAGTTAGTAGACTCCTTGCTATGAGATTAGGAGTGATAACCCTCAATGGTGTTGAACATTTTTGTATGAGGAGTATATAGGTTGGTTTTGAATTTGCTTGACCTTGTGGTTTAATGGCATGATATGTGTAGGCTTATCCTAAGTGGGTGGATAATGTGCCTATATGGTAAGGTTTAGAGTGCCCTTGATGTTCCTATGATGAGTTCCTTTGAAATTCTTTATGTTGGAAATCACTTTTTCATGATAGTTAACATGGGTTTGCTTAATCTTAGATAACCAAAATAGGGTGATGTGCTCAGTAATTAAAGTTGGTGAGCTAAGGTTCTCCTAAGGTTGAGTTACTTACTCATAAGTGTATTTACACTAAGTGGGGGAGGATGATATGAGTAGTAAGGTTGTAGATATTTCTATCTTGTCATTTTATTCTTACTTGACCTTTTCACCAAAGAGTTCCTAAGTAGCCTGTACATGATGGGAGTTTGGCATATGAGTATGAGTTGAATGATCTCCATATGTTGTGCATGTCTTAATTGACGCTATGTTATGCATGTTTTGAAGACTCTTAGTGCATGAAAATGGAATTTTAATCAAACTTATGTTTTCTAATGTAGATTGCGCATCGTGATATGATAATTGTGCAATAGTCTTCATGAAATAATGTAAGGAGCATGTTAGATGTCATTTATGAGGTGTGGTGCTTTAAGCCATCAAGGAAATTTGAGTCTCCTGTAAATGAAAAATTATGAGTCTCTCGAAAATGTGTGGATTTTATGACTTCGGAAGTATTAATGTAGGCTCACTATTAAGAGGTGTTGGTATGTTTAGCTAGTGTTCTTTATGTGTGCCTATAAATTGTAAGATTTTCCCTTATTGATGAATGTTTATGAAAGCTAGTGCCATGCTAGGAGTTGAAACTATGTGAAATGACATCCTATTGTTGTAATGTTGTGGTGTGATTTGCCATTTAGACTTCACTAGGAAGGAAGTATGAGCATGCTTTGGTAAAAAGTTGAGAATTTCTCATTTAAAATGAATTAACCTTTGTGCTTTCCGTGTGTGTATGAACTCATGAAGAAATGTAATGTGTTGAGGAGAAGGACATTCATCCTTAAACATAACTATGCATGGTAGGGTTGAGTATGGCCTTAATGGAATTATGTCTAAGTGATAAGGATTCATCTTGATCTACTTGACTCAAGTCTATGTGTGTTGAAGTATGAGTGCTTATTTACTTCTGAAGTGATGTTGAACTTTCTTTTGTATGAATGAAAGGTTTTTTCATAATGAGATCTTAATAAAATAAATGGAAAGACCATGTTATGATTAGGATAAGGATGTTGCTCCTATGAACATGAAAATAGCCTCTATGTTTGATGCATTAAAAAGTGAGTGAATAAAGGTTTCGCTTGCTTGTGTTGCATTGAGTGCAAAATTGTTTGAAGTTGGTGTTCCTTGTATATTTGGTGCATTGAATTCTATGTGATGATGTGCTGAATGTTGTGAATTTCCTATGGTTCATTGAAGTCGTTGAAGTGTTTGAAATGTTGCAAATGTTATTCGGGGACGAATGTTCCCAATTGGTGGATATTGTAATGACCCTAAAAATGAATTAAAGTTCCGAGAAACTCAGATGTGCCTAAGAAGGTTAATAATGTGTCAAGTAAGTGGTTTACAGTATGCATACTTGTTGTACCTTGGTTTTTACGGTACTTTCAATGCTTTTTACTTATGTTTAGTGTGTGTCTAAGGCCTTTTTTAGTAGTTTTAATGTATTTTTCTCTTTGTTTGCAGGAAAACTGTCCAGAATGAAAACGCGGAAGAACTGTGCTGAAATTGTAGAAGATACGACCTAAGGAGCCATCGACGGTCCGTCGACCCCTCAACGGTCCGTAAGTGGCAACCGTCATTTGAAGAAAATGTTGCTGAAGGAAGATCGGGGAATTCTGACCAAGTGTGAGGCTACGGAAGCTATCGACGGATCGTCATCTCCACGACGGACAGTACTTCACATCCGTCATTGCTAATAGAAAGTATCCTAGTACCCGTCTTGAAAATATTCTAAGTGTGGAGAAACGGAAGCCATCGACGGACCGTCGTTCACTCAACGGACCGTCATCCTTGTCCGTCGATGGTAACAGTGAGTTGGAGAAGAAAGCAGCTGATAAAGAACCTAAGTGTGGAACGACGGGAGTCCTCGATGGTCCGTCGTGGCTTCGACGGTCCGTCGGTCCAGTCGTCAACTCAGACGCGTTTTATTTAGCAGATTTTCCTTAAATAGATTTCCTTTTTATGTTAGGACTTCATTATAATAAATACTGGTAAAAACCATGTTTTGGGGGTTAGACTCTTTGGTAATTTTCAATTTTATTATTCTAAGTGTTGAACTTGAGATTTTGGGAAATATTCTACTTTCCGGAATCGTTTTTGCAAGACTTTGATTTATTGAAGTAATTTGCTGGATTTTCTTCAATCTCATCAAAGTAAGTACATGAATTCTTGTCTAATCAATATGAATTGTGCGATTGTTAACGTGGGTAACTAAATCCATAACTAGGGTTGTGGGAACCATGGGTAATTAACAAAGTAAAACTAGCTAAAATAACAATTCTCGAATAGTTCTTGCATGTATTGATAATTCTTTCATTTAGAAGTCTTTTTAACGAGTGCACGCGTTAGAACTCTCCTTGTTGCTACTTGTCTGACAAAGGAGGTAGATTATAAGAAAAGAATTATCAACGTAGATTTAGTATACACTATCTAATAGGCTAGTGTCAATTGGTGCGAAGTAATAACTAAGCCATACATCGATTATGATGCTTAATATGAGGTAAAAGGTAAGGTTTAGTAAAGTATACACACGTAGCCGAACCAAGGTGCGAAGTGAAATTCACTACTTGTCGGACCAAAGAATTAGGGATATATAACCTATCACTTTGCATGCAAGATACTAGGAAAGAGTTGTTATAGATAGGGTTACTGCGTTATGAACCTAATGGGGAACACTTACACCCTAGTTTCTCTCGTCACTTGATAAACATCTAATATTTGAACTTGTTACTTGTTTACTTAGAATAAATTAAGTAATTTTGTCACACAAAACCCACCTTTTTATTGTTTGTTTTTGGAAAGGACTTGATTAAAATAGAAGTAATCGTAGATTAAAGTTATGTCTAAACCATTTTCCTCGTGGGATCGACCCCAACCTAACATTTGGGTTCTTTACTTGATACGACCGCTTATACTTCTTTAGGGAATTGTACTTTGAGCGTATCAAATGTTGGCGCCGCTGCTGGGAAAATTGGCTTTTATATTAACTTTAAGCACATTACCGAGTTTTAGTCAATAATTTCCTGATTTTACTTTTTCTTTTTGTTTTTGTTTCTCGCAGGTCTAGCTTTATTGTATGCCAGGTACCCGGAGTCGAGGAGAACCAATACTTCCGCTTGATCCAGAACTAAACCGTACACTTCGCAGAATGAACATTCAAAACAATCCTGCTTATATCGAGGAAAATATCGATTCTCCACCTCCCCCGCAAGTTGAGGCTCATAATCAAGTGATGGTTGATAATCTGGTTGAAGATAAATAGAGGAGGCAACCTCCTGCTCCACACCCTTAAGAGTACTATAGGGGAAATGTTAACATTACTGACTCTGATGGGCAACTTGTCCTACCTCTTCTACCACATGGTCATACTTTTTTGGTAACTAGTAGCTTAATGCAGATGCTCACAGCTAGAGATCTGTTTTCTGGGCTACCCTCTGAGAATCCACATGCTAACATTGCTAAACTGAGGTCGGTGTGTAAGAGTTTTGTAGGGAGGCCTGACTTGGACATGGACGTCATTGGGATAAGAGTTTTTTCTCTCTAACTAACAGGATAGGCTGCTATATGGTTTACTGAGCTTCCCTATAACTCAATCTATACATGGAACCAATTGAGGGATGTGTTCTTAGCTCGTTACTATCCGGTTTCAAAGAAGCTCAACCACAAAGATAGGGTGAACAACTTTGTGGCACTACCACGGGAGTCAGTAAGCAGTTCTTGGGATCGGTTCACCTCTTTCTTGAGAAGTGTCCCAAATCACCGTATTGATGATGAGTCGCTGAAAGAGTATTTCTATCAGGGGAAAGATGATAATAATACATCGGTGTTGGATACAATTGTGGGAGGTTCTTATGGGGAGTGTACTTATGCAGAGATCGCTGAGAAGTTAGAGAAAATCTCCCGAAATAATAAAGCTTGGAGGACTAGGAAGTCAGATATTGGGAGAAACACTTTTTCAGTGCAATCTAAACACAACCCAGCCGCAGATGATATTCGTGAAGAAATGGCTCAAATGAGAACTGATCTTGGGTTAGTGTTGAAACATGTCACTGGGGGTGCGGATAAAGTGAATGCGGTGAACTATTTGACTATGCCACCACCGCCGATAGATGAGTTTTACTATGAGGAAGATTCTTATGCAGTGAATGAGCAGACAGGGGGTTTCCGACCGAACGTCCAAGGCTCCAATCAGGAAAATTGGCGCCAAGGCCAAGGAAATGATTGTCGGAACTGTGGGAATTACAACCGAGAGGGTCACTACGTTCGTGAAGAAAACTATAACCGTGACAACAACTTCAATCGTAGTAACTATGGAAACAGAAACGATCAAAGTGGGCCCTACGTTCCACCTCAAAAAAGGGAAGTTGCTTCTAGGGATGGTGGATGTAGTATGGCGCGAGTTCAAGACATGTTGCAAAAGATGAGGAAGAGGTTTGACGCAAGTGATGAGCACGCCAAGGAATTGAGAGGTGATTTGGCTAACATTGGGCAAAAAGTGGATGCACATGCAGTCTCCATCAAGCATCATGAGATGCAAATGGTCCAATTGTCATCTACTTTTAACCCTCGTCAACCAGGTACTCTTCCTAGAATCACTATTCAAAATCCGAAAAATGATGGACATTGTATGGCAGTCACTACTCGAGGTGGTAAGCAAACCATAGATCCACCTATGCCGTTTGGCGTAGAAAATAAGATCATAAAAGAAGATGAAGTAGTTGAATCTAATGGTGAGTTGGTAAATGAAGCAGGAAAAGAAGCAGAGAAGCACCAACTGGTGACTCCCATTTCAAGACCGCCACCTCCATTTCCACAGAGGTTAGTAAAAAAACCGAGGATGGTAAATACCGGCGTTTTATCACTATGCTCAAATAGCTTTCCATCAATGTCCCTTTGATAGAAGCTCTTGAACAAACTCCCGGTTATGCCAAGTTCATGAAATATATGGTCCCTAAGAAAAGATCGGTCAGTTTTGAGGATGATGATAGGATGCAACATTGTAGTGCTATTGCTAGAAGGTCTCTAGTGCAAAAGAAAGAAGATCCGGGTGCCTTCACTATTCAATGTACAATTGGGTTATTACTCTTTGCGAAATCATTATGTGATCTTGGGGCAACCATAAATCTCATGCCTCTCTCTATTTACAAGAAGTTGGGTTTGGGTGACCCAAAGCCCACTGCGATGCGGCTACTGATGGCCGATCGAACGGTGAAGAGGACTATTGGGATACTCCAAGATGTGCTAGTAAAAGGTGGAGTCATTCATATTTCTGGCCGATTTAGTGATTCTTGATTGTGAGGTCGATTTTGAGGTGCCTATTATTCTTGGGAGACCATTCTTTGATACGGGTAGAGTCTTGCTTGATATGGAGAAAGGGCAAATGAAATTTTGGTTGAACAATGAAGAAGTGACTTTTAAAATTTGTAGGTCCATGAGGAAGAGTGGTGAGCTCCAATAGGTATCTGCCATATCTTACAGGGATGAAAAGTCGTCTGAGGTACAAATAGAAGAGCGTCTGGGTGTAGAAGCACTAGCGGCAGTGATCATGAATTTGTATAGTGATTGCATTAAAGATTATGGGTCATTGGTTGCGGCACTTGATCGAGGTGATGTTCGGTTTAAACCAAAGAAGTTGGAGTTAGATATGCAGCATCGCGAGTGTCCACCCGCGAAACCATCTATAGAGAAGGATCCAAAAGTAGAACTTAAGGCTCTACCACCTCATCTGAGGTATGTATTCTTGGGAAAAGGTGACACTTTGCCGGTAATTATTACATCAGATTTGAATGTGCATCACGTTGAGAGTTTGATGGAGGTGTTAAAAAGGTTCAAAAGAGCTATTGGGTTGACTATTACGGATATTATTGGGATCCCTCCCGGTATTTTTTCACATAATATTAAACTCATGCCCGATCATAAGCCAAGTATTGTGCACCAGAGACGTTTAAATACACCTATGCAAGAGGTGGTGAAGAAGGAAATTATTAAGTGGTTATATGCTGGAGTGATATATCCAATCGCCGATAGTAGTTGGGTATGCCCTGTTCAGTGTGTACCTAAGAAAGGGGGAAAGACTGTGGTCCCCAATGAGAAAAATGAGCTTGTCCCGATGAGACCGGTGACTGGATGGAGGGAGTGCATGGATTACCGAAAATTAAATGCATGGACCGAAAAGGACCATTTTCCTATGCCCGTCATGGATCAGATGTTGGATAGACTTGTAGGAAAGGGGTGATACTGTTTTCTTGATAGTTATTCATGTTATAATCAGATTTCTATTGCGCCGGAAGATCAAGACAAAACCACATTTACTTGTCCTTATTGGACCTTCGCGTTCAAGAGAATGTCATTTGGGTTATGTAATGCACCGGCCACGTTTCAGAGATGTATGATGTCGATATTGTCCTATATGGTGGAGGACACTATTGAGGTGTTTATGGATGATTTTTCAGTGGTTTGTGACTCCTTTGAGCGGTGTTTGAGTCATTTGTCCGAGGTTCTTAAGAGGTGTGAAGATTGCAACCTTGTGCTAATTGTGAAAAATGTCACTTCATGGTGAAAGAAGGTATTGTATTGGGTCATCGCATTTCAGTGAAGGGTATAGAGGTTGATCGAGCTAAAGTTAAGGTGATAGAGAGAATTCCTCCACCCATCTCTGTAAAAGGTGTGAGAAGTTTTCTTGGGCATGCAGGCTTTTATCGGATGTTCATCAAGGATTTTTCAAAGATTGAACAACCTTTGTGCAAGTTGCTTGAGAAAGAGTGTAAGTTTTATTTTGATGAAACCTGTCTTAAGCATTTGGTGAGTTGAAGGAAAAGTTGGTGTCTGCACCTATCATCATTTCTCCGGATTGGAGCAAGCCATTTGAGGTGATGTGTGATGCGAGTGGGGTTGCTCTTGGTGTGGTATTGAGACAAAGAAGGGACAAAATCCTCACCCATTTACTATGCTAGTAAAGCCTTAATGAAGACGAAAATAACTACACCGTGACTGACAAGAGCTCCTTGCAGTAGTCTTTGCTTTCGAGAAATTTTGCTCCTATTTGCTTGGCACGAGGGTTATAGTGCATACTGATCATTCTGCTTTGAGATATTTGATGGCAAAGAAGGATGCGAAATTGAGGTTGATTCGTTGGGTATTACTATTGCAAGAATTTGACTTTGAAGTGAAAGATAGAAAAGGGACCGAAAATCAAGTTGCTGATCACTTGTCCCGATTAGAAGATGAAGGAATGAGGGAGTTAGGTGAAAAGGCTGAAATTGATTATACTTTCCCTGATGAGCATGTACTGGCTGCCTCCCAAGACTAATTCCATGGTTCGCAGATTTTGCGAATTATCTGGCTAGTGATATCCTCCACCGGGCTTGTCCTTTCATCAAAGGAAAAAGTTCATACATGATGTGAAAATTTCAGTTGGATGAGCCATACTTATATAGGAGTTGTGCCGATGGTCTTATTCGGTGTTGTGTGCCGGAAGTTGAGATGTTGAGTGTTTTGGAGGCATGCCATTCTTCGCCTGTAGGTGGGCATCATAGTGATATCCGGACTGCTCACAAGATCTTGCAATGTGTCTACTATTGGCCAACCATCCACCAAGATGCTCATGAGTTTGCCAAGGCATGTGATAGATGCCAAAGAGATGGTGGCATTTCGAGAAAGCAAGAGCTCCTGGTAAATCCCATTCTTGTGATTAAATTGTTTGATGTGTGGGGCATTGACTTTATGGGCCCTTTTGTGAGTTCTCATGGGATGAAATACATTCTTTTGGCAGTCGATTATGTGTCAAAATGGGTAGAAGCTATCGCATATGCGAATAATAAGGGAAGAGTGTCACCGCGTTCTTGAAAAAGAAATATTTTCTAGATTTGGCACCCCAAGGGCTATTATCAGTCATGGGGGATCCCACTTTTGCAACAAGATGTTTAAGTGATTATTGGAAAAATATGGGGTTTGCCATAATGTGGCCACTCCTTACCATCCTCAAACTACTGGGCAAGTTGAGGTGTCAAACATGGAGATTAAGCAGATTTTTGCGAAAATGGTGAATGCTAGTAGAAAGGATTGGTCAAGGAGGCTTGATGATGCTCTTTGGGCCTACCAGACAGCATACAAGATTCCCATTAGTATGTCCCCATACCAACTTGTGTATGGGAAGGATTGTCACTTACCGGTTGAATTAGAGCACAAGGCCATGTGGGCAATGAAGAAGTTGAAAATGGATTGGAATGAGGCTACGGAACAGAGGTTAAATGAGTTGAATGAGCTTGATGAATTTCGCTTGAAGGCATATGAAAGTTCATCCCTCTACAAAGAAAAGATGAAGAAGTACCATGACCAAAAGATTGAGAAGCGCGATTTTTTGGTTGGGGATTTGGTGCTTTTGTTCAATTCTAGGTTGCGCTTGTTTCCGGGCAAACTCAAGTCCAAATGGACTGGTCCCTATTTGATCACCCAACTATTGCCTCATGGTGCGGTTGAGTTGGAGAATAAGGAGGGTGTAAGGTTCAAGGTGAACGGAAAACGAATCAAAATCTATATAGGGCAAGCTGAAACGGCGAATGAAGTGATCGAGGCATACCATGTTGATGAACTATGAGTAATCAAGAGTTCTCCGTCGTGCCGCGATGTTAAATCAAGGGCTGATTGGGAGGCAACCCAATATGTATCCTCTATCCAACTATAGGTTTTTTGTTATTTTCTAGGCATAGTTCCATTATATTTACTTTTATTACTTTGTCGCGTCTGTTTGTTCTTTTATTCTTCCTTTAGAAGTGTTGACTAGAGCGTAGCGTAGGGTCCGTGTCAAAAAAGTGTCCAGAAAACACAAAAAGATTAGCTTAATGGGTGTTAAATGTGCAGGGACCAAATCACCAGAATCTGTAGAAAATTGGTGTGGTGCACCAATCGACGGACCGTCGGTAGGATCCGTCGTGCCCAGGTATGTTCTTGAAATGTTTCTAAGTTAGGGAACTGTCAACGGAGGGGTCAATGGACCGTCAACCGACTTACGGTCCATCGACGGGGAATCGTAGATCCCTCATCCGCCAACCCGACCCGACCCGTCCAGCTACATATTAAAAAAATTTAAACTTTTCAGTTACCCACC
Source organism: Solanum lycopersicoides (assembly GCA_022817965.1). Classification (NCBI taxonomy): domain Eukaryota; kingdom Viridiplantae; phylum Streptophyta; class Magnoliopsida; order Solanales; family Solanaceae; genus Solanum; species Solanum lycopersicoides. The sequence continues at coordinate 72,239,005 of CM040622.1, read as the reverse complement.
TCTTCACATACCCCCCATAACCGTTTCCCTCCCTATTTCATCTCATTTTACCCCACTTCCTCACCCATAAACTCCCATTCCATCATCAGATTCCCACACTTCCTCCACTTCCACTCCATTCTCTCCCCAAATCTTCTTTCTTCTTCTGTCTCCTTGCTGGTCGGTGTTTGTGGTTGGCGTTACTACTGTTCAACTACAAGTTTTCATACTCCCTTTTTCCTCCACTACATTTTCCAGGTTTGTTCTTCTGATCTTCTAGATAAACTATCGTTAATTTTCATGTTAACTTGATGTCTTACCTTGTGGGTCTTGAATTTGGGACCTCTTTGCATGCTAAAAACTTACACCTGAAGTCCTAAGTCCCTTAAAACACTGAAATTGAAAGGGATGGGGGTCTCTTGTTAAAAATGTGTTGTGTTTGCATGTTGTGTTTCTGACATAGGGTTTTGATAGGCTGTCGAATCAAATGTTCAAACTATGAAAATTCATACCCTAGAAATGATAAAATGTTGGGTTAAATGTTAGGGACACTTAAGGTTTCCAAGGATGCTCTAAATTAGTACGTTGGGGGAACCAAAATGGCTGCAAAATTCTGTCCCTGAAAGACAGAACGAGACCCAATCGACAGACCGTCGGTTCCTCAACGGATCTTCGTTGGGGTCCGTCAACCCCAACATCCCTTGTTTAGTCTAAGTGTCCATCGACGGACCCCCACTGATGGACCATCGTCCTTCGACGGTACGTCCTGCACAACCGTCGACACAGTCAGAACCTTTGGTTCTGATGTTCTAAAATAATATTCTAAGTGTCAATCGATGGACACCACTGACGGACCATCGTCTCTTTGACGGTCTGTCCTGCACAACCGTCGACACTATCAGAACCTTTTTTTCTGATGTTTTCAAAACAAAATAGTTTAAGTGTACCTCGACGGACCACCATGACGGACCATCGTCTTTTCGACGGACCGTCGATAGGTTTGCCAGGCAGTGCTACACTTCTGCATTGCCATTCCATTCTGTGTTTTACTCTTGTGTTTGATGCTTTTAAATGTGTTACAGGCTTGTAGTGGTACTAATAACTTCTCTTTGCAGGTACATATGGCACCCAAGCAACACTGTGTCTACTCAAGAGGGCGTTCTAAGTCTATCACCCTGTCGAACCGGATGATCATAGGATCAGAGGATGAGCGTGACCCGGAGTACGTTCCACCAGGCACCCTCACCCCTGACCGTGCTACCCGCATCACCAGAGCCACGCCCACGAAGGTAGCGCACGGCGGAGTCACTGCCTCCCAATCTGATGAGGAGCGCATACTAACCGGCACACCTTTTGGGTCGGCTCCACATTCTGAGGGAGCGTCTGACTCCGAGGAAGCTTCTGGTTCTGAGGAAGCGTCCGGCTCTGTAGAGGCTTCCAGGTCTGAGGAGTAGTTTGCCTTGTCTGATGAGGCTGATAGTGCTGATTCTACTCCAGCACCGCAGACTGACGTCCCCGCTCCGGTTGCTGATCTGCCCAACCAGTGGTGTGTCGAGGGTAAATATCAAGTATATGCTGATGCCAAGGTGCCCAACGACAATGGGTCATTACCCGTACCTTGACAATCGAGCGGCGGGTTCTCACTGGGATTCTTCCCAGTATACCAGTCATCCATGCTATATTCACCAGACATCGGCTGGAGTGGATGGCTAGGAATATGGGTTGCTATATCGAAGAAATGGTGGCAGAGTTTTACGCCTCCTATGTGGCGACTCTCTGGTCTCAGTTGGACAAGCGGGCCAACCCANCTCCTTTGAGCGGTGTTTGAGTCATTTGTCCGAGGTTCTTAAGAGGTGTGAAGATTGCAACCTTGTGCTAATTGTGAAAAATGTCACTTCATGGTGAAAGAAGGTATTGTATTGGGTCATCGCATTTCAGTGAAGGGTATAGAGGTTGATCGAGCTAAAGTTAAGGTGATAGAGAGAATTCCTCCACCCATCTCTGTAAAAGGTGTGAGAAGTTTTCTTGGGCATGCAGGCTTTTATCGGATGTTCATCAAGGATTTTTCAAAGATTGAACAACCTTTGTGCAAGTTGCTTGAGAAAGAGTGTAAGTTTTATTTTGATGAAACCTGTCTTAAAGCATTTGGTGAGTTGAAGGAAAAGTTGGTGTCTGCACCTATCATCATTTCTCCGGATTGGAGCAAGCCATTTGAGGTGATGTGTGATGCGAGTGGGGTTGCTCTTGGTGTGGTATTGAGACAAAGAAGGGACAAAATCCCTCAACCCATTTACTATGCTAGTAAAGCCTTAATGAAGACGAAAATAACTACACCGTGACTGGACAAGAGCTCCTTGCAGTAGTCTTTGCTTTCGAGAAATTTCGCTCCTATTTGCTTGGCACGAGGGTTATAGTGCATACTGATCATTCTGCTTTGAGATATTTGATGGCAAAGAAGGATGCGAAATTGAGGTTGATTCGTTGGGTATTACTATTGCAAGAATTTGACTTTGAAGTGAAAGATAGAAAAGGGACCGAAAATCAAGTTGCTGATCACTTGTCCCGATTAGAAGATGAAGGAATGAGGGAGTTAGGTGAAAAGGCTGAAATTGATTATACTTTCCCTGATGAGCATGTACTGGCTGCCTCCCAAGACCTAATTCCATGGTTCGCAGATTTTGCGAATTATCTAGCTAGTGATATCCTCCAACCGGGCTTGTCCTTTCATCAAAGGAAAAAGTTCATACATGATGTGAAAATTTCAGTTGGAATGAGCCATACTTATATAGGAGTTGTGCCGATGGTCTTATTCGGTGTTGTGTGCCGGAAGTTGAGATGTTGAGTGTTTTGGAGGCATGCCATTCTTCGCCTGTAGGTGGGCATCATAGTGATATCCGGACTGCTCACAAGATCTTGCAATGTGTCTACTATTGGCCAACCATCCACCAAGATGCTCATGAGTTTGCCAAGGCATGTGATAGATGCAAAGAGATGGTGGCATTTCGAGAAAGCAAGAGCTCCTGGTAAATCCCATTCTTGTGATTAAATTGTTTGATGTGTGGGGCATTGACTTTATGGGCCCTTTTGTGAGTTCTCATGGGATGAAATACATTCTTTTGGCAGTCGATTATGTGTCAAAATGGGTAGAAGCTATCGCATATGCGAATAATAAAGGGAAGAGTGTCACCGCGTTCTTGAAAAAGAAAATATTTTCTAGATTTGGCACCCCAAGGGCTATTATCAGTCATGGGGGATCCCACTTTTGCAACAAGATGTTTAAGTGATTATTGGAAAAATATGGGGTTTGCCATAATGTGGCCACTCCTTACCATCCTCAAACTACTGGGCAAGTTGAGGTGTCAAACATGGAGATTAAGCAGATTTTTGCGAAAATGGTGAATGCTAGTAGAAAGGATTGGTCAAGGAGGCTTGATGATGCTCTTTGGGCCTACCAGACAGCATACAAGATTCCCATTAGTATGTCCCCATACCAACTTGTGTATGGGAAGGATTGTCACTTACCGGTTGAATTAGAGCACAAGGCCATGTGGGCAATGAAGAAGTTGAAAATGGATTGGAATGAGGCTACGGAACAGAGGTTAAATGAGTTGAATGAGCTTGATGAATTTCGCTTGAAGGCATATGAAAGTTCATCCCTCTACAAAGAAAAGATGAAGAAGTACCATCACCAAAAGATTGAGAAGCGCGATTTTTTGGTTGGGGATTTGGTGCTTTTGTTCAATTCTAGGTTGCGCTTGTTTCCGGGCAAACTCAAGTCCAAATGGACTGGTCCCTATTTGATCACCCAACTATTGCCTCATGGTGCGGTTGAGTTGGAGAATAAGGAGGGTGTAAGGTTCAAGGTGAACGGAAAACGAATCAAAATCTATCTAGGGCAAGCTGAAACGGCGAATGAAGTGATCGAGGCATACCATGTTGATGAACTATGAGTAATCAAGAGTTCTCCGTCGTGCCGCGATGTTAAATCAAGGGCTGATTGGGAGGCAACCCAATATGTATCCTCTATCCAACTATAGGTTTTTTGTTATTTTCTAGGCATAGTTCCATTATATTTACTTTTATTACTTTTGTCGCGTCTGTTTGTTCTTTTATTCTTCCTTTAGAAGTGTTGACTAGAGCGTAGCGTAGGGTCCGTGTCAAAAAAGTGTCCAGAAAACACAAAAAGATTAGCTTAATGGGTGTTAAATGTGCAGGGACCAAATCACCAGAATCTGTAGAAAATTGGTGTGGTGCACCAATCGACGGACCGTCGGTAGGATCCGTCGTGCCCAGGTATGTTCTTGAAATGTTTCTAAGTTAGGGAACTGTCAACGGAGGGGTCAATGGACCGTCAACCGACTTACGGTCCATCGACGGGGAATCGTAGATCCCTCATCCGCCAACCCGACCCGACCCGTCCAGCTACATATTAAAAAAATTTAAACTTTTCAGTTACCCACCTCTTCACATACCCCCCATAACCGTTTCCCTCCCTATTTCATCTCATTTTACCCCACTTCCTCACCCATAAACTCCCATTCCATCATCAGATTCCCACACTTCCTCCACTTCCACAAACTCCATTCTCTCCCCAAATCTTCTTTCTTCTTCTGTCTCCTTGCTGGTCGGTGTTTGTGGTTGGCGTTACTACTGTTCAACTACAAGTTTTCATACTCCCTTTTTCCTCCACTACATTTTCCAGGTTTGTTCTTCTGATCTTCTAGATAAACTATCGTTAATTTTCATGTTAACTTGATGTCTTACCTTGTGGGTCTTGAATTTGGGACCTCTTTGCATGCTAAAAACTTACACCTGAAGTCCTAAGTCCCTTAAAACACTGAAATTGAAAGGGATGGGGGTCTCTTGTTAAAAATGTGTTGTGTTTGCATGTTGTGTTTCTGACATAGGGTTTTGATAGGCTGTCGAATCAAATGTTCAAACTATGAAAATTCATACCCTAGAAATGATAAAATGTTGGGTTAAATGTTAGGGACACTTAAGGTTTCCAAGGATGCTCTAAATTAGTACGTTGGGGGAACCAAAATGGCTGCAAAATTCTGTCCCTAAAAGACAGAACGAGACCCAATCGACAGACCGTCGGTTCCTCAACGGATCTTCGTTGGGGTCCGTCAACCCCAACATCCCTTGTTTAGTCTAAGTGTCCATCGACGGCCCCCACTGATGGACCATCGTCCTTTCGACGGTACGTCCTGCACAACCGTCGACACAGTCAGAACCTTTGGTTCTGATGTTCTAAAATAATATTCTAAGTGTCAATCGATGGACACCACTGACGGACCATCGTCTCTTTGACGGTCTGTCCTGCACAACCGTCGACACTATCAGAACCTTTGTTTCTGATGTTTTCAAAACAAAATAGTTTAAGTGTACCTCGACGGACCACCATGACGGACCATCGTCTTTTCGACGGACCGTCGATAGGTTTGTCAGGCAGTGCTACACTTCTGCATTGCCATTCCATTCTGTGTTTTACTCTTGTGTTTGATGCTTTTAAATGTGTTACAGGCTTGTAGTGGTACTAATAACTTCTCTTTGCAGGTACATATGGCACCCAAGCAACACTGTGTCTACTCAAGAGGGCGTTCTAAGTCTATCACCCTGTCGAACCGGATGATCATAGGATCAGAGGATGAGCGTGACCCGGAGTACGTTCCACCAGGCACCCTCACCCCTGCCCGTGCTACCCGCATCACCAGAGCCACGCCCACGAAGGTAGCGCACGGCGGAGTCACTGCCTCCCAATCTGATGAGGAGCGCATACTAACCGGCACACCTTTTGGGTCGGCTCCACATTCTGAGGGAGCGTCTGACTCCGAGGAAGCTTCTGGTTCTGAGGAAGCGTCCGGCTCTGTAGAGGCTTCCAGGTCTGAGGAGTAGTTTGCCTTGTCTGATGAGGCTGATAGTGCTGATTCTACTCCAGCACCGCAGACTGACGTCCCCGCTCCGGTTGCTGATCTGCCCAACCAGTGGTGTGTCGAGGGTAAATATCAAGTATATGCTGATGCCAAGGTGCCCAACGACAATGGGGTCATTACCCGTACCTTGACAATCGAGCGGCGGGTTCTCACTGGGATTCTTCCCAGTATACCAGTCATCCATGCTATATTCACCAGACATCGGCTGGAGTGGATGGCTAGGAATATGGGTTGCTATATCGAAGAAATGGTGGCAGAGTTTTACGCCTCCTATGTGGCGACTCTCTGGTCTCAGTTGGACAAGCGGGCCAACCCAGCCAAACATGCACCTCTGGAGTACGTCCGAGTCTGCGGCAAGCGAGTTGATATTTCTTTACAGGCCATTCGCACGTTTCTCTATGGCGCGGACGTTGATGCCACCAGGACCCCCCTCACGGCAGAGTTTGACTATCGGTGGAAGTTGATCAAGGATGGACCGTTCCAGCGTGAGCAGGATGTGAGAGAGACCACCAAGCGGTGGATAGCACAGAACCTATCTGTGGATGGTGATGCTGCTGATTGGGTGCTGGAGACCAAGGGGAGCATCAAGAAGGCCAACCTCACCTTCCCAACCAAATTCTTATGACTACTGGTCTGACACTGCCTTTTCTGCACTGCTGCTGATAACATTTTCACTTGGGATTTTGCAGTGCTGATAGCGCCATGGTTGCAGTGTTCGAGGTGGACTTCGCGTGGCTGTTGCAGGCGTTGATGCATGAGAGAGACTTTAAGGCCACTACTACTTACCCCTTCCCGTGCATGGTCTTTGAGTTGTGCAGGTCTGCAGGAGTGCCCGTGTGGCACATTGATGTGATCAAGACCCCGCCCGCCATAGTAGATATTGGACTCATTCGGGATGAGGCAAATGAGTTGGCTCCCCACAAAGGGCCCCATCCACAGGTGCAGCCGCTCGGTGAGAACCTGGCATCCACGGTAGAGCAAGCCCAAGCGGCTAATCCGGCAACATCCAAGCCTACTGACACCACCCCGATTGAGTCTATCCCGGGTGCTAGCACCGCTCTGAGCTCCTCCCGCTCGACTCCATCTTCTACACTGGTCCTACTTGCTAGGGTCCAGAAATTAGAGGGCCAAATGCCCACACTTCTGCATCACATCCAACCTTGGATGCAGAAGTCCATTGCTGAGGCGGAGGAGCGGATAGAGAGAAAGATGGCCCAGCATACTAAGCGGCAGATCATTGATGTCCACCAGCGCTTGGATGCATTTGAGTTGCGGGTTCTCGCCCGGCCAGCCCCTACAGTGGATTTGACGACTCTCTAGGATGCTGTGGAGAGTCTGAGAGCAGACTTGGATACCATACTGGAGGCTCGCGTGCCTGAGTCTGAGGCCCCTTCTGCAGAGCCTGCTAAGGACACGGTGTTGGCCGCCATGTTCTCCACCACTACTGTGCCACCACCTCCCCCACGAGATTGTGCCAAGAGTCACCGAGTTAGAGATGAGGATGAGTCTTGGGCACGGTAGAAACAGTGCACTCAGTTGGAGGCCGCGAGGATAGCCTCGCTGATTGATGAGGAGTCCCGCCAGTTGAGGGTTTTAGAAGTGGATGCTGGGGCATCTAGCTTCAGAATTGTTGAGGCTGAGAGGAGCACTACTGATGGTGCTGTTATTGCTGTGGACACCACTGATGGTGTCCCTACTACAGAGGGAGCGGGTTCCGAGAAACCGAACCCGCCAGCATGTTGATTGTCGGCGCTTTGCGCCTCAGGTTTGCTTCACCTACCACCCCATTTTATATACTTTTATGCATTGGGGACAATTACATGTTTTTTTGTTGGGGGTGGGGTAAATGGAAAGTGAGTGCTAGGGTGAAGTCTAAGTAACTCAACTCACGATTCTCTCTTGGGGTTTTCTTGCCTGTGTTCTTTTTCCCCAAGAGACTAGTTATGTTATTGTTGAACCGGCATGTTGGTATCGTTTGTACGTAGTATAGAAATGAAATCTGAAGCATGATGGCTAAACAAAATGATATCCTGATTTAAAGAAAATGTTTGAATGATTAGGCATAGTGAATGATGAATATATTGCTCTAAGCATGACATAGAGATACACCCCTGCATGACCCTTAATCTTAAGCTCGAACTAAGTATGTTATAATCTAGTAGGGTAATGATGTGTTATGTCAGTGTGAGAAAGATGAATACACCACCGTTGGTACTGAGCTAGAACTTGCCCGGTTAGTCCTGCTAAAAGTAATATGTAATAGACAATTAGGAAAGGATCATAGGCCCTTGTTCAAATAGTCAATCTTTAGCCTAGATAAAAGAAAACCAAATTAAATTAATCCCTTCTTGATCCAAATGATTTGAGTTTAAAATGAACCTTTCTTTTTCTACCCCAACTTATCTTCTGGGAACAATGTGTTGGCCCTGGTCTCTCCTTGGACATGTGCACCTCAGCTTACGCCAAAAGCAAAAGTTAAGGGTGGCTAATGCAGAAAATAACCTTGTCGTGGCCCTGACCCAACCTTTGGTATTTTGTACCTTGACTCATGGCAAAGCCATGAGTTGAGGGTGGCTATTATGAGGAATGCTCCGGAAAAGGGGGTTTAAAGAATAAAGAGAGAGAAAGAAGAAACGAAAAGTGACTCGAGCAAAGTTGAAATCAAGTGAAAAAATGCAAAATTTGAAAGTAAAAAATAAAATAAAAAAATAAAATAAAAATAAAAGAAGAGTCACTTACACAAAGGGAGAAAAGCAAGGCAAAAGAATATAAGAAAATCAAGAATAGGGCAAAACAAACGAAGAAAAGGTAGGACGCTTAGCCGTTATGACAAGGAGGGCAACAAGTCACTAAAATGCATCCAAATGTACCCTACCTAACCCTGAGCCTACGTTACAAGCTAATAAAGTCCTATCGTGATCCTAAGAGTCTAATATGTTGAACTTAAAGCAGTGAAAATAAGGGAAAGCCTCGTATAAATGAGGTGTGAAGTTGTTCTGAGAGCGAGTGTTTAAAAAAAATCCTTATACTCAATCTAAAATCATTATGTTAAAAATGAGGAAGTGAGGAAACTAGTTGCAATACCGGAAAATTTGTACCTTGGTGAGAGATAAAAGAGGATAGATGACTGTGTGTGGTGAGTCTTTGTCATGGTCTGATCCACATGAGCAAGCCTAATAGTGATACATGCATAAACATAATGAAAATAGTTTAGATTGATAGCCAGATTATTGCGAAAGCTAAAATAAGGATACTTTTGTACAAAGGGTTTGTGGTGAGTCATAGTGCGTCGCTTGAGGACAAACAACGAATTTAAGTTGAGGGTGTTGATGTACCGTGGTTTTTACGGTACTTTCAATGCTTTTTCCTGAAGTTTAGTGTGTGTCTAAGGCCTTTTTGTAGTAGTTTTAATGTATTTTTCTCTTTGTTTGCAGGAAAACTGTCCAGAATGAAAACGCGGAAGAATTGTGCTGAAATTGCAGAAGATACGACCTACGGAGCCATCGACGATCCGTCGACCCCTCGATGGTCCGTAGGTGGCAACCGTCGTCTGAAGAAAATGTTGTTGAAGGAAGATCGGGGAATTCTGACCAAGTGTGGGGCTATGAAAGCTATCGACGGATCGCCATCTCCACGACGGACCGTCCTGCACATCCGTCATTGCTAATAGAAAGTAGCCCCAGTACCCGTCTTGAAAAGATTCTAAGTGTGGAGAAACGGAAGCCATCGACGGACCGTCGTTCAGTCAACGGACCGTCATCCTTGTCCGTCAATGGTAACAGTGAGTTGGAGAAGAAAGCAGCTGATAAAGAACCTAAGTGTGGTACGACGGGAGTCCTCGACGGTCCGTCGATCCGGTCGTCCACTCAGACGCATTTTTTTGGGTAGATTTTCCTTAAATATATTTCCTTTTAATGTTCGGACTTCATTATTATAAATACTGGTAAAAACCTTGTTTTTGGGGTTAGACTCTTTAGTAATTTTCAATTTTATTATTCTAAGTGTTGAACTTGAGATTTTGGGAAATATTCTACTTTATAGAATCGTTTTTGCAAGACTTTGATTTATTCAAGTAATTTTCTGGATTTTCTTCAATCTCATCAAAGTAAGTACATGAATTCTTGTCTAATCAATATGAATTGTGTGATTGTTAACATGGGTAACTAAATCCATAACTAGGGTTGTGAGAACCATGGGTAATTAACAAAGTAAAACTAGCTAAAATAACAATTGTCGAATAGTTTCTTGCATGTATTGATAATTCTTTTGTTTAGAAGTCTTTTTAACGAGTGCACGCGTTAGAACTCGCCTTGTTGCTATTTGCTAGACCAAGGAGATAATAAGAAGAAAATTATCAACGTAGATTTAGTATACACCATTTAATAGGCTAGTGTCGATTGGTGCGAAGTAATAACTAAGCCATACATCGATTATGATGCTTAATATGAGGTAAAAGGTAAAGTTTAGTAAAGTATACACACGTAGCCGAACCAAGGTGCGGAGTGAAATTCACTAGTTTCCGAACCAAGGAATTAGGGATATATAACTTATCACTTTGCATGCAAGATACTAGGAAAGAGTTGTTATAGTTAGGGTTACTGCGTTATGAACCTAATGGGGAACACTTACACCCTAGTTCCTCTCGTCACTTGATAAACATCAAATATTTGAACTTGTTACTTGTTTACTTAGAATTAATTAAATAATTTTGTCACACAAAACTCCCCTTTTTATTGTTTGTTTTTGGAAAGGACTTGATTAAAATAGAAGTAATGGTAGATTAAAGTTAAGTCTAAACCATTTTCCTCGTGGGATCGACCCCAACCTAACATTTGGGTTCTTTACTTAATACGACCGCTTATACTTCTTTAGGGAAGCGTAATTTGAGCGTATCAATACTTTATTTGAAATGGTTTGGAGGTCAGACGTCCAAGACGTTTGCAAGTTGGTCTTAAGACGTGCTACTGTGTCGTTGTATGTTTGCCTTGTTTTTATGTGTATTTTGAAGTCCAAAAACAGTAGAGGTTACCCTAGAATCTCAATATACATGTTAAGAGTCAAAATATTTGGGTGTGACTCCCCGAGGACCACCCTAAGGGCCCCCGAAGAGGTCGCAATTGTTGGACAAGAAAGCTGCCCAAGGCAGCGTGCGGAACCAGAATGTGGTGTTGCCCACGCATCGCGCGCCTGGCACTTAAAGTTCCTTTGAGTTGCACGCCCTACACGTGGCCCAATACCTCAAAAATTATGTGTGGAAAAATTAGGGCCTGCCTCCGCGACGCGCAGCCACTTTCCGATTCGATTGCATCGTTTTAAAGTCAGGTTTGACATGTCTGAAAGACCCAATCAGTATGGGTGTGTTTTGGTAACTTGGGGAGACGGTTATACACTATTTTTATGACCTATTTAACCCTTTTTCCCAAGACAAAACCCCAACACCCAATAAGAAAAATCAAAATCCCAAAGTTCTCTTCTCCTCAAAATTCTCTCAAACCTCCATCAGAGGGAAAAATCAAGGTTCAAGCTAGGGACTGGATTTTCATGGTTTGTTCTCCAATTTTTGGTGGGCTTTTAATGTAATGAGGTATGGTGATCCTTAATCCTTAGTCAACATTTCTTCTAAGGAGTCCCTTCCAATGTTTTCAATGAATGATCATGATCAAACCTTCTATCTTTCAATCTAGCCATGGGTTTTCTCTCAAATCGTTTTCAAAGGCGTGCTTATGTTAAATTGATTATTAGATACTATTTGCCATGTTAAATTCAATCCAATTTCATGATGAACCATGTCCTCCAAAATCTCGATTTAGCGTATGTGATGGTTATTATGATCTTGATGTTAGGGTGATTGTAATGTGATTCAATTATGATAAATTGCTTACAACTACTGCCTATTATGTGAACTGATGGTGAATTGTTGATGAGTTGTCACTGATGATCAACGTTTAGGGATTGTGTAAATTTATCTATATTCCTCTACTTTTTATAGATTTGATGAAGTAATGTACCTAATATGATCTTGAAACCGTACATGATGTTTGAAAGTATGATTTCGTTTATATAATGGTACTTTTAGCTACAGTTTTATTCATGTATTGATGTAGAATTATGGGAATTGATCAATGATTATCAAAGCTTGGAGAAATTGTAAGTTGGCCCTATTTTCTTTACTTCTCTATAGAGTTGTTAGATATTTGGCCGTGTATGGCATTTTTTGGTATGGTCCACTTATGGTGGAACTGTTTAATATTTTCTCAATCCTTATGTGATGTGATCATGTCCTTGAAGGCAAATTGGTATAATGTGAATGTGTTGTTATGATGAACACATTATGTGAAGTATATGCCTAGTATCTCACTCTAGTAGCATGTTCTAGGTATTGATGATATCTTCTATAATTGAAAAAAGATTTTAGGGTTAGGTGTGCATTAGGTACCTCCATTTGTTATGTAATAATGGTGAGTAACCCCCTACCCATGTACCCCAAATGAATGTGTGATTAGTTAAGGTTAGGAGTGTTCATGTAATGTGAACTCATTCTTGTCTCCTATGCTACTATGTATTGTGTGGTTTATGATTGCATGTTCATTGTATACTTAAAATGGTGGCTTCCTCAATATGTTGTTGATATCCATTATGTGATCATGTTTACCAATGTACACACAGTTACACCTCATGCGTGCTTATAAGTAGTATAGGTTCATGGTGTCTCATGAAAGGGTATTTTCATATGCATTTGTGTCTACTACTATGCATGTAAAGTATGTGTCCATGAAATATGTTATGTATATCTTAAGTAGGATTACTTGATAGGTGTACAAGTATGGACAAGGGTATGGGACCTTGTCTATGCATTGCACATGTGTTCCTTCATAGGATAATTCCTACCTTTCTTTTTATCTATGTACATTATTATGAGTATATGATTAAGCTATGAATATGTAATATATGATATGATGTAGTATGAATATCCATAGTATCTAAATGTGTTTGTATGACAGGATTGCTCATATAGTTACACCTATACTCTTATCCATGAATGTACAACAAGTATGAACATGTGTGGTCTAATGGTGTTTATGTGAAAAGTTTGCTCACATACATGTATACACACACATGAAGTATGTTTATGGTACTTGTTGATGATCTAGTCAATAGAGGGGCTCTTGAAAGATGTCCTCAAGAGTATCCTTAACTAGGTGGTGCTTTAATATGCTATGTCCATGTGAAAGGGTTTCTCACATGATTTAGGTTTATGAACTCTTATATATGACCCACGAGCTAAGAATATGAGGAGTCAATCTCCTAAAGCCTAATTTTATAAAGTAATGTTAATAAAGTCTTTAAATAAAAGGAACATAGCTTAGCAACGAGTGAACTTAGACGAGGGGTGGCCCTTCCCAATGTGGGAAGGCTTGTTCACCATTATCCTCACGAGGTGGATAACTACAATTCCTCAATAGGCATAAAAAGGGTTTCTATATATTTCTCCAAGTTCCATAAATTATGCTTCCCCCATAGGATCTATTAAGTGATATCACCTAATATGCTAGCATAATGTTAACATTTTACTTTGGCAAGGTAGAGCACCTTCTCTTGGTGTAAGGTTCTACAACACGAAATTCCATGTTTAGCACACATGGTCTTACTGTAGGTTAAGGCTACAGTTTCCCTAAAGTTATATGGACAATGGAAGTAATGAAATGAACCTCAATAAGGATACCTTAATGGAAGTTGCTTAGTGTAGGTGATGGTATAAGACTTTACCAATGCATTGCACAAGTAGCTCTTGAAGGGAGTTCTAATAAATTTTTCCATATGTATGTGATTATGATTATGTTCCGTATGCATGACATTGTAGTGTTGTCTACTTGTTGTGATGATATTCATGGTATGAGTCCTAATGAGTCTATGTGATGTGGTGTTACCTTATATGCATAATGTAGGTCCTGTTGACTATATGATGAAGGTCTCACTTGGAATTTTTGTAGTTGACTATACTTTCCTTGTTGATGTATGAAGTAAATGATATGCTTGTAGTCTCTTTATAGGTTTACTTAGTATGTGTGAGGTTATGGGACTTCACATGTACATTGTACTAGTAGGCGTGTATTGTTGACTAATGTTTATTATGATGTTATTGGTAGTGTTGACTTGTATGTTGTCTTTCAATACGTCTTATATGTGGTTTTATGAATGTATGTGTTGGCTTAATGAACGTTGTATGTATATTTACCTTGTGGCCTTAAGGTGATGCTTTACTGTGGATAGTGTAATGGGACATTATTCATACATCGCACCAAGTATCACTAGGGAGTTACTTCGGAAGTTAAGGAAAGAATGAGTTTATTGTGAATGAAAAATGAGGTTACTATAAAGTGAAATGAGGTTACTGTAAATGAAATGTAAATGTTCCTTAAATGAAATGCAAGACATTATGTGATGTTGTGACTATTGTATATGCCTAAATGAAGTATGTGAATTGTATGTTGCTTATAGTATCAAAGTTTTAAGAAGTTTTATAAAAAGCTATGATGTAGGTTTGAAAGTAAATATCCCTTTTAAATGCACGTTTCTAGCATATTATGTGTTATAAAAAGTTTTAAACTTTCTGCTAAATTTACCTATGACAATGCAATGAATGATGACTATGGGCTCGTATAAGTCCTCCGAGAGATCAAGTACACCATGTTACTTCTAGAGGGTGTTCCTTGGTTTTAAAAAATGTGGTATCAAAGCATGACGTTATAAAAGTGGTTTTAGGGTCCAAAGTCTCGTATTGCCACGTCTAGTAGAGTCTCATTCATTTGTCGTGAGTCGCGACACATAAATGACAAAGAGGCTATAGGATGATAGAGTTTCCTTTCTTCATCATTCTCATGTCGTTCCATAGAACTTAACTCTATAAGATCTCTCTCTGATGTTTTCTTGTCCGGTGGTCTTTTTGATATGATTGCTTGGATGAGATGGTATATATATGCTTGAGGGAGAAAAGGTGAGTTTTGATGCTTATTGTGGTTTTATAGTCTGATGAGTATGTGTGAAGGTGAATTTTTTCATGCTTTGATGATTTGATGCCATTTATGGGTATATATGAGATCTATGTGAAATGATATGTTATCTAAAGATTGATGTTATGATATGGTTTTACTTTGTTAATAGTTGTTATTTTTAAAATGAGTTTACTCTTGGGAATGATGAGTTTCTTTACGAGTATGTATGATGGTAGCATAATATTATGGTTTGAGGTTCAATGCTTTTAAGAAGTGTGGTAAACTAGCTAAAGATGCATGTTTCCTTGTATATGAGTTAAGTTTTAATGTTTCCCTTTGTTTATGTGCGTGAACCTTCATGTTTGGCTTGTTGGATTGGAGTCTTTAATGTAGGCTTGATCTTAAAAGTGAAAGTAGAGTGTTTACCTTGTAGGGTGAAGATGTGGGTTGGAATGAACTAGAAGTTACCTTACCCTTGTGTTGAAAGAAAAGAAAGAGACCTTATGGATAAGTCTCCTCTATTGTTTCCACTAATGTGTCATGACCCTTGGTATTAATCGTATAGTTGAGACCATATGTTGTTGGGTAGTATGACCTAACTTGATTTTTATGGATTTTCTTTAGGTGTTGAACATAGAGGAATGATGGTGCTTGAAGAATTTAACCCTTGATGATTGAGTTAGTAGACACTTTGCTTTGAGATTAGGAGTGATAACCCTCAATGGTGTTGAGCCTTCTTGTTTGAGGAGTATATAGGTTGGTTTTACTTTCCTTGACCTTGTGGTTTAAGGGCATTATATGTGTAGGCTTATCCCAATTGGATGGATAATTTGCCTATATGGTAAGGTTTAGAGTGCCCTTGATATTCCTATGTTAAGTTCCTTTGAACTTCTTTATGTTGGAAATCTCTTTTTGGTGATAGTGATAAAGGGTTTGCTTAAGCTTAGATCCCCAAAGTAGTGTGATGTGCTTAGTAATTAAAGTTGGTGACCTAAGGTTCTCCTAAGGTTGAGTTACGTTAGTAATCAATGTATTTACACTAAGTATGGGAGGATGATGTGAGTAGTAAGGTTGTAGATATTTATATCTTGTCATTCTATTCTTACTTGAAATTGTCACTAAAGAGTTCCTAAGTAGCCTGTACATGATGGGAGTTTGGCATATAAGTATGAATTGCATGTTCTCCATATGTTGTGCATGCCTTAATTGGCACTATGTTATGCATGTTTTGAAGACTCTTAGCTCATGAAAATGGATTTTTGATCAAACTCATATTTTCTCATTTAGATTGTGCATCTTGATATGATAATTGTGCAATAGTCTTCATGAGATAATGTAAGGAGCATGTTAGATATCACTTATGATGTGTGTGGTGCTTTAAGCCGTCAATGAAAATTTGAGTCTCCTGTAAATGAAAAATTATGAGTCTCTTAAAAATGTATGACTTTTATGACTTGGGAAGTATTAATGTAGGCTCACTATTAAGAGGTGTTGGTATGTTTAGCTAGTGTTCCTGATGTGTGCCTATAAATTGTAAGATTTTCGCTAATTGATTTATGTTTATGAAAACTAGTGTCATGCTAGGACTTCAAACTATGTGAAATGACTTCCTATTTGGTGTGATTTTCCATTTAGACTTCACAAGGATGGAAGTATAAGCATGGTTTGGTTAAAAAGTTGAGAATTTCTCATTTAAAATGAATTAAACTTTGTGCTTTCCGTGTGTGTATGAACTCGCGAAGACATGTAAGTGTGTTGAGGAGAAGGACATTCATCCTTAAACATAACTAAGCATGGTAAGGTTGAGTATGTACTTAATGGAATTATGTCTAAGTGATAAGGATTCTTGTTGATCTACTTGACTCATGTGTATGTGCGTTGAAGTTTGAATGCTTATATACATTTGAATTGATGTTGAACTTGCCTTTGTATGACTGAAAGGTTTTTTCATAATTATATATTAATAAAATAAAATGGAAAGACCATTTTATGATTAAGATAAGGATGTTCCTCCTATGAACATGACAAGAGCCTATATGTTTGATGCATTTAAAAAGTGAGTGAATAAAGGTTTTGCTTGCTTGTGTTGCATTGAGTGCAAAATTGTTTGAAGTTGGTGTTCCTTGTATTTTTGTGGCATTGACTTATATATGATGATGTGCTGAATGTTGTAAATTTCCCTATGGTTCATTGAAGTCCTTGAAGTGTTTAAAATATTCCAAGTGTCATTCGAGGACGAATGTTCCCAAGTGGGGGATATTGTAAGGACCCACAAAATAAATTAAAGTGCCGAGAACCTCACATGTGCCTAAAATGGTTAATAATGTGTTAAGTAAGTGGTTTATTGTATGAATACTTGATTTGAAGTGGTTTGGAGGTCAGAAGTCAAAGACGTTCGCAAGTTGGTCTTTAGACGTGCTAGTCTGTCCTTGTATGTTTGCCTTATTTTTATGTGTTTTTTCATGTCCAAAAATAATAGAGGTTACCCTAGAATCTTAATATACATGTTTATAGTAAAAAGGTTTGGGTATGACTCCCTGAGGACCACCCTAAGGTCCCCCAAAGAGGACGCAAACGTTGGACGAGGAAGCTGCCCAAGACAGCGTGCAAAAACAGAATGTGAAGCTGCCCACGCTTTACGCGTTTGGAACTGAAAGTTCCTTTGTGTTAAAAGCCCTACACGAGGCCCACTGCCTCAAAAATTATGTGGGCCAAGATTAGGGTCTGCCTCCGTGACGCGCAGCCACTTCCCAAATTTGGTTGCGTCATTTTAAAGTTAAGTTTGACATGTCTAAAAGTCTCAATAAGTATGGGTGTGTTTTGGTAAGATGGGGAGACGGTTATACACTTATTTTATGACCTATTTAACCACTTTTCCCAAGAATAAACCCCAACACCGAATAAGAAAAATCAAAATGCCAAAGCTCTCTTCTCCTCCAAATTTTCTCAAACCTCCATTAGAGGGATAACTCAAGGTTCAAGCTAGGGGCTGGATTTTCATGGTTTATTCTCCAATTTTTCGAGGGTTTTTAATGTAATGAGGTATGGTGATCGTTCATCCTTAGTCAAACTTTCTACTAAGGAGTCCGTTCTAATGTTTTCAATGAATGTTCATGATCAAACCTTCTATCTTTAAATCTAGCCATGGTATCTCTCTCAAACCATTTTCAAAAGCTTGTTTATGTAAAATTGCTTATTAACTACTGTTTTCCATGTTGAATTTAATCTAATTTCATGATGAACCATGTCATCCTATATCTCGATTTAGCCTATGTGATGGTTATTACGATCTTGATGTTAGGGTGATTGAAATGTGATTCAATTATGATAATTTGATTATAGCTGCTGCTTATTATGTGAATTGATGGCGAATTGTTGATGAGTTGTCATTGATAATGAAGGTTTAGGGATTGGGTAAATTTATCGATATTCCTCTACTTTCTATAGACTTGATGAAGTAATGTACCTAATGTGATCTTGAAACCGTACATGATGTTTGAAAGTATGATTTAATTTATATAATGGTACTTTTAGCTACTATTTTATTAATGTATTGATGTTGAATTATGGGAATTGATCAATTATTAGCAAATCTTGGAGGAAATGTATGTTGGCCCTATTTTCTCTACTTCTCTATAGACTTGCTAGTTGAATGGCCTTTTATAGCAATATGTGGTATGGTCCACTTATGGTGGCACTGTTTAATTTTTGGTCAATCCTTATGTGATGTGATCATGACCTTGAAGTCAAATTGGTATAATGTGAATGTTTTCTTATGATGAGCACACTATGTGAAGTATATGCCTAGTTTCTCACTCTAGTAGCATGTTCTAGGTATTGATGATGTCTTCTATAATTGAATGAAGATGTTAGGGTTAGGTGTGGATTAGTTACTTCCATTGATGATGTTATAATGGTGAGTAACACTCTACCCATGTACCCCAAATGAATGTGTGATTAGCAAAGGTTAGGTGTCTTGAATGTAATGTTAACTTATTCTTGTAACCTATGCTACTATGCGTTGTGTGGTTTATGCTTGAATGTGCATTGGTGTGTAATGAGGGTTGCTATCTCAATATGTTGTTGATATCCATTATGTGATCATGTTTACCAATGTACACACACTTACACCTCATGCATGCTTACAAGTAGTATAGGTTCATGTTGTCTAATGAAAGGGCATTCTCATATTCACTCCTGTCTACTACTATGCATGTAATATATGTGTCCATGAATTTTGTTATGTATCTCTTAACTAGGATTACTTGATAGGTGTACTAGTATGGACAAGGGTATGGTACCTTGTATATGCATTGCACATGTGTGCCTTGATAGGATAGTTCCTAGGTTTGTTATCTATGTACATGATTATGAATATATGATTAAGCTATGAATATGTCTTATATGATATGATGAAGTATGATTACGCATAGTGTCTAAATATGTTTGTATGAAAGGATTGCTCATATAGTTACACATATACTCTTATGCATGAATGTAGAACAAGTATGAAAATGCGTTGCCTAAGGGTGTTTACGTGAAAAGTTTGCTCACATACATGTATACACACACATGAAGTATGTTTATGATGCTTGTTGATGATCTAGTCAATAGAGATTTTCTTGAAAGGTGTTCTCAAGAGTATCCTAAACTAGGTGGTGCTTTAATATGCTATCTCCATGTGAAAGGGTTTCTCACATGATTTAAGTTGATGAACTCTTATATATGACCTGTGAGCTAAACATATAACGAGTCAATCTCCTCAAGACTAATTTTATAAAGTAATGTTAATAAAAACATTCAAAAAAGGGAACATAGCTTAGCATCGAGTGAACTTAGATGAGGGGTCCACTTCCCCATTTGAGAAGGCTTGGTCACCGTAGTATTCATGAGGTGGATAACTACAATGCCTCAATAGGAATAAAGAGGGTTTTCATATATGACTCCAAGTTCGATAAAGGATGCTTGCCCCATAGGATCTAGAATGTGATATTACCTAATATTCTAGCATGATGTTAATGTTCGACTTTGTCTAAGTATAGCCCTTTCTCTTGGTGTAAGACTCTACAACATCAAATTCCATTTTTAGCACCCATGGTCGTAGTTTCTCTTAAGGCTATATTTTCCTAAAGTAAAATGGACAATGGAAGTAATGAATCGAACCCTAACTAGGATAACTGCATAAAATTTTCTTAGTGTAGGTGAGGGTATGAGACTTTAACTATGCATTGCACAAGTAGCTCTTGAAGGGAGTTCTAGGAAGGTGTTCCATATGTATGTGATTATGATTATGTTCCTTATGCATGACAGTGTAGTGTTGTCTACTTGTTGTGATGATACTCATGGTATGAGTCCTAATGAGTCTATGTGATGTCGTCTTACCTTATATGCATAATGTGGGTCTTATTGACTATATGATGAATGTCTCACTTAGAATGTATGTAATTGACTATACTTGCCTTGTTTATATATGAAATAAATGATATGCTTGTAGTCTCTTTATTGGTTTACTTAGTATGTGTTAGGTTATGGGACTTCACATGTACATTGCACTAGTAGGCTTTGACTTTTATAATGAGTAAGGTCTTATTATGTCTTATGAAGTGAAGTCCATGTGTGTATTGTTGACGAATTTCTTTTACGATGTTATTGGTAGTGTTGACTTGTATGTTATCTTTAAATAAGTCTTATTGTTGTTTTATGAATGTATGTGTTGGGTTAATGAAGGTTGTATGTATGTGTACCTTGTATCATTAAGGTGATGATTTAGTGTGGATAGTGTAAAGGGACATTATTCATACATTGCACCAAGTATCACTAGAGGGTTACTTGGGAAGTTAAGGAAAGAATGAATTCACTATGAATGAAAAATGAGGTTAGTGTAAAGTGAAATGAGTTTAACGTGAATGAGATGTAAATGTGCCTTAAATGAAATGTATGGCTTTATGTGATGTTGTGACTATTGTATATGCCTAAATGAAGTATGTGAATTGTATGTTGCTTTTAGTATCAAAGTATTAAGAAGCTTTACAAAAAGGCATGAAGCATGGTTTCAAAGTAAATGTCCCTTTTAAATGCATGTTTTTGCATGGTTGTCATACTTAGTGCATTCTTGTACTAACACCATTCTTCTTCAACTTTTTACACAAAATGCAGGTTATGAATGCTTAAAGGATGTCTCTAAAGTTAATGTCTTGATAGATGTTTCCGAAGCTCAATAAATGGGTCCATATGATTCAAGGATTTCTTATGTCAAGTTAGTCTTAAAGTTATGTAATAACTTAGTTAATATTTTATATTATGAAGGACCGTGCCCCTATTCTACTCTATTGATGTTGAGTCTAAGTTGGCAAAAGAGACTTAGAGTCCTTAACTATGTATTATGACTTATATTTTATATATATATATATATATATATATATATATACGTTTCATGTGCTATAAATAGTTTTAAATTTTCTGCTAAATTTACCTATGACAATGCGATGAAGGATGACTATGCGCTGGTATAAGAGCTCGAAGAGGTCAAGTATACCATGTTACTTTTATGGGGTGCTCCCTGATCATGACAAATGTGGTATCAGAGCATAAGGTTATAAAAGTGGTTTTGGGGTCCAAAGTCTCGTATTGCCACGTCTAGTAGAGTCTTATTCATTGATGGTGAGTTGCAACGCATCAATGAGCGAGACGCTATAGGACAATAGAGTTTGCCTTCTTCATTATTCTCATGTCGTTCCATATAACTTAACTCTGTAACATCTCTATCTTATGTTTTCTTGTCCGGTGGTCTTTTAGATGTGATTGCTTGGATGAGATAACATCTATATGCTTGAGGGAGAAAAGGTGATTATGATGCTTATTAGTTTTTTTTTGTTTTGATGAGTATGTGTGAAGGTGAATTTTTGCATGCTTTGATGATGTGATGTCATTTAAGACTAGATATGAGATCTATGTGAAATGACATATTATGTGAAGATTGATGTTATGATATGGTGATAGTTTATTAAAAGTTGTTATAGTTAAAATGAGTTTCCTCTTGGGAATGATGAGTTTCTTTATGAGTATGTATGATGGTAGTATAATGTTATGGTTTGAGTTGAAATGCTTTGAAGAAGTGTGTTTAATTAGCTAAAGATTTATGTTGCCTTGTATATAAGTGAAGTTTTAATGTTGCCCTTTGTTTTTGTGTGTGAACCTTCATGTTTGGCATGTGTGATTGGAGTCTTTAATGTAGGCTTGATCCTAGAAGTGAAAGTAGAGTGTTTACCTTGTAGGGTGATGATGTGGGTTGGAATGACCTAGAAGTTACCTTACCCTAGTGTTGACAGAAAAGAAAGAGACCTTATGGCTAAGTCTCCTTTATTATTTCCCCTAAGGTTTTCATGACCCTTGTTATTCATGGTATAGTTGAGACCATATGTGGTTGGGTAGTATGACCTAACTTCATTTTTATGGATTTCTTTAGGTATTGAACTTAGAAGAATGATGGTGTTTGAGGTATTTACCCTTGATGATTGAGTGAGTAGACTCCTTGATTTGAGATTAGGAGTGATAAACCTCAATGGTGTTGAACCTTCTTGTGTGAGGTGTATATAGGTTTGTTTTAACTTACCTTGACCTTGTGGTTTAAGGGAATGATGTGGTTAGACTTATCCCAAGTGGGTGGATAATGTGCCTATATGGTAAGGTTTTGAGTCCCCTTGATGTTCCTATGGTTAGTTCCTTTGAACTTATTTATGTTGGAAATCACTTTTTCGTGATAGTGATCAAGTGTTTTCTTATGCTTACATCCCCAAAGTAGGGTGATAAGCTTAGTAATTAAAGTTGGTGAGCTAAGATTCTCTTAAGGTTGAGTTAAGATGATCTTAAGTGTGTTTACCCTAAGTAAGGATGATGATGTGAGAAGTAAGGTTGTAGATATTTCTATATTTTCCTTATATTCTTACTTGAGCTTGTCACCAAAGAGTTCCTAAGTAGCATGTACATGATGGGAGTTCGGTATATCAGTATGAGTTGCATGTTCTCCATATGTTGTGCATGCCTTAATTGACGCGATGTTATGCATGTTTTGATGACTCTTAGTGGATGAAAATGTATTTTTGATCAAACTTGTGTTTTCTCATGTTGATTGTGCCTCTTGATATGATAATTGTGCATTAGTCTTCATGAGATATTGGTAGTAGCATGTTAGATGTCACTTATGAGGTGTCACGACCGGAATCTAGACCCCAGACAAGACTTGCGTCATTGACCTCTCAGAGGTCGTAGACAGGCCTACATACGTCATCGTTACTTCATCTAGGTTAATTTTAGCGGAAAATTTGAACTTTTTATTACTTAACATTCATATAAGACATTCTTCTTAAACTCATAAACGTTCACAATCAACCATCTAATATTAAGATCACCAAATGAAAGAAATAGTTCAATACTGAATTAAGTGTATACTTGCCAAAATGGCACTAATACAATGTCTGAAATAAGATGAGAAAGAAACGCTAGTGGAACATACTCCACTAACTCAAACCTATATCTAAGCTAGAAAATAGTGGGCAAGCGTACTCAAAAGCATGAGGTCCTACCAAATCAGGATGAATGCTCCACATCCGGATAGCTGCAACGTCGTACTATAAGCTCTAGCGTCCACCTGTGCCTGCACCTAAAAGTAGACCTCCGAGAGGTCAAGTACGCCATGTTAATTCTAGAGGGTGCTCCTCGATCCTGACAAACGTGGTATCATAGCATTAGGTTATTGAAGTTGTTTTAGGGCCCAAAGTCTCGTATTTCCATGTCTAGTAGAATCTCGTTCATTGGTGGTGAGTTGCAACACATCCATGACCGAGAGGCTGTAGGACTACAGAGTTTCCCTTATTCATCATTATCATGTCGTGCCATAGAACTTACCTCTTTCAGATCTCTCTTTTATGTTTTCTTGTCCGGTGGTCTTTTAGATGTGATTGCTTGAATAAGATGGTATCTCTATGTTTGAGGGAGAAAAGGTGAGTTTTGATGTTTATTGTTGTTTTATGGTTTGATGAGTATGTGTGAATGTTAATTTTTTTATGCTTTGATTATGTGATGCCATTTATGGTTATATATGAGATCTATGTGAAATGAAAGGGACAACCTAGTACCTAACCTAGGATGGTTCAAAGGATTGGTTATAGTCCTAACGACTTAAGGGTACTTTTGTAATTACCTTAGGTCACCTAATTAATTAAATTAGAAATTTAATTAATTAGTTTTAATGGTCAAAACGAAATCCTTACACTAACCTAGTATAATTCAAGAAACATCCTAGTACTTAACCTAGGATGGTCCTAAAGGGTTGATTTTGGTTCCAATGAATGATGGGTACTTTAGTACTTACCCTAGGTCCTTAAATTAATTAAATTAAGGATTTAATTAATTAATATAAAGTCAAAATGTTGACTGAAACCATAGTCAACACCAAAATTCCAGATTTTTGGTAAAGTCAACATTCTCATGTGTCTAGTAAACTTAGGAGGGGCATCTTAGTAATTAAGTAATCAGTTTATTAATTAAGTTAATTAATTCTTAAGTTATATAATTCAAGATCAGTCCCTAAACCTAAAAATCACGATCAAAACGTTGAGACTCATGACGCTAAGGCAGTAGGAGACAAACCGCAAGAAAACGTAGAACGCTAAAGATTTCTTAGGCGAATTCAAGGTTTTCTTCAAGGTTTTGTGCAAGGTGATCTTCGTAGATTAAATTCTACATAAGGTATGGGTTTCTCTCCTGGAATTCTTTCTCCAAGAGAACTTTCTTTCGAACGATTCACATGATCTTGAAAACTAGGGTTGTTCCCGTGTTCTCGTCGAACTTCTTTGTCCCTAGTATCATTTTCAATTCAACGTTGAATATGTTATAGATCATGTTGTTGGTATGTGGTGCTGGCTTTTCTTAACATGCATTGTTCTTGGTTGATGAATATCTAATGAACCTATGAACTAGTAGTCGTGTGAAGTTAATATTATAAAGTAAATTAAGAACTGATGATGTGCTAGTTACGTCCGTAAACGTTAAGTGATTGATGTGATTATAGGAATGTTGACTTGCTGGTTTGTAACGTTATGAAGATGCTAAAGTCATCAAATTTTAATATGATTCTGTCCATTATGTCTTTATAATGTTACCCTAAAGTCATTAACTAAGATTGGTTAATAGAATGATACTATTTTAAGATGTGTCCGAAAACGTTATGTATGAAGATGATTACGGTTTTTTGTGCATACCTACTGTTAATGTGACTTGTTGATGATGTTGTGTTTGTTAAATGATCATATTATGCTGTCCAAGATATTTTAAAACGTTATGCTTAAAGTTATGTTATAAGGTTGGCTAAAAAGATCTCCATGAAATCATAATTTGAGTGATTGTTTGGCTTATGACAATAAAATGGCTAACAATACATTGTCTAAGAATGATGAAAGGAATTGGCTATAATGTTATCTTTAAATAATTAAAAGATTGGCTAATGAATAATGTATCCCAAATTAAGCAAGAATGAATGTAACTCTGGCTTGTGCCAACAATGATGGCTATGAAGTATTTTCCAAATTTTCTAGGCCAATAATAATTTTATGACAATCTTATATAGACAAAAAGATTGAAATGATAACTCAAGTACTTCTAAAGTAATTCAATGAATCCATAACAAAGGGCATGCCATTCATTGGGGCAACTCCCAACATGCTCTAAAAGAATGAACTATGAACATATGTAACTCATTCAATGAAGTGCTCATCGTCCACAAACGATGATATGAAGCTACTAAGCGAAAGTAAGTAAGTAACGTGATTAATAACATAACTAAAGAGGTCTAAGTTAAGAAAGTGACAAGAATGAGGTTTTAATGGAAGTGAGCAAGCCTCTCTTACACCTAATCTACTATGTTAAAAATACTCACAAATGAAGGTGTTAGAACGTGCGACACCAGTCTCATTAACACCAAAGGATGATATGTAAGGAAAATTTACATTTCATAAATGTAAAGAAAGGATGAAAAGTCATCAATAGAGTAAGTATAATCAATCTAGAAGCAAGCTTCCATAATGCTTGAGTCAACTCTAAAAGATAAAGAAGATAATGAAAGTGAGCACAACACCAATAGACTAGTTATGAGCATGTGCTTGCACGTGTAAGTCTCATGAGACGGGGCTACCACTGAGGTGGATAAGTAGTCTCATTAAGTCCCTAGTCTTCAAACTATGTCTAGCAAACATAGGAACTAGTCATTGGTTTCCACCTAAGTGAGCTAGGTATGTTTGGTTTCACTTTGGCCTGTGATTCCACCCCTTTTCGGTGTGGGGAAGATACTGGATTTCATGTTTAGCTCACATGATCTATGTCGGTTAATGCTCACAATATGTTCTTGGTTCACTATAGCCGTGAGCCAATCCTTTTCGGTGTGGAGTGAACACTTGAGATGGATTTGCCTTATCCGGGGATCACCCCTTTTCGGTGTGGGGCATACACTGGATTTCAGGAGTAGCTCACATGATCTATATTCATTTTAACCGGTGAATCACCTCTTTTCAATGTGTGGAAGACACTGGATTTCATGTTAGCTCGCATGATCTTCTTCCTAATGATGTCACTGTGAAAGTGAGAACGAATGATGATGATGGAACATATGTTCAAAGTGAGCCATGAAGAAGTGCTTAAAAATGTCAATCGCCAATATCACACTCATGAAGTTTCAGCAAATAATGGGCTAAGCCAAATAAGATTGGCTTATAATGACTTCTTATATGATGCCAATAAAGGAAAGTAGAAACATAATGTTAACTAAATACCTCATAACTTCCCTAACATGAAATAATGTTATAGATGGCATAGCCAATAGAGACTGGCTTATGAAATGTTAATGAATACATAGAGTGAAGAATGACTCACTATAAGGTTGGAAAATCATTCCTTAGTCCTTGGATTACTTACATTGATTAATTGTGGGTGTCACAACCCGAAACCATACCATAGAAGATAGGGTGCAATCTCGGATTGCGACCGGCGTCGTCGAACTCTCAGAGTTCTAAGACAAGCCTCATTTATATCATTCATTGCATATACATAGTGAAAAGTAGTGCGGAATTAAAACTTTTCACAAAAACATAATATAGTCTTTAAAAATCTCTTTCATATAAAAGTAATAAAAATGCTAAGTCTCAATCTTATCATCTTAAGACACAAGAGTACTTTGGGACACGGCCCATACTTCAATACGAAAATAGAAAGACATAGTCTATTACAATACTTCAAAGAAAACAATAAAAGACATATGCCCTCGAGTCAATTGAGGACATACTTTAACTTCTTCTACTCGGACGATCCTTCTAAGCCCAATTCTTCTTCTCCAAAAGCTCCTTACCTACCAAGGACTATAGATAGAAAATAAAGCATGGAATTAGTACAACCACATGTACTAAGTATGGCTATATGCATAAAATCATGAAAACGGACTTTATTGGAAATATGCATCTTTTCATTTAGAAATCATAGTATAAATATAAGAACATCATTTAGGAATTAAGAAACACATAAGATAACATTTAATCAAAGGTAGCATTTAAAGGCTCACTTTACAGTGAGTTCCCTTCACTGTACAGTGAAGGGACTTCACTGTTACAGTGAAGTCCAAACCTTCCTTTTAACATCTCCTAGCATGTAATTCCCTCACTTAAAGTCATCCTAAGATTCACTTAAGTCACACAAAGAGAGACCGTCCATACACCCTCTCTAGATGTGCCTAAACGATCCTTAAGATTACCTACGATGAGTCAAATACATACTTAGAAAACAATCATAAACATCAATGTAAGATTCATCTACCAAAGGTCAATTCCAAGGTTCACTTGAGTAAGTGTGGAGCGACCGCCCATACAATCTCTATCACACACACACAAGATATCCTATAGACTACCTCAAATAGAATCATTCTCACTAAACACACCAACACTTAGATGATAAGACATTCTCCTTCCAAAGCCTATCAAAAGACCTACTTAAGTAAATCGAGAAGATAAAGTCCATAGTACAATGACCTCTCCAAGATTACCTAAATAGTCCTTAAGACTTCCTAAGGTTTAGATCATGTCAACAAGATTAACCAACTTCACTAACTAGAGTCATCCTCAAGACTTCCAAAGATAAGACATGAAGAGACCATCCTTTCATGTCCTCCTCACACTTTCGCTAAGGAATGCTTAAGTCACTTTAGATTAGGTCACTACACCATTTTAGGCCTACGGCCACCCCACTAAAGTGTAGCCTAAACTAGCAAAAAGTGTGGCCTTTAATAAAAGGCCACACTTTTGGACTTTAGGCAACACTTTTTAGGGGGTGGCCAAAAGAAGCGTAACCTTTGACATTAGGCAACACTTATTAAATGTCGCCACTTTTGGCTACACTTATAAAGCATAGCCAAAGAAGTATAAGGCCACGCTTTGTTGTGATGCATTAACAACACCTATATTTTATTATACTACACTTAAAAGCTTTGCCTTTGCGGTTTTATTGGTCACACTTCAAAAGTGTTGCCTTTTATAAGTCATCTAGTGCAACACTTCAAAAGTGTTGCCTTTTATATCTCATATATAGCAACACTTATAAAGTGTAATTTTATATCTCATCTTGAGCAACACTTATAAAGTGTAACTTTATATCTCATCTAGAGCAACACTTATAAAGTGTAACTTTATATCTCATCTAGAGCAACACTTATAAAGTGTAACTTTATATCTCATCTAGAGCAACACTTATAAAGTGTAATTTTATATCTCATCTAGAGCAACACTTATAAAGTGTAATTTTATATCTAATCTAGACCAACACTTATAAAGTGTAACTTTATATCTCATCTAGAGCAACACTTATAAAGTGTAACTTTATATCTCATCTAGAGCAACACTATTGAATTGAATATATTAAATATATGATCACAAAATTAAATCGAAGATATATATTTCAAATAAACTTCAAGGAACATGTCCAAAAACTCCAAAACTTAGAAAGTAATTGCTTAAAGATCTATAATATCAATAAATTCCAAAATACCAAATGCATACAGACGTATATGACAATAGTACAAAAACTCTTCATCGTTCACTACAATAGATCGAGTTTACTTCAGCCACAATTCAAATTTAATTACCGGCATTTTCCTGCACATTGAAAATAAAATTATAAGTTCGTGAAATAAATGTGAAAGTGCATAATTAGAGGGTATTCAATGTAAGCCAACCAATCCAAATCAATATACATACGCAAATTATATAGAACATTTATAATCACGTGAATTATGGGTTATTGCATGTATTGTAAACACAGAGATATCAACACACACAAATCATCCCAAATTCCATTCAGAGAATCTGTAAAATTTCCCTTTCTCTTCCTGCAATGGCACCAAAAGCTGAGAAAAAGCCTGCTTAGAAAAGGCCAGTAGCTGAAAAAACTCGCATAGCCAAGAAATCTCATGCAGAACAGAATGCACAGGACGAAAAGAAGCTAACAAAGAACAGCACTGCAGCTGTTGGAGACAGAAAGAAGAAGAGATTGAAGAAGTTCAAACTGTTGTTTGTCTTGTTAATCATGTTTAATTAGCTAAGCATGTACATAAAAAATCCGCATATTGAATGAAAATTTCCAGTTTTGTACATAAAAAAAAAGACCTCAAGAGACTATCTCTCCCAGTTACTGCTGTATTAGGCAGGAACTGGAAGCTGACATTCACAATTTGATATTGAACAAAGAGATGGAGGCTGATAGGAAGAAAAAAAACAAAGGGGAACAAGGCAAACATGATTTTAGAAACCTGCAAATGCAGTACATAAAAATTTTCAGCAAAAACCAAAAAGCCTTTACAAGTGTACAAGTTTAACAAGTTAGGCATTTTCGAAACAATTTCAGAAACCTGCAAATGCAATACAGATTCTTTACAAGTTTAACAAGTTAGGCATTTTCTCAACAATTGAATTGTTAGACATGAAAGCTTAACAAGTTTTGCAAGATTAGCAAATACACTCAAATCAACATGAGTAACTCAACCCAAGTTGTCAAGAATAACTCCTGCAACATTACCACACTCAAGTTCATCACACACCAAAAAGCCTAGGAACAACATGTGTGTTCATTCAAAGCAACCAAAAGTTCCCTAAAGTACCACATCTGTACTACAACCAACAATAGTGTATATTTTGGAGTCATTAAAAGCAACTAAAAGTGCCAAAAGTACCACATCTGTACTACAGACAATAATACTGTAGAATGTAATTCTTTTTTTCGACGATTCAAAGTTTACAGAATGTAACTATTCTTTCCAATAAAGGTTACAATAAGAGTGCATCAACAGATGAGAAGTACTATAGGGTTGATGTCATGACCCTATATGAAAAACCTACATTTCAAATACTGTTAAACCAAAAAAAAGAAAGCTTTAGTAGTAAATTAGCTGGAAAGTTCACAAACCTAAATAATTACCACAATCAACGTATAGCTCTAGATATTTCACATGCTATAAGCCTTACCGGTGCTTGGATAAAAGTGGAACTGCTCTGCAAGCATGAAAGCCTTTATGAGAACCTAACGTTATATAATACAAGCAAACTGCATACCTCCCAAAAATTTCATCATAAGAACTACCAGCACACTAAGCTTGTGTTTGAAATGCTGCAAAACGAAGTTTATCGATTCAAACAAGACCATTTATGACCCGAGCTTATAGGACAGTTCAACATAGCATGGACATACCAAAACTCCTAATTATTAGCTTACATGATTTTTATTTACTGACAGCTGCTCAGACTCCTTCCAACAACAAATCAAAAGGTAAACCAAGAAAAAAAAAAAGAGAAGCAATTTAAAGAAGACAACAAGAACCAGCAACAACAAGAACCAACAACAACAAAATGTAACTCAAAACACATCAAAACAGAGCTTAACTAGCACAAGTGACAACAAACTCACTCACAAAAATACAACAAAACTATCTCAAAATTAAAACCATCTCTCGCAACAACCATTACAGTTCAACGCAGTAAACAATAGGGGAAAAAGTACACAACTACAATCCAAAATTAGGTATGGAATCTAAAAGGACACAATAAGTGACAAAAACAAAGTACAGACTGAACTTTCAAAAATTCAATATAGTAAAATAACTTCAGACTATTAACAGAGAATGTGAAATACAAAATACCTTTTGAAGAACCGAATCATGAGCTGATCCTGAAGAATGTGGAAGATTTTTGCCTTTTACAGCTTGTGCGTTACTTGCATCAATAGGTGAAGCAAGGTTAGATCCAACAGACCCTGGTATGTCTTGAAAATTCAATCTAGGGTTGTTTTGCAATAATTGAGTGAATAAATGTCACATTTCTTCTCTCAATTCTTCCCTTAGAGAAATGATTTCATTAGCATGTTTTTGTTTTAGATTGTTAATTTCCTCATCTTTCTTCAAAGAACTTGTTGTCACTGATGTACCATAGCACCTAAGTCGACCAGGTTGTTCCTTTCCAAACACTGCCGTAAATGCATCATCAACTTTTTCCCCTGAATTTTGGCGATTCTGAAGTTCAGCCTGTTGAATAAAATTGGCATCCATAGTTAAATGTGAGTACTATTTCATTTCTAGCCTATGATAGCTACATTGACTAAGAATTGATACCTCCTCGCACTTGAACAAGACGAAGAAAAAGAGAAAGAAGAAGAGACATACGTGATAAAATTCAATGGAGTCAAATTCCCCCACAATATATAAAATTTAAGTCTGAATAAAATTCAGTACTAATCCTCTTTAAAAAACTTACTATTGCAACTTGGGTATCTGCCTGGATTTCCTTTCCCGTCTTGGTACGAGTTGCTATAAACATTTCAGGTTTTGATGGTTCTTCATTTTTGTCTTTGGCTGCACGCTACAAATTATATCAAAAGAATTTTTTTTTAAAATCATTATGTTCTAATAAAGTACAAAAAAATGAAATTCAGATTTTTGAAGAAATGTTATCTAAGTATTACCAATGCCATGCGTACTCTTGCAAAATTAATAGGTCCCATTCGATGCCTACACTTTTGTTTTTTCCTGTTTTGAGAATTCATCTCACATATGGCCTATTATTAAAAAAGGAGATAATTTAATTGATAAAAAAAAATGTTTTGAGAATTCATCTCGCATATGGCCTATTATAAAAAAAAGAGATAATTTAATTGATAAAAAAAATATATATGATGAAAAATATGTCGACGAGTAGAAATGCATTATTTTAGACTTACTTGAACAGGTTGGTGTAACCAATACTCGATCAGCTGGCGGAATTGATTTTCTGGAATGCCATCAGGACGTTTTTCTAGCATATCCTCAAGGGTACTGTTTTTGTCAAAAAAAATCTTTTTAATTTTTTGTTTGTGTCGCCTCCAAGCATCACGAAGACCAGTCGTCACCCACTTCTTTCCTTCTACTGGAATTAGAAATTTGGACTATGCAAAATAAAATATATTTACCTTCAGTAAGTAAAAAAATAAAAATATGCATATCAAGAGTGATTGTTCTTACATTGATATATTCCCACATGCGCTTTTTAGTATCCTTTTGCACCACATGCCAACTAGTGTACATCAAGATGATGAATCTAGGATTCCTTGCAATTGTTCCGATAAAGTTGCTTAATTGTGACACTATCTTATAAGTTGGTCCCACTGCTTGTCCTTTATCAAATGTCACTTCCTTTCTTTCTTCTAAATTTCCTGCGTGAATATCCTTACATGTTGTTTGTCCTCGAAATTTTTTTGGCTTTGATATTTCTAGATTGATGTAACAGACATGAAATAAGATATTTCTTTTATAACGAGTACTAAATCTTACAAGGTTTAAGACATACCTTTTGTACTACAATCAATGTTAATTTCCTCTTGGACATCACATTCATCTCCACCAAGTTCTTATTGATCCACAATATCATCCAGTCCTTTGTTTTGTTCATTATTAATTGGAGTATGCACATCAACTGTTGTGTGGTTATCACATTTTGTTTCATCATCTATGCGTATCCCTTCATTTTTTAGAAACTGATCAAGAGTACTAGCTGGTATGACTGTCTTCCTCTTTACCTGCTTGCAATTTGATAGATGAAGAATATCATGTTCATTGTGTATCTGTTGCTTATCCAAAAACTGACCAATACTGGTGACTGGTCGAACCAACTTCACCTTCACCTGTTTGAAGTTCAGTAGATCCTCAATATCATGTTGTGCCTCTCCATTACCTAGTGTTGTTCCATTCACATGTACGGAAGCAGCAACACCTTTCTTGAATGATGTTTGGAACCTAGAGACATTCATAGGAAGTTTAATTCCTTTCTCTTCAATGGACTCTTCAGACTTAAATAACCTCTGTTTAGTTTGCGCTTTCCCTGCAGTCATATGTGAGGTTCTAACCTCCTCAGAATTCTTTCTTTTATGTGTTATTGGTGTCTGTTGTTTCTTAGCTCTATCATTGCGTTCATTTGCAAGTTGTTCTCTCTTAATCTTGAATTTGTTGGCTAATTCAGCACTTGATCGGTATTGCATATCAATATCCAGATTCTTCAATGGACTTTGAGCTTTGTTTGGATTAGAACCCTTTTTCTTTTGTATTGTTGATTGCTTCATTGTTCTCCTACAGTAATTTAACCTACAAAATAATAATTCATCAGATAATAAGAATTAAGTTTCCTTGGAATACGAAGGTTGCTTATCAGTGGAAATAAATTATGGCCATACTACAACCATATATTCCTACTCTATATTTAGATGTAGTGAACTGGAAATCACCTGAAATGGGTTGGATTAAGTGTAATATTGATGGAGCGAGCAAAGGAAATCCACAACAACGTTCTTATTATTTCTGTATCAGAAACCACACCGGCCAACTACTTTATGCAGAAGCGCAAAGTATATGAGTGACTTCCAACAAACTAGCAGCTCAATATTTCAGTTACAAAAATGCAGAATGCAAAGAAATGACATGGAAAACTAAAAATAAGTTTTTACTTCTTACTGCTCCAAGTTAAATTTTAGAAAAAAGACTCAAATATGTAATCAAACTTTAAATAGTGTCTGGCCTGATTCAGAGAACAGGGCTAAGCTTTAATAGTGTCTGGTTGGAGGCCTTAAACTTGGGAAAGTAAATTTGATAAGATCATGCTGGAAATGTGTCTATGAAAGAATAAGAGACGGCTACTGTCAAGCCACGCCCCAAAAAAGGAGGAAAGCACTTCAAATATTAAATTTTGGTGAGAATTTGCAATGACATTTAACTTCCAATAGTAACATCTGAAAAGTTCACATCATACAAGCAGATAAAAGGTAAATAACAGAATAAGTAAAGCTTTCTGCATTTATTTGATGATAAAAAGTTTGCTGCCTATTCAGAGTACAGGGCTGAGCTCAGTTTAGCTCAGCATGAGAATATTGAACTAAAATTACTAATCTATACTTGAAAATGCACAAGAGAAACAACGAAATGACTTATTGGCACTTCAAGACATATAGTCAAAAACAAGAAAATTGTTCCAGCAAACACATACAAGACAGAACCATTGTGCTTAGCAAATGAACAAACCATGAACAAGCTATTTTGGGAGAAAAGCATGAACAAGCTAATCTAAGTTATGAGAATGAACAAAAAGGGATACAGGCACCAACAAAGCATAAGACCAAAGAAACCGGATTCGCAGTATTAACGAGTGTCGAACTAAGAGACCATGAGAATAAAATGCGGGAGCAGGTAACCTCCTTTTCGTCTTAAAATAAGGAAAACCAGGGAAATAGAAATCAAACACCACCACAAGGTAGAAAGATAGAAGAATACTCACAAAGATCCTCACAGTTGGAGTACTGGGTTCTTTATCTTCCTAAACTCATACATCCAAATCGGGTAGTACACCTTCAAATAAAATGGAAACTTCAATTGGGAATTGAAAATACGAAGGAGCAGTGAAGAGTGGTACAAACCTTTAGAGACGACTAACTTCAAAAAGTGTACCAGTAATGCTGGAGAGTTTTATATGCTGCCTCTAATCTCTAAAATCTGAAAAAATAAGTATTTATATAAGTATTTATATAACAATCACAATTCATATATACAAATCAGAAAGCAATTTGATAATTGTACCACGAATACTTCAGAGATTACTAACCTTTAGTCAGATATGTTTGTGTCAATAAACATCAAATAAACAATAGTAAGCTAGAATTACAGTTGTTCAACAATAGGAAGCATGAAAAGAGCCAAAAGAATACTTAACCATTGTAGTGATCTAATCTTCAATTTCACATATTAAATATCTTAATATGTTTCTAACAAA
>CM040622.1:72144107-72202764 GCA_022817965.1 Solanum lycopersicoides | reverse complement strand
TTCGATCACAACAAAAAAATTATAGCCAAATATGCACTTGGCCATTTGGTGTGTTTCACACCCTTACTTACCCTTCTAGGGTTTCATTTTTTTTCATTGTTCATTTCATCATTTCATTGTTCATCTCATCAAATGGCAATGCACTTGGCCATTTAGTGTATCTTAAACTCATACTTAAC
Organism: Solanum lycopersicoides; assembly: GCA_022817965.1. Lineage (NCBI taxonomy): Eukaryota > Viridiplantae > Streptophyta > Magnoliopsida > Solanales > Solanaceae > Solanum > Solanum lycopersicoides. Next base: position 72,202,585 of record CM040622.1, on the reverse strand, counting down.
CCTTCTAGGGTTCATCATCTCATTTCATACATCTTAGGTTTACTTACTTTTGAATGTATGTTAGACTTATGTGTCTATACATACAAGCCATGAGGCTTCATTCATAGTTTGTCTAAGTGATTCATGATTACCCAAAACTAGGTAGAACAAGACTTATGCGTCTTGTAAATATGCCAAGATATTGATTTCGATCTTTAGAGGCAGCATTCATTAAATATTTACTTACGTATGACTTATGTGTCAATACAGAATTGGGAAAGGGAACCCGATTTCGAATCCCTTGGATAACACTTAATCTTATTTTAAACTTGGTAATTGCATTTTTCAGATTTGGGAGACCCTAGTTCGATTCACATCAACCCCATAATATTTCTTTCTTGTTCTCCTCTCCTTTTTCGTTTTAAGGCAAGGAGGTTGTGGGTTCAATCCCCCACAAGCTCATTATTTTTCTTTTAATTTATCTCTTAACTTTCTCACCTATCCAAGCGGTTGTGGGTTCAATCCCCACTCTCCACATTTATTTTCTCCTTTATTTTTTTCTCCTAACTCTCTCATCTATTCAAGAGGTTGTGGGTTCAATCCCCACTCTCCACATTTATTTTTCTCCTTTATTTTTCTCCTAACTCTCTCATCCATTCAAGAGGTTGTGGGTTCAATCCCCACTCTCCACATTTATTTTTCTCCTTTATTTTTCTCCTAACTCTCTCATCCAATAAATAGGTTGTGGGTTCAATCCCCACTCTCCACATTTATTTTTATTAATTTAAAATTCCCCTCTTACTCTCTTGTTTGGCCGAGAGTTTGTGGGTTCGAATCCCACACATCTCATTATTTTTTTCTAGCTTTCATGTAGTGTGGTATTGGGTTCAATCCCCACTGACCTCACATATTTTAAATATATTTTTATACCTCTCAACCTTAAGTATTCTGGACGAAAATTCCATCACCAAGTGCTGGAAATTTTATTAAATTTTCTAGCCTTTATTTAACAACATTCATACGTTCTTTTTGAGGTACTTTCACGATTTGTTTAATACATTCTTAGGTGTAGATTCATTGTTGTTTAAGCATAGATTTTTCCACTTATGATCATCCACCTTACACTTCATTTAACATCACAATTTACACACCTTATGCACAATAATTCAATTCATCAAACAAGCCATTTTAAGACTTCAAAACGGAGAACAACAACAAACATTTTACACATTGCACCACATCATTTTCGGCTGACATCATTGAACATGCTTGCTATTTCCAAACATAAAATCACAAGGAACATCATATTTCACACTTAGCTACCAGCAACCATACCAACAACACGATTTCTAAACTAATTTAGATTGAAATCGGAAGGAGACTAGGGACAAGGAGTTCAACATTCAAGGGGACAGCCCTAGTTTCATATGTCGACTTTTGTAGAAAGAAATTCCTCTTGGAGAAAGGATTCCAAGAGAGAAAACCCATACCTTGTTGTAGCTTTCCACACCTTCCAAGTGCTGCCAAACTCCTCCCCTAAACCTTCAACACAAACCCGTCGAGAAGATGATGCAAAGTTTTCGTTTCTTAAGTTAGCTTGCTTGCTTGTATATTTTTTTTTGTAAGTTCTTTGAGTTTAGAGAACTTTTGATTGATTTCTAATGTTTTTATCTTCTGTTTTTGCAGCCAAGAAAATTAATTTGGATGAGAGAGAGAGAGATTTAGGCTTGAGGGAGAGAGATAGTGTGAGATAGTACATCTTAAAACTAGGATAGTTGGCAAGACTTAGTCAATTTAAAAAAATATTAATTAATAAGTAAATAAATAATAAATAATAATAAAATCTGATTTTCCTTTTTACATCAGCCATTAATTATAAATTTATTAAATTAATTCACCAATAATAAAAAAAAATCATATTAAATGCTTGCCCCCACCTAGGTTCGAAACCGGGTGGAGCAAGACTTCATTTCAAGAGACCAATTTCGGCTCTCTCTCTCCAAATTGCCCCTCCACTTTATTAAATAATTAATTAATTATATATTTAGGGTAATTACGATATTACCCCTAGCCTGGTAAAAGACCATTTTACCCTTAGACCCTCAAAACTTAAAATTTCTCTTTTTAAGTCCGGTAAAGACTCCTTCGATTAAATCTTCATTTTCGAGAGCCTTACTTGGTTGGTTCCAATCTTTCCAATTTCAACTAACTCCCCAAGTTAGTTGGCTTGGTCGTAGTAAGGGTTCTGAGGTCTGGTTCTACGCGTATCAATCTGTGTGAACCTTAGTCTAATCGCAAGCATTCTTGACACCTTAAACATTTAGCTTATTCATTTTTTTAGGGTTGTTACACATAAAGTCAAGTAGGAATAACTAATACTTAACCTAACACTACACTCATAATGTCAAGTCAAAGTCTAACATGATCACTTAAGGCAACATAACTAGAAGAATACATACATGACTATATAACTTCACATGTAGATAGGTAATTTCATAAAACTACACAAATAGCCACATAACTTCAAGTAATTGCCAATAAGGCCATGCTCATAATATTGAATAAAGTAGCGCCGACAAGGCCACATCAATTGCAAGTAAAACACATAACACCGCCACCATAAGTGGACCATACCAAACACAATAGAATCGAAGTATAATTAATATCAAATTAAGGAAAACAGGGCATACCTTCATCCCCATAACCACATCTCAATTATATGCCAAATCAACCAATTCAACATCACAAGGCCCTTACCCATGGCCATGAACAACAATTCAAAGCAATAACCATAAAACTCAATGAATATACATCAATTCAATCTAGGTTTAACAATCTAAGATCAATTATATATCAAATAAATAAAATTCTTATATCATTAGAAAGTCCATATGAAACTCCACAACAATTCACCAACATTAGCTTAATATCAAGTAACCCAATAAGTAGTCAAAAATAGGGTTCATCAATTTCACATGGGTTCATAGGTAATTATGTTGAAATCATCAATACAATATCAACTAGATCATAATTCAGTGATTAGAAATCATTTATGCAAGAACCCATGGTAGAATCCCGAAATTGGACAATTCACTTTAGAAAACTTTGAAAACATCTTTGAAAGTTGGGATCCTTGATGAAATAAGTTTCAAGGATCAAAAGCCATACCTCAAGGATGATAATACTTCACTTTTATGAAGAATTTCCACAGAAGAACCCCTCACCAAGCTGCCTCTTCAATGGAGTCTTCAATGTAGGTTTTGGGATTTCTAAGAGACTTTGGGTTTTGATTTTTAGAAGAATGAATTATTCTAAGTGTTAAACACTCATATACTCATCTAAAATACCCATAAGACCCTTAATAAACCTTCTAAACTATTATTTGGAAATGGTCTGAATTTACCAATTCACCCCACGACTTGGCAGAAAATATGCGCACAGGGACATTTGCTGCGACGACTTGCTTGTGACGGCGCGTCACGGGTGCAACGGCCCGTCATGGACCTCCGTTGCAAGCTCCAGTGGCTTGCGGGTTCACTATACACCCTTGGACAAGTTCCCTTACGACGAATCCCTTGTGATGGGGCGTCACAGCCATGACTGGCCGTTGACAGCTTCGTCGCCAAGGCTACCTGGGACAGCCTGCCATCAGGTTTTGGGTCCTTCCACAAGGACCCTTTGATGGTCCTTGGGGATGATTTCCCAAACATTTATAACCCAAATATGATATTCTATGAGTTTAACACCTCTCACATGAATTTCATCCAAAATAAACACGTAAAACTCAACGAAACTCGCCTAGACGTACAAGGTCGACTCAAGGCACATCTTTCGAATGCCTTGGACGTTCTTGGTCGTTTGACCTCCAAACTTCATGAAACTTTAACCACTGCCTATACATGCTATAATAACTCTATTAAGAACCTTAAAACACCATGAAACACATATAAACACATAGAACCACATAAGAGACAATTAGGTGACTTAGTCGTCAAACGTCTTAGTCATCCCTTGACGTTTGACTTCCAACACCTCTAATATTTTAGATACTGCCTCTATACCACATATTAAACATATTTAGGACCTTATACATCAAGACCAAAATATTAGGATCTAGTTAACCTATGACATTTTCGAGGTCTTACAGTGGGTATGGGACTATAATGAATCATTGCACTTGTAAGTAAAACATAGGACCAAAGGAATTATTGAACTACACAACCAGAAGAAGAAAAAGAGAGCAAAATAAACTAAGTCCCCAAAGAGGAGCTCTCGGGTTAGGAAGACCAAATATTCAAATATTCGCTCGAGTTGTTCTAAAATTATGTTGATGATACTAATGTCTTGTGATCATATAGAAAATGAGTTTTGTGATTTGAATGCATTAAAATACATCATATTCATACCAAAATTCACAACTAACGAATTATGAAAGTCTAGTGAAGTCACTTTCCATAAATGACATGTTGTTTAGGAAGAGCTTTCCTTGATCATGCATAGCTTTATGTGTATGTGTACATACACCCATAATTAGTACAAGTGGTGTACTAACCCTATACAATTTACTATTTTTATAGGTGCAGGTCAAAGGACAGATTGAAGACTCTTTGCAGCGGTTTGGACATCAGCGTTCTCCAAGCCATTTGGTAGGTCCTTTTTATTTCGAGGATGCTACAGTTTTAGTCTAACCTTAGTTTTAGACATATCTAGTGGATGTTGTCCCTAGCATTTCTTTCGTACTTTCATTTTAAAGATTTGTAATAAGGCCGTGTTTGCCAAACTATTTATGATATATTCATTTTCAGTTTTGAATTGACTCTTTATGATAGATGGTTGTTCTTTATGTTGATCTTAGTATATGATGTAACTAGTTAATAATTATATGAAGTCTATGTATACTTCGTACGTTTAAAAAGTTTCAAATTTTCCGTAAATTTAACTAGATGAATGTGATGAATGTAAGATGAGGCTTGTCTGCAACCTCTGAGAGTTCAACAATGACGGTGGCGGTTAGGATTTCAGTATCCGGGTCCTGACAGTATTCATGGTATAGTTGAGACCATATGTAGTTGGGTAGCATATCCTATCTTGATTTGTATGGATTTCCTTTAGCTGTTGAACTTAAAGGAATGATGGTTTTTGAGGCATATACCTCTCGATTATTGAATTAGTAGACTCCTTGATGTGAGATTAGGAGTGATAACCCTCAATGGTGTTGAACCTTCTTCTATGAGGAGTATATAGGTTGGTTTTTACTTGCCTTGACCATGTGGTTTAAGGGCATGATGTGGGTAGGCTTATCCCAAGTGGGTGGATAATGTTCTTATATGGTAAGGTTAAGAGTCCCCTTGATGTTCCTATGTTGAGTTCCTTTGAACTTCTTTATGTTGGAAATCACTTTTTGGTGATATTGATCAAGGGTTTGCTTAAGCTTACATCCCCGAAGTAGGGTGATATGCTTAGTCATTAAAGTTGGTGAGATATGGTTCTCCTAAGGTTAAGTTACGTTGCTTTTAAGTGTGTTTACCCTAAGTAGGGGATGATGATGTGAGTAGTAAGGTTGCAGATATCTCTATCTTGTCCTTCTATTCTTACTTCAGCTTGTCACCAAAGAGTTCCTATGTAGCCTGTACATGATGGTAGTTTGGCATATAAGTATGAGTTTCATTTTCTCCATATGTGGTGCATGATTTAACTGACACTATGTTATGCATGTTTTAAAGACTCTTAGTGCATGAAAATGTATTTTTGATCAAACTCATGTTTTCTTATGTTGATTGTGCATCTTGATATGATAATTTTGCATTAGTTTTCATGAGATATAAGGAACATGTTAGAAGTGACTTATGAGGTGTGGTGCTTTAAGCCATCAAAGAAAATTTGAGTCTCCTATAAATAAAAAATGATGAGTCTCTTAAAAATGTGTGACTTTTATGACTTGGTAAGTATTAATGTAGGCTCACTCTTAAGAGGTGTGCATCAGTTTAGCTAGTGTTCTTGATGTATGCCTATAAATTGTAAGATTTTCCCTAATTGATGCATGTTAATGAAAACTAGTGCCATGCTAGGACTTGAAACTATGTAAATGACTTCCTATTGTTGTAATGTTTGTGGTGTGATTTCTCATTTATACTTCATTAGGAAGTAAGTATGAGCATGCTTTGGTTAAAAAGTTGAGAATTTCTCATTTAAAATGAATTAACCTTTATGCATTCGGTGTGTACGAACTCATGAAGACATGTAAGTGAGTTGAGGAGGACATTCATCCTTCAACATAACTAAGCATGGTAAGGTTGAGTATGAACTTTATGGCATTATGTCTAAGTTATAAGGATTCTTTTTTATCTACCTGACTCAAGTCTATGTGTGTTGAAGTATGAGTGATTATTTGCTTGTGGAGTTATGTTGAACTTGCCTTTTTGTGACTTACAGGTTGATTCATAATGAGATCTTAATGAAATTAAATGGAAAGACCATGTTATGATTAGGATAACGATGTTCTTCCTATGAACATGACAAGAGCCTATGTGTTTGATACAATGAAAAGTGATAAAGGTTTAGCTTGCTTTTGTTGAATTGAGTGTAAAATTGTTTGAAGTTGGTATTCCTTGTAAGGTTGGTGCATTGACTTCTATGTGATGATGTGCTGAATGTTGTGAATTGCCCTATGGTTCATTAAAATCGTTGAAGTGTTTGAAAAGTTCCAACTGTCATTCGAGGATGAATGTTCCCAAGTGGGGGATACTGTAAGGACCCTCAAAATGAATTAAGGTGCTTAGAGCCTCACAGGTGCCTGAAAAGGTTAATAATATGTTTAGTAAGTGGTTTACAGTATGCATACTTGGGTTTCGAGGTCAAACGTCCAAGACGTTCGCAAGTTTGTCTTTAGACGTGCTATTATGTCCTTTTATGTTTGCCTTGTTTTTAAGTGTTATTGAGGTCCAAAAATAGTAAGGGTGACCCTAACATATTGATATACATGTTTAGAGTGAAACCGTTTGTGTACGAATCCCCGAGAACCACCCAAAAGGCCCCCGAAGAGGACCTAAACGTTGGATGAGGAAGCTTCCAAAGGCAACGTGCAGAACCAGAATGTGGAGCTTCCCACGCGTCGCGTGCCCGGTACTTTTAGTGACTGTATATCACACGCCCTACACGAGGCCCACCGTCGCAAAAATTATGTGGGGCAAAATTAGGGGCTTCCTCCGAGATGCACAACCACTTCCCAGTTTCGATCACGTCGATTTAAAGTCAAGTTTGACATGTTAAAAAGTCCTAATAAGTATGGGTGTGTTTTGGTGACTTGGGAAGATGGTTATAAACTGTTTTTATGACCTATTTAACCCCTTTTCCCAAGTCAAAACCCCAATACCCAAAAAGAAAAATCAAAATACAAACACTCTCTTTTCTCCAAATTCTCTGAAACCTCCGTTGGAGGGAAAACTCAAGGTTCAAGCTAGGGGATGGATTTTCATGGTTAACTGTCCAATTTTTCATGGGATTTTAATGTAATGAGGTATGGTGATCCTTCATCCTTAGTCAATGTTTCTTTTAAGGAGTCCTTTCCAATGTTTTCAACAAATCTTCATGATCAAACCTTCTATCTTTCAATCTAGCCATGGGTTCTTTTTGAAAACGTTTACAAAGCCTTGATTATGTCAAATTGATAATTACCTACTATTTTTCATGTTGAATTTAATCAAATTTCATGATAAACCCACGTCCCTCCCAAATCTCAATTTAGCCCATGTGATGGTTAGTATGATCTTGATGTTAGGGTGACCGTAATGTGATTCAATTATGATAAATTGATTATAGCTACTGCCTATTAAGTGAATTCATGGTGAATTGTTGATGAGTTATGAATGATGATCAAGGTTTCGGGATGGGGTAAATTGATCTATATTCATCTACTTCCTATAAACTTGATGAAGTAATATACCTAATGTGATCTTGAAACCATGATGTTTGAAAGTATGATTTCGTTTATATAATGGTAACTTTAGCTACTATTTTATAAATGTATTGATGTTTAATTATGGTAATTAATCAATAATTATCAAAGATTGGAGGAATTGTAAGTTGGCCCTATTTTCTCTACTTCTCTATAGACTTGCTAGATGATTGGCCTTCTATAGCATTGTGTGGTATGGTCCACTTATGGTGGAGGTGTGTACTTTCTTTTCTCCATATGTGATGTGATCATGGCCTTGAAGGCAAATTGGTATAATGTGAATGTGTTGTTATGATGAGCACGATGTATATGCCTAGTTTCTCACTTTAGTATCATGTTGTAGGTAATGATGATGGCTTGTATGATTGAATGAAGATGTTATGGTTAGGTGTGGATTAGGTACTGCCATTTATGAGGTAATAATGGTGAGTAACCCCCTACCCATGTACCCCAAATGCATGTGTGATTAACTAAGGTTAGGAGTCTTGAATGTAATGTGAACTCATTCTTGTCTCCTATGCTACTATGTGTTGTGTGGGTTATGCTTGAATGTACATTTTTGTCTAAAGAGGGTGTTTTCATCAATATGTTGTTGATAGCCATTATGTGATCATGTTTACCAATGTACACACACTTACACCTGAACCATGCTTACAAGTAGTATAAGTTCATGGTGTCTAATGAAAGCGTATTCTCATATGCACTTTTATCTACTACTATGAATGTAAATTATATGTCTATGAAGTATGTTATGTATCTCTTAACTAGGATTACTTGACAGGTGTATTAATATGGACAAGGGTATGAGACCTTGTCTATGCATTGCACATGTATTCCTTGATAAGATAGTTCCTAAGTCTGTTATCTATGTACATGATTATGACTGTATGATTAATCTATGAATATGTCTTTTATGATATGATGAAGTATGTATATGTATAGTGTCTAAATGTGTTTGTATGAAAGGATTTCTTATATGTTTATACCTATACTCTTATGTATGAATGTAGAACAAGTATGAACATGTGTGGCCTAATGGTGTTTATGTGAAAAGTTTGCTCACATACATATACACATACCCATGAAGTATTTTTATGATGTTTGTTGACGATCTAGTCAATAGAGGGGCTCTTGAAAGGTGTTCTCAAGGGTATCCTAAACTAGATGGTGCTTGAATATGCTCTGTCCATGTGAAAGGGTTTCTGGCATGATTTAGGTTGAAGAACTCTCATCTATTACCTATGAGCTAAGCATATGAGGAGTCAATCTCCTAAAGACTAATTTTATAAAGTAATGTTAATAAAGGCTTTCAATAAAGGGAAGTTATCTTAGCACAGAGTGAACTTAGATTAGGGGTGACCCTTCCCAATGTGGGAAGGCTTGTTCACCATAGTCCTCACGAGGTGGATAACTACAATGACTCAATAGGCATAAAGAGGGTTTCCAATTATGCCTCAAAGTTCCATAAACTATGTTTGCCCCATAGGATCTAGCAAGAGATATCAACTAATATGCTAGCATGATGTTAATGTTCTACTTTGACAAGGTAGATCACCTTTCCTTGGTGTAAGGTTCTACAACACCAAATTCTATGTTTAGCACCCTTGCTGTTGGTGTCGGTTAAGGCAATAGTTTCTCTAAAGTAAAATTTACAATGGAATTAATTAAATGAACCCTAACTAGGATAACCTAAGGGAAGTCGCTTAGTGTAGGTGAGGGTATGGGACTTTACCTATGCATTGCGGAAGTAGCTCTTGTAGGGAGTTCAAGGAAGGTGTTCCATATGTATGTGATTATTATTATGTTCCTAATTCATGACATTGTAGTGTTGTCTACTTGTTGTGATGATATTCATGGTATGAGTCCTAATGAGACTATGTGACGTGGTGTTACCTTATATGCATAAAGTGGGTCTTATTGACTATATTATGAAGATCTCACTTGGCATGTATGTAGTTGACTATACTTCTCTTGTAGTCTCTTTATAGGTTTACATAGTATGTGAGAGATTATGGGACTTCACATGTGCATTGCACTAGTAGGCTTAGATTGGGATTATGAGTAAGGTCTTATGATGTCTTATGAAGTGAAGTCCAAGTGTGTATTGTTGACTAATGTCTCTTATGACGTTATTGGTAGTGTTAACTTTTATATTGTCTTTGAATAAGTCTTATATGTGTTTTTATGAATGGACATGTTGGGTTAATGAAGGTTGTATGTATGTTTACCTTGTGTCCTTAAGGTGATGCTTTATCGTGGATAGTGTAATGGGACATTATTCATACATTGCACCATTTATCACTAGAGGGTTACTTGGGAAGTTAAGGAAGAATGAGTTAACTGTGAATGAAAAATGAGGTTACTGTAAAGTGAAATGAGGTTACCGTGAATGAAATGTAAATGTGTCTTAAATGAAATGTATAGCTTTATGGGATGTTGTGACTATTGTATGTGCCTAAATGAAGTATGTGAATTCTATTTTGCTTATTGTATCAAAGTTTTAAGAATTTTTACGAAAAGGCATGATGCATGGTTTCAAAGTAAATGTCCCTTTAAAATGCATGTTTTCGTATGGTTACCATACTTAGTGCATTATTTTACTAACACCATTCTTGTTCACCTTTTTACATAAAGTGTAGGTTATGTATGCTTAAAGGATGTCTCTAAAGTGAAGGGCTTGATAGATGTTTCCCAAACTCAAGAAAGGGGTCCTTATGATACAAGGATTTCTTATGCCATGTTCTTCTTAAAGTTATGTAATAGCTTAGTTAATATTTTATATGGTGAAAGGACGTGTCCCTATTCTACTCTATTGATGTTGAGTCTAAGTTTGCAAAAGAGACTTAAAGTCCTTAATATGTATTACAACTTATATTTTGTATATATATGAAGTGACGTTTCTAGCATATGATGTGCTATGAAAAGTTTTAAATATTCCGTTAAATTTACCTATGACAATGCGATGAATGATCACTATGGGATTGTATAAGACCTCCAAGAGGTCAAGTACGCCATGTTACTTCTAGGGGGTTCTCCTTGGTCGTGAAAATTTCAACGGGTTGGAAAGGTTGATTATGAGTTGAAATCACCTAGTGAACTACTTTCGCTTCATTCGGTGTTGCATGTCTCCATGCTTAAGAATTATATTGGTGACCCCAACTCCATTCTCCGTAGGGTTAGGTGTGGATGAGAACCTTTCATAAGAAGAGGTTCCGGTGGAAATCCTTGATCGTCATGTAAAGAAGTTGAGGAACAAAGAGGTGGCCTCTGTAAAAGTTCTACGGAGAAACCACCGAATTGAGTGTGCAATATGCGATGCCGAGGCTGACATGAAGTCCCTCTATCCTCATTTTTTCTCTAATTAAGGTTTGTAGTTCCTATTTATAATAATAAATATGAATTTGGCTTGTTTACTAAATAGGTGCATATTTTTGTAAAGGTTTATGTCAAAATGAGTTTTCATGAAAAAGGCTTTTGTGTTAACTTGCAATAATGTGAAATATATGTTTTCGTCTTCTTGAGAATTTTTGTCTTTTGATGCTATCTTGACAAAATAGCATGGTAACTCCTTGTTGTTATTTTGAGCTCATGTCAATGTCGAGAAGGTAGTTCCTCATTATCTATTGTGAAAAGTTGAGCTCTTATGTGTTGTGACTTGTGATTTGAGTTCCTATATGTTATGTCATGTTTATGTGTTGAATGGAGTTGTAAATGACTTCTTTGATTTGTTACTCATGATTATTTTATGTTATTGTTGGTTGGGCTACTAGTATTGATTCTATCCTCTCCCTATTAAAAGATTTTTGTGTCACTCGGGGATGAATATTCCTAAGGGGGGGATAATGTAACACTCGAAAGGTGCATGACTTGGTCTAGAGCCTTACATGATGAACCAAGACTTGAAACACTATTTCTAAGCCTAGAATGTATTGAAACTATTTAGGAAGTCTTAGAGTCAAAAGGTCAAGAAACGTCAATGACGTCCAGAGACTAGTGAAATTGAGGTTAGTGTGCCTTGGAATGTTTCATGAGGTTTTAAGAGTCGGAATTTAATGAAAATTGGTAAAAATGTGTTTATATAGAAAAGTGTGTTTAGGGTCGAAACATCCGGGTACGACTCCCCAAGGACCACCCTAAGGGCGTTTGGAGAGGACCCTTCCATTTGGACCCAAAAATTGTCAATTAACAGTGTGCATCCACGAGCCAAACAAGGATTCGCCATTTGACAAACGAACTTTCGATGGCTTCGTAGGTTGAAACTTAGTCAATTGGTCAAAAAGTGTCCAAACAACCTTCTTTTACCAAAACCCGACAGCTAGCATAGACCCGTCGATGGAGCTATGGGGCGTCGACCTGGTCTCGTGGTTTGGGGTCGAGTACACTTCTATGTTTTAGAATTAAGAGGGTTGGTTAGTTAATTAGTTAATTAATTAATTAAGGGTTAAGGGGTGGTTAATTAAGTTAGTTCGGGGACTATTTAAAAATAAACCTTATTAAACTAACCTAACACCCCATATTTTCCAAACCCAATTCTCTCCACATTGTCTCTAATCTCTCTCTATTGCAAGACCCCATTGAAAATCAACTCAAAGACTGAATAGGAATCAAAGAATACATCTTTTCTCCATCAATTCTCAAGGAATCCTAAGGTATGGAAGCTATTCGATCTTGGAAATCCTTTCTCCAAGAGGCTCTTCAAAGTTGGTTTCAAAAAGATGTCAAAAACATGGATATCATTCCAACTTCATTTTTGATCTTTCAATTAGTTTTAATGTTGATTTCATTTTATTATTATTGATAGATTATGATTGTTTATGGGTTAATTATTATAGTTCTTAGTTTTTGAGCTAGTTCTATGGAAGAAATCACAATTGAACCTTTTTCCTAACCCTATGTTATGAATTGAAGTTGATTTGATTAGTGATGAAACAATTGACATAATTCTTGTATAGATTACTATTGTATGGTTTTATTAAGTAAATTTATAGGTATATATGGTTTGATTGATGGTAAGATATTGAAGGAGGCTTATAAAGGCTATGTGGTAAGACTTTGTGATCTTGAATTCTTTACTTCAATTATGATGGATTATACTTGATGATGATGTTTAATTGAAGTATTACATTTGATTAGATTAAGAAGGTGAAGGTATGATGAATGTGATGAAATGTCTTGACTATGTGAATTGTGATATCATGTTAAAGTTATGATGATACAAGGTTGAATGTGAAACACTTGTGTGCCTTACTATGATATGATTATGATATGTTGATCTCATAAATGAAGGGTTGTTATGACAGGAAATTCTCATGAAATACCTAATGATCTATTATTATGAATATACAAGGGGTTAGTCTCCTAGGCCTATACTAAGATATGATGATTAAGAAAGGCGTAAAGACATTTGACAAACGGACTTTAGCTTAGCACCGAGTGAACTTTACAATGAGAGGTGTTGACTCGCCAATGGAAGGGAGATTCACCAATGTTCTCATGAGATGAGGGCTCCAATGGTAATGGGAATGTAGACGGTTCAAGACATATGTCCTAGTTCATTAACTAAGTTTCCCTCATATGAAGACTAGCTAGTGGATCCACCTAGAAAGCTATGTTCATGTTCTAGTTCAACCTTGGCAAGTAGAGAACCTTATTTTGGTGTAGGGTTCATCACACCGGATTCCATGTTTAGCTCACGTGGTCTATGTCGGTTAAGGCAAATATTCCTAAAAGTAAAAGGAATGGATGAAGTAATGAAGTGAACACTAACTAGGGTGACTTAAGGGGTTCTACTAAGTGTAGGTAGGGGTATAGGACGCTACTTATACATGGCACAAGTTGACCTTGAGAGAAATCCTAGGAGGTTGTTATTATGCACTAATGATATGAAGAAAATGTACATGATGACTTTACATGTTGATGATCCTATATGATGTTAGTTTCATTGATGAACATGTTATTTGTCTAAGTTGGTGTACATGATTATGAATATGCATGATATGAAGATATATGAAATGTTGACATTTCTTATGATCCTTTGTTTGGTTTACTTGATTATGTGGGTTTATGGGGCTTTACATAAGCATTGCACTTGTAGGCTAGGGAAACAGTTGTGAGTAAGTCTGATATATGGTGTGATGTTATGAATTCTTGTACATGAATTGTTGTTATAATGTTATGTTGGTGTTACATGCCTATGTGATCTTAATATGATATTATTCATGTTGGTATGAACTTATGTTTTTAATATCCATGTTAACTTGACTTTATGATGATGTTGGTCTTGTGTTAAATATGGAATTGTCTTAAGTAATGCTATGTCAATTGACTTGTATAGGTTCATAATATTGCATAAAGGCTTTTCAAAGTGACTTAGCATGATTTTGAACAAAATGTCCTTTAAGCATGATTTCAATGGTTTTACTTTCACATGTTTCAATACTTAGTACAAGTGGTTGTACTAACCCATATTCTTTCCCTTTTCCAAACAATGTAGGTTCGCACCGTTGAATTACTTTGAGGCTAAAATCAAGAAGTCTTGAACTAGTTTCTCCAATTTGTTGGTAGGTCCTAAATGTTCAGGGATGTTCCCATTTCTCTATTCTAGCTATTTAGTTGTTATGTCTAAGACACCATTTCATTCATTTATCTTTTGATACTATTGATGTAGCCTATAATGGCATATTGAATTGTAATAGATATGTCCAATATTGTACTCCTTTTAGATGGTTTAGTGTGAAATGATGTTATTAGACTATATTTTATGTATTGGTTATGTTGCCTAAATGAGAAGCCTATGTAAGCTTCACTAAGAGAGGAGTCTAAGTAAACTCCATATATGATATGTGAGAGGTCTACGTATACCTCACTATATAAAAGTTATAAATTTTCTGCATTTTTGACCTATGACATGTAATGACCAATGCTAAGGGCTAGTATAAGTCCTCTTCAAGGACGACGATGCCTGTTACATCTAGGGGTTGGTCCTCGGTCGTGACAAAAACACTACCAAACGCATAATCTCCCCATAAATACACACGATTCTAGTATCAATTCATAATTTTCAAGCAGCAAACGTGCCAAGATTTTTCTGCACATCAACACCCTCAACATAGAACAATTACTTGTCCCAATATTTCAGCCATCAAATCATTCAAACACTTTTTCAATCACGCATCAGCCATCTCAAGCAAATTTGTAATCCTAAACAATGAATCTAACGTGCAAGTATCAATATATGATATCTCATTACTCACATTCGATCATGCTTATACCTGTGAATTATCATATAACCCAATACTCTCAAATGCAATCATTGTGTCCTCACACAAAAGAAGTCCCCGAGTAATGATAATTGGGACTAAGTACTATGCTCACACACTAAATAAAACTTCTAACACTAGCAACAAACTACCATAGGATTGCCCTTGCTTTCTATTGTCTAGTAACATTATCTCAGCCGAGGGAATGTATATTTGGGTTTCTGAGTGACCAATCCCTTGGTTTTCCAATGTTTCATTTTCATACAACTCTTTCTGAGTGATTTCCTGTTTTACTTCATTTCAGCACATCCCAGCAGTCATTATTTTCTGTTTTTTCTTCACACTTTGTTATATGCAAATATTTTATGCACTCAGCTTACTAGTTGAAGCTTCTTTTTCACTTCTTCTTTCTGCTCGGCTTGTAATCACCTTCAACTTAGGCTTTTGGCCTGAGTTGTGACATCGTATCATCGAAAACCAAAGGATATGATATTTATTGGGTAAGAACAAAAACTTACTTTTAGGATAAAATTGGGTTCAAGTGATAAGCTTTTATTTGGTTGTTTTATTTTTTTTGCTTTTTAATGGGCTAAAAGAATGTCCTACTGATCATTTCCTATCTGGTTATTTTCAGTTTAAGTAAGACTACTCGGGCAAGTTCTAGTTTCTACTCCGAGTCATAAAGATCAAATAACTCTCACACACACATGACATACGACTACATTCCCCAGGTTCTTGGTTCTCTAATTTATTTATTAGACTAGAAATGTTCAACATGTAAGTTTCTAGGATTTCATCTAAACATGGTAACAGTCAAATCTAATATCAAGGTAATCATTACATACAGACTAGCTGCTGCATAGCTAAACATACTAACACAAACACAAGATCATTTTTCAAGTCAACCTCCATTCATTATAACATCTTAGAATGGTAGGTTTCTCACCACCCCTACCAAAAAAATGACTTTTCCCTCATAGTCAATAAAGAAAAATAAAACAAAACAATGCTATGACAAGGGGTCATACTTACGGCGCTCTAGGCACCGGTCTCCAGATCAGCCTTGGCACCTTTATATATGGGTGCACTCTCAAAACTCTACACTTGATGAGGTTGGATTCGAGTCATCGGGGCAGGTGCTCACTACTAGAAGCCCCTACTGAAACAACATCTTTTTGTTATTTTTGAAGTGCTTCTTTTTCTTTAGTTGCTTTCCTTAATTCCTAGCGACCTTTCTTTTCTTGACTTCTTTCCTTTGTAGATAGGTCAGCTGGCAACTCTATATCAGACTCTCTAAATTTATGTTTTCTCTTGGCAGATTTACTCTTGGGTAGTTCCCCAAGAATTCATCAAGTAACTGTGTGGAGGGTTCCTGATTCATCAGTTTCATCAATGATTCTGGCATGACTGGGTGTCCACCGGTATAGTCTTTTCAGCTAGTTGTTCGACTTGAGCTCATATTTATGCCATTTGGGAGTTGAGCTCCTCATTACCTAGAGACCTGTCAGCCTTGAATCGGTCTTTGAAAAGGGTCTCCGAGCTATTCATCCTATGTTTTACAATAGCCAGCTCTTTCCGCACCTCTTCTTTGATCTCCTTCTTCACAACTAACACATCTGTAACATTCCAGAAAAATGTACATGTCTAGTAGAGATACTAATAGGTTTTAAGAATACGTATTGGGGTACATAGGAATCCCAATACCCAATATTATTCCATATTGGGCATATTAGAAATATTGGCTAAGGGTGTTAGCCAATTTTCTATGTCTTAACGATCTTGTTTAGAATTGTACCTGCAATTCCTAAGCTAGAATATAGTATTCTTCACATAATACATATTAGGTACCATAGCACATGATCAATGAAAATGCTCATGTAGATTAAGCAGTGTCCAAGGACATAGTGAGGATCCTTGGACAAGGAGTGAACTTTCCAAATGCAACAATAGAAGTGCACGGTTGGGAAAGTAGGAAGAAACACATGTACAAGCATATGTGCAAAGACATGTGTAACCGGCCAAGGGGGACCACGAGACTATGCCAACTGAATTCGGTTAGGCGGTTGGGGGCAGGTGCGCGAACGGGTTCAGCCAAGTGGGGCCAGGCTTCTTATCCAACTCTAGACTCTAACTAACGTAACCAACTAGTTAGCTACCTAGGATCAACCAAGAACGGCCAGCCAAGGGACCCGACAACCTAAGACCTAGTCGGGTGACACCAAACCGTGTAACTAACTGAGAGACAACCTAGTACATAACCTAGGATGGTCCAAAGGGGTTAGTTGTGGTCCTAGTAACTTAGGGGTATTTTAGTAATTTCCCTAGGTACCTTAATTAATTAATTTAGCAACCTCATTAATTAATTTAAAGCCTTGGTAAAGCCGAGACCCTTAGCCAATTTTCATATTTGTTTAAGTCAAATGTCCTTTTATGTGTAGTCAACTTAGGAGGGGCGTTTTAGTAATTAGATAATTAATTTATTAATTAAGTTTATTAGTCTAAAGTTGAATCATTCAAAATCATTTCCTAAGACCTAAAAACCACGATCATTCACTTAGAAACACGACGCAAAGACAGTACACAAAAAACGTAGAAAGACAAAGGTTCTCTTAGGCTATTTCAAGGTACTCTTCAAGGTTTTCGTGCAAAGTTATCATCGTAGATTCAATTCTACATAAGGTATGGGTTTTCTATCCTAGAATCCTTTCTCTAAGAGGCCTTTCAAATGTTTTGAATCCATGAATATCGAAACTCGGGTTGATCCCAATGATATTGTTGAACGTCCTTTTCCCTACTTATCCTTGTTTTTTATTCTAATAAGTATGTAGATGTAATCTCGAACATGTTGTTGGTATGTGGTGCTAACTGATCCTTATGTGTAGGTTTCTTGATTTTTAATGACTAATGAGGCCTATATATTTGATTCGTATTAATTGGATATTAGTTACACGAAACAAAGAATGATGAAATGCTAAATTGTGTTCGAGAATATGAAGTTTGTTATGATTCGTTTATGAAGTTTTTTCTTGAGATGATGAGTTCACTAAAGTATATTCATGAAGTTCATTTACTTGGCTAGTGAAAATAACATCACAATTGTTTAGTGAAAGTTTAGCTAATGCCAATAAATTTGCTTACAATGTTATGTCCGAAATGTTCAATAGAATCGGATTACTATGTTATTTCCAAAATATGATATAGAATTGGCTAATGACTAAGTTAAACCAAATTAAGCATGACCAATGTAACTAAATGAATTCATAACGAAGGGTATGCCAATCATTGGGACAAGTCCCAACATACTCCATCAAAATGAACTATGAATATAGTAACTACATTGAACGAAGTTCATAATGTTCATAAAGAATGGTATAAAGCTACCAAATGACATTGAACAAGATAAAGTGAGTAACAAAACAACTAAAGGCTCAAGAGTTATGAAAGTGACTAGAATGCGATGTTAAAGGAAGTGAAACACGTCTCACTTACACCTAAGACAACTATGATAAAGATATTCACATAAAAGGGTGTTAGAAAGTGGGAGACGAATCTCATTAACACCATGATGATAATGTAAGGTTAAGTTCACATTTCATCAAGTAAAGAAAAGGATGACAAGTTATCCATAGAGTAAGTAAACCTCACAAGTAGAAGCAAGATTCCATAATGTTTGAGTCAATTCTAAAAGTTATGAAGTAAAAGAAATTGAGCACAGCACCGATAGACTAGCAATGAGCTTGTGAAAGCACATGTAAGTCTCATGAGATGATGCTCCACCAAGGTGGATAAGAGTCTCCGAAAATCTCCTAGTCTTCGAACTGTGTTTCCAGCATGGGAACAAGCCAGTGGATTCCACCTAAGAGAGCTAGGTATATTCGGTTTCACTTTGGCCGGTGAAACCACCCATTTTCAGAGTGGGGCAGACACTGGATTTCATGTTTAGCTCACATGATCTATGTCGGTTAATGCTAAAGAAAGTTCTTGGTTTCACTTTAGCCGTGAACCACCTCTTTTTGGTGTGGGGAACACATTGGACTTAGGTTTACTTTAGCCGGTGAACCACCCCTTTTCGGTGTGGGGCAGACACTTGATTTCATGTTAACTCACATGATATAGGTTCACTTTGATCGGTGAACCACCTCTTTTTGGTTTGGGAAGACACTGGATTTTAGACTTCTTTAAGAAAGTAAAAAAGAGATGTAAGTTCAAAGTGAACTAACAACGTAAAAGTTTAAGAATATCAATCATCAATGTTTGATAAGAATGAAGTTTTCAACAAGTAAGGGGCATAGCCAATAATGACTTCTTATATTATCAAAATGATCATAGCCAAATGAGATTGGCTTATAATTATTTCTTATATTAGGCAAATGATCAAATAATAGGCATAACCAATAAAGATTAGCTTCTAAAGATTTCATGCACAATTGTAGTTAAATCATTTCCTTAATCTCTTGGATTACTTACTATATTTATTGTAGGTATGGGACTACAATTAATCATTGGACTTGTAAGTAAAACACAGGATCAAAGGAGATTATTGAACTAGACAACAAAAAGAAGAAACGACTGAAAAATAGTCTAAGTCTGGAAAATGGTTCTCTCGGCCTAGAGGGAACAAGTTTATAATTTTTCGTTTGAGATGTTCTAAAATTATGTTCATGATTCCTAGGTCTTATGTTCATATAAAAAAATAGTTTTGTTTTTTGAATGCATTAAAATACGTCATATTCACACCATGAATTGCAAATAATGAATTAAGAAAGTCTAGTGACTTCACTTTCCAGAAATGGCATGTTGTTATAGAAAGAGCTTTCCTTGATCATGCATAGACCTTATGTGTATGTGTTCATACACCCATACTTAGTACAAGTGTGTACTAACCCTATACTATTACTATTTTTATAGGTGCAGCTCAGAGAGAAGGTTAAAGACTCATTGAAGCGGTTTGGATCAGCGACCTCCAGACTTTGGTAGGTCCTCTTGAGTTAGAGGATGCTACATCTATCTTTATAACTTAGTACTTTAGACATAGCTATTGGATGTTGTCCCTTGTGTTTCATTTCAGATATTTTATTCAAAAGCTTTGTATTAAGGCCGTTTTGGCAACCTATTACGATATATATTGATTCTTTCATTTGAATTTCTTAATCGATTTTAGATGGTTGTTTAGTTTGAGCTTATTAGAATATCAGTCTATGTAGTATTTATATGAAGTCTTTGTATACTCATTATGCTTTAAAAGTTTTAAATTATTTGCAAATTTGACCATATGATTGTGATGAAAGCTAACAAAAGGCTTGTCTGCGACCTCGGAGAGGTTAACGACGCCGGTTGCAATTTGGATTCCAGAATCCGAGTTGTGACAAACTTGGTATCAGAGAATGAGGTTAAACTACCTAGGAACTAAAGCTCAAAATAACCACGTTACGTAGTTTCTAACTTATGTTTGTGAAGTGCACCACAATCATGACTTAGAGACTATATGATGTTAGGAAATTTTCCCGTATTCTACTCTTTATCGTGCTATGTAGAGATATGAAATTTTGTGTCATTCAAATATCTAACTTCCTTCTTGTGTATGCGTGTAGAACAATGAACACAATGAGAAATGCAGCTAGAAGAGTTGAAAAAGAAGCTGCTGGAGGAAACCAAGCTCCTCCTCAAGCCCTAGTTGCTGGAGTTCAAGTGCCTGTCAACGCAGCTGCGTTGACAGATGGAGAAGTAAGAGAAGCATTGGTTCAGATGGATCAGGCCATCACTACTCAGGCGCAGGCTATCACATCCCAAGCCACTAGAGAGGGTGCTCCCAGATAGAACCCGGATGCTAGCACCATGGCTAGAAGACTGAGGGACTTCACTAGAATGAATCCTCCAGTCTACTACGAGTCCAGAACTAATGAGGATCCCCAAGAGTTTGTGGATGAGGTCTACAAAACTCTCTATGCATGGGCGTTGATGAAAAGGAGAAGGCTGAGTTCGCTGCATATCAACTCAAAGATGTGGCTCAGGTGTGGTACAAAATGTGGGCAGATGGCCGAGCACCAGGAGAAGTCCTCATCACTTGGGACATTCTCAAGACTGCAGTTCTGGAGAGATTCTTTCCCAGAGATCAACGAGAAGCTAAGGTTGAATAGTTCATTAACCTACGACAAGGAGGTATGTCAATCAAGGAGTATTCCTTGAAATTTGTTAAGCTCTCGAAATATGCTTCTTCTCTGGTGTCCAATAGAATGGATGAGATGAACAGGTTTGTGACTGGTGTGTTGAAGGATCTGGAAAAGGATTGTCAGGCAACCATGTTAAAAGATAATATGGACCTTGGTAGGTTGATGTTACATGCACAGCAGGTGCAGGAGATTCGTCAGAGTAAGAGAGGCCAAGAAGGCAAGAAACCTAGGCTCTTGGATCAGACTGGTTCTAGCTCTGGTAGGGGTACATTTGGATTCCAGAACAAGCCAAAGTTCAAGAACGGGCACCAACACTTAGGTAATCCTACTTCTTCCAGGAACTCTAATGCAAAAGGGGACAAGTATGGCCCCAAGAAGGGCAATGAGTGAAATGCCCAGGTTAACAGCATGCCATGTGGTAGTGTGGCCGTTTGCATGGAGGTGAGTGCCTGGTAGATACAAATGCATGCTATGGGGGTGGCAAGAGTGTGCATATAGTCAGAGACTGCCCACATGTGAGGAATCAGGCCAGGACAGATCCTCAGCCTCAGCCTAATTCCAATGCTGCAGTCGAGCCTCCCAAGAGGACATATTCTATGCTCTGAAAGGTAGAGAGGAGCAGGAGAAGTCAGCTGATATGGTCAATGGTACAGTTCATGTCTTTTATTTTCGTGTGTATGCATTGTTAGATCCAGGATCCACTTTGTCATTTGTTACTCCTTTGGTAGCTAGTAAATTTGAATTGATTCCTGAGATCTTGCATGAGCCTTTTCTAGTTAGTACTCCCATAGGAGACAACATTAGAGCAGAAATAGTATATAAAGATTGCCCAATTAATGTCCTTTATAGAATCACTCATGCTGACCTAGTAGAATTATACAGGCTTGATTTTGATATAATTTTGGGTATGGATTAACTCCATAAGTGTTATGCTACCATAGACTATCGAAACAGGGTAGTAAGTTTTTAGTTTCAAAATGAGTTAGAGTTAAAATGGGAAGGGCGTGGTTCAAATCCAACAGGCCAAATAGTTTCCAATTTAAAGCCAATAAGATGTTATCTAAGGGGTATTTATACCACTTAGTCAGAGTCAATGACTTAGAGCATGAGGTTCCTTCCATAGACTCTGTGTCCATAGTGAATGAGTTTCAAGATGTCTTTCTGGAGGATTTACCAGGAATTCCTCCTGAACGCAAAATTGATTTTGGTGTTGACTTAGATCCCAACACCAAACCAATTTCCATTCCCCCATATAGGATGGCACCAGTCGAACTCAAAGAGTTGAAGTTGTAGTTAAAAGATTTACTTGATAAGGGCTTCATCCAGCCGAGCATATCCCCATGGGGTGCTCCAGTGTTGTTCATTATGAAAGAGGATGGAACTCTTAGAATGTGTATCGATTATCGCGAACTCAACCAAGTCACTATAAAGAACAAATACCCTCTTCCCAGAATTGATGATCTATTTGATCAACTCCAAGGTTCAAGTTTCTTTTCAAAAATAGATATCCGTTCAGGGTATCATCAGCTTAGAGTGAGACAAGAAGACGTTCCTAAGACTACCTTCCGTACTAGGTATGGTGATTACGAGTTTCTTGTCATGTCATTTGGTCTCACTAACGCACCATCCGGGTTTATGGACCTTATGAATAGAGTATTCCGTGAATATCTTGATTCTTTTGTCATAGTATTCATAGATGACATCCTCATATGCTCTAAGACTAGAGAACAACATGAAGAACACTTGAGAAATACATTGCAAGTACTTAGAGAACATCATATGTATGCATAGTTCAGTAAATGTGAGTTTTGGTTGAGATCAATGACCTTCCTTAGTCATTTTGTGACCGACCAGGGTGTTGAGGTTGATCCAAAAAAGGTTGAATCGATGAAGAATTGTCCGAGACCCCTAACTCTTACAGACATCCAGAGTTTCTTTGGTCAGGCTTATTATTATCGCAGGTTTGTGGAGGGTCTTTCCACTATTGCAGCTCCTTTGACAGCCTTAACAAAGAAGAAGGCAAAGTTTGAGTGGTCTGAAAAGTGTGAAAAGGTATTCAAGAGATCAAAGACCGACTCACTTCAGCCCCAGTGCTCACGTTGCTGAGGAGTGGTGCAGGGTGTGTGGTGTACTGTGATGCTTCCCGAGTAGGTTTCGGATGTGTTCTTATGCAAGATGGCAAGGTGATTGCATATGCATCGAGACAGTTGAAAATTCACGAGAAGAATTACCCTACTCATGATCTTGAGTTAGCTTCTATGGTATTTGCGTTGAAACATTGGAGACATTACTTATATGGTGTACATGTTGATGTATATACTGACCATAAAAGTCTTCAGTATGTTTTTACACAAAGAGAGTTGAACCTTCGTCAGAGAAGATGGATAGAACTGCTCAAGGATTATGACATAAGTGTCCACTATCACCCTGGTAAGGCAAATGTAGTGGCCGATGCGTTGAGTCGATTGAGCATGGGAAACATGTCTCATGTTGATGATGAGAAGAAGGATCTAGTTAAATAAGTACACCAATTGGCTAGGTTGGGTGTAGGACTGTTGAATACACCAATTGGGGGTGTTTCGGTTCATTCCAGTTCTGAATACTCACTTGTTGTAGATGTTAAATCTAAGCAACATCTCGACCCAGTACTCATGGAGTTGAAAACTCGGTGTTGAGTAAGTTAAATGAATCATTCTCCCTAGGGGGGGATGATGTGCTTAGATACAAGAGCAGATTATGTATGCCCAATGTTGATAATTTGAGGACTAATATTTTGGCAGAGGCTCATGGCTCTAGGGTTTCCTTTCATCCAGGTGCCACCAAAATGTATCATGATCTGAAGGAAATTTATTGGTGGGAAGGTATGAAAAGAGACACATCTAAGTTTGTGGAGGAGTGTCCCAATTGTCAACAGGTTAAGGTTAAAAACCTTAAGCATGGAGGTCTCACCCAGTCGATTGAGATTCCAACGTGGAAGTGGGAGGCTATAAATATGGATTTTGTGGTTGGTCTGCCCTGAACCCAAACACTACATGATTCCATTTGGGTCAACGTTTATAGGATGACTAAGTCTGCTCACTTCATTCCCGTGAAGTCTACTTACAGAGCCGAAGATTATGCCAAGCTATATATTGATGAGATCGTGAGGTGACATAGGATTCCTTTATCTATCATTTCGAATAGGGGAGCCCAATTCACTTCTCATTTTTTGAGATCCTTCCAAAAGAGCTTGGGTACACAGGTGAAGCTTAGTACTGATTTTCATCCGCAGACGGATGGACAAGCAGAACGTACCATTCAAACCCTTGAAGACATGTTGAGAGCATGTGTTATTGACTTCAAGGGGAGTTGGGATGATCACTTGTCATTGGTTGAGTAATCATATAATAATAGCTACCATCCCAGTATTAGGATTACACTTTTTGAAGCATTTTCTGGCAGGAGATGTAGGTCTCCAGTTGGGTGGTTTGAAGTAGGAGAATCTGCCATCCTTGGCCCTGAGATCATACATGAGGCTATATAGAAGGTGAGGATGATCAAGGATCGGTTGGCTACTGCTTATAGTCGTCAAAAATCCTGTGCGGATAACAGAAAGAGAGCTCTTGATTTCAAAGTAGGTGATCAAGTCTACTTGAAGATATCACCCATGAAAGGGGTGATGAGGTTTGCTAAGAAAGGTAAGTTGAGTCCCAGGTCTATAGGTCCTTATGAGATCTTACAGCGAGTAGGAAATTTTTCTACGAACTAAAGTTACCCCAATACTTAACTTTTGTCCATCAAGTATTTCACGTTTCGATGCTAAGAAGTGTCTAGGCGATCCAGCATCCATCCTGCCTATTGAGGGGTTAGGATTTGATGAGAACCTTTCTTATGAAGAGGTTCCAGTTGAGATTTTAGATCGTTAAATGAAACGGCTGAGGAACAAGGAGGTTGCCACCGTGAAGGTATTATGGAGGAACCACATTGTTGAGGGAGAAACATGGGAGGCCGAGGACGATTTGAGATCCCGTTACCCTCACTTGTTCAGTTCTTGAGGTTAGATATACTCTTCATAAATCTGGTTTTGTTTAAGAAACTATAAGTTTTAGTGAATTAGTTGATTTGGTGTTATAAGTCCATAATCGTGTGTTTTATACTTGCACTATATGAGTTAAAATGAGTTCATGCTTGCATTCATGTTTCTGTTTTTGTATAGCATAGACATGATTTTTGTGTTGCATGAGTTGTGATATGCATTAACTTAAGTGTGATTGACAAGGAAGTTCCTCAATCTCAAATATGAAACTTCATATAAGCTTTGAGTAATATGCATCATCCAGAGTAAGTGTGAATCAGATATTCACAAAGAGTAAAGTTTCAAGTATGTTAAAGTGTTTTCGAAATTACCCGCTTTATTTTAAAATGATGTGTAGTGTCATTCGGGGACGAATGTTCCTATGGGGGGGATATTGTAACATTCCTGAAAAACGTACATGTCTAGTAAAGAGCCTAATAGGTTTTAAGAATGCGTATTGGGGTACATAGGCATCCCAATGCCCAATATTATTCAATATTGGGCATATTAGAAATATTGGCTAAGGGTGTTCTTATGATGACCAGCCAAGAGACCCGAGAACCTAAGACCAAGTCGGGTGACACCAAAGACCAAGTCGGGTGACACCAAACCGTGTAACTAACTAAGAGACAACCTAATACCTAACCTAGGATGGTCCAAAGGGCTTAGTTGTGGTCCTAGTGACTTAGGGGTATTTTAGTAATTTCCCTAGGTCCCTTAATTAATTAATTTAAAAACCTAATTAACTAATTTAAAGTCATGGTCAAGCCGAGACCCTTAGCCAATTTTCAGATTTGGTTAAGTCAAATGTCCTCCTATGTCTAGTCAAATTAGGAGGGGTATTTTAGTAATTAGCTAATTAATTTTTTAATTAAGTTAATTAATCTAAAGTTGAAATGTTCAAAATCAGTTCCTAAGACCTAAAAAACATGATCATTCACTTAGAAACATGACGCAAAGGCAGTAAGCAAAAAATGTAGAAAAACAAAGGTTCTCTTAGGCAATTTCAAGGTACTCTTCAAGGTTTTCGTGCAAAGTTATCGTCGTAGATTCAATTCTACATAAGGTATGGGTTTTATCTCCTGGAATCGTTTCTCCAAGAGGCCTATCAAATGTTTTGAATCCACGAATATCGAAACTAGGGTTGATCCCAATGATATTTTTGAACGTCTTTTTCCCTAGTTATCCTTGTTTTTCGATTCAAATAAGTATGTAGATGTAATCTCGAATATGTTGTTGGTATGTGGTCCTAACTGATCCTTATGTATAGGCTTCTTGATTTGTTAATGACTAATGAGGCCTATAGATTTGATTCTTATGATTTGGATATTAGTTACACGAAACAAAGAATGATGAAATGGTAAATTGTGTTCGAGAATATGATGTTTGTTATGATTCGTTTATGAAGTTTAATTTACTGTTAAAAGTTGACTTGATTGAGATGATGAGTTCACTAAAGTATATTCATGAAGTTAATTTACTTTGCTAGTGACAATAACATGACAATTGTTTAGTGAAAGTTTAGCTAATGCCAATAAATTGGCTTACAACGTTATGTCCAAAATGTTCAATAGAATTGGCGTACTATGTTATTTCCAAAATATGATATAGAATTGGATAATGACTAAGTTAAACCAAATTAAGCGTGACCAATGTAACTAAATGAATTCATAACCAAGAGTATGCCAATCATTGGGACAAGTCCCAACATACTCTATCAAAATAAACTATGAATGTGGTAACTACATTGAACGAAGTTCATAACATTCATAAATGATGGTATAAAGCTACCAAATGACATTGAACAAGATAAAGTGAGTAATAACATAACTAAAAGCTCAAGAGTTATGAAAGTGACCAGAATGGGGTATTAAAGGAAGTGAGACAAGTCACACTTACACCTAAGACAACTATGTTAAAGATACTCACATAAAAGGGTGTTAGAAAGTGGGAGACGAGTCTCATTAACACCAAGATGATTATGTAAGGTTAAATTCATATTTCATCAAGAAAAGAAAGGGGACAAGTTATCCATAGAGTTAGTAAACCTCACAACTAGAAGCAAGCTTCCATAATGTTTGATTCAACTCTAAAAATTATGAAGTAAAAGAAATTGAGCAAAGCACCGATAGACTAGCAATGAGCTTGTGCAAGCACATGTAAGTCTCATGAGATGATGCTCCACCAAGGTGGATAAGAGTATCTGAAAATCTCCTAGTCTTCGAACTATGTTGCCAGCATGGGAACTAGCTAGTGGATTCCACTAAGAGATCTAGGTTTATTCGGTTTTACTTTATCCGGTGAAACCACCCATTTTCAGTATGGGGCAGACACTGGATTTCATATTTAGCTCACATGATCTATGTCGGTTAATGCTCAAAAAGAAAGATCTTGGTTTCACTTTAGCCGTGAACAACCTCTTTTTGGTGTGGGGAAGACACTGGACTTGGGTTCACTTTAGCCGGTGAACCACCCCTAGTCTGTGTGAGGTAGACACTGGATTTCATGTTAACTCACATGATCTAGGTTCACTTTGATCGGTGAACCACCTCTTTTCGGTGTGGGGAAGACACTGGATTTCATGTCATTTCACATGATCTTAATGCTAAAGATTTCTTTAAGAAAATAAGAAAGAAGTAAGAAGAGATGTAAGTTCAAAGTGAACTAAGAAAACAAAAGTTTAAGAATATCAATCATCAATGTTTGATAAGAATGAAGTTTTCAACAAATAAGGGGCATTGCCAATAATGACTTCTTATATAATGAAAATGATCATAGCCAAATTAGATTGGCTTATAATGACTTCTTATATTAGGCAAATGATCAAATAATAGGCATAACCAATAAAGATTGGCTTATAAAGATTTCATGCCTAATTGTAGTTAAATCATTTCCTTAATCTCTTGGATAACTTACTTAATTCATTGTAGGTATGGGACTACAATGAATCATTTAACTTTTAAGTAAAACATAGGATCAAAGGAGATTATTGACCTAGACAAAAAAAAGAGAAACGACTGAAAAATAATCTAAGTCTTGAAAATGGTGCTCTCAGCCTAGAGGGAGCAAATTTATAATTTTTCGTTTGAGATGTTCTAAAATTATGTTCATGATTCCAAGGTCTTATGTTAATATGGAAAATGAGTTGTGTGTTTTGAATGCCTTAAATACGGCATATTCACACCATCAATTAACGAATTAAGAATGTCTAGTGATTTCACTTTCCAGAAATGACATGTTGTTATAGGAAGAGCTTTCCTTGCTCATTCATAGCCCTTATGTTTATGTGTGCATACACCCATACTTAGTACAAGTGTGTACTAACCCTATACTATTACTATTTTTATAGGTGCAGGTCAGAGAGAAGGTTGAAGACTCATTGAAGCGGTTTGGATCAGCGACCTCCAGACTTTGGTAGGTCCTCTTGAGTTCGAGGATGCTACATCAATCTTTCTATCTTAGTACTTTAGACATATCTAGTGGATGTTGTCCCTAGCGTTTCATTTCAGATATTTTATTCATAGCTTTGTATTAAGGCCGTTTTGGGATTCCTTTCAAACTTCATCAATTAACAAGGTATGGATTCCTTTCACCTTTGGGATCTGTTCCCCAAAGGTTTCCTCCAAATTGATTTCAAAAAGATGAAATTCAAGTGAGTTTTCTTCCAATACGAAATTAATCTTGTGAATTGATTTATTTATGATTACTTTTGGTTATTATGAGTATAAAAACATGTATTGTGACTCAATTAGATTAATTCTTGATGTTTTGGCCTAGTTTGTGGAATATGATCTTTTCCCCTTAACCCTGATTGTCATTTTTAATTGAATTATCTAGTATTTATATAATTGGATTGGTTAATGTGTGAATTACTGTTCTATGATGTTATTATGCATATTTATGAGTATATTGAGATGTATTGTAATACTTTCATGATATTTCTTGAGTAAATGACCTAGGTTGTGAAGTAGATCATGAATTTGACGAAGTCTCTAACCTTAGGCTATGAACTAGTGATGGATTGTTGTGTAGTGATTCAATTGACTTTATTATTATGTTTTTTACTATTGTGTGATGGTATTACACCCATTTTTGGGTTGAATTAAGAAGGGTAAATGCTAAAACTTAATGATGGCCTGTGAAAGAGATTGGGGTAAGTGTTGTGATCTCAATTCTTTACTTCGATTATGAGTACTTGTCATTAAGTGATGTTGTATTGAAGTATACCTTTTATTAAGATTTATAGGGTTGGTATGATGTTGAATTGAAATTTTTTGACTATGGTTTGTGAGATGTTGGTTAAGATGTAAATGTTACAAGGATGGTGATAACTTACCAATGTGCCTTATCATGATGTGATTATGTAAATGTGCTAACCTCACATGTGTGAATTGTAATGAAACGAAAATACTCATGCAATTCTTATTGAGCTATGATGATGAATATATAAGGGATAGACCCTATGACCTAAATTAAGTTATGATCATTAATAAAGGCTTAAAGACATTTCAAAAAGGGACTTTAGCTTAGCACCGAGTGAACTAGAGTGAGTAGTGTCCCTTCCCACATAGGGAAGGTAGGATCACTAACGTAATCATGAGATTGGAGACTATAATGCATGTAGCATAAGGAGTGTCCCATCTATATCTCGTAGTTCTTGAACTATGTTGCCCTCATTGGAATACTAGTTAGTCGATCCACGTAGTTTCTATGTTCATGTTTTGGTACTACCTTGGCAAGTAGTACGCCTTCTTTCGGTGTATGGTTCCATGACACCGGATTCCACAATAGCTCATGTGTTCGATGTCAGTTAAGGCAAGATGTTCCCCAAAGGTAAAATGAAGTAATGGAAAGAACTCTAACTAGGACGACCTAAGGGGTTTAACTTAGTCTAGGTAGGGGTATGGGACTCTACCTATACATTGCACTAGTTAGCCTTGAGGGGATTCTTGGAAGGATGTTCTCATGTATGTATATGCTTATAAATGTAAATGATATGTATATGACGATCTTACATGTTAGTGGCACCATATGATGTTGATCCCACTTATGAATATGTGTTTGGTCTCTATTGTACTCTTAATGATTTAGTATGTGGAGTTGGGCATATTTATGATTCTTGTTAGGTTTACTTGATTGAGTAAGGTTATGGGGTTTTGCTTAGTCATTACTCTAGAGGACTTAATTAGGGTTCATGAGTAATTGTCTTGATTTGGTTATGATGTTATGAACTCCTATCTATTCTTGTTGATGTTATAACTTGATGATAGAGTTGTCTTGACTTTGGATTCCATTATGTTGGAATGCATGATTGACTTGACTAGACTTAGTATGGTTGGTCTAGTGATGAACATGGTCTTGACTTATGAATATGTCTTAATGACTTGTATTGGTTCTTGATTGTGCATAAGGCTTTTCAAATGTAAAATATCATTATTTAATGAAATGTCCCTTTTTAGCATGATTTCTATGTGTGTGTGCATATGGTCTCATACTTATTACAAGTGATGTGCTAGCCCCATTTTCTCCCTTTTCTCCAACATTTTAGGTTTCGGTCGTTGAAGTGCTTGTGACGACTTTGAAGGAAGACTTGGAATTCTCACTCTCCAAGTTGGGTAGGTCCTTACCTTCCGAAGGCAATGCCACTATTAAGATATTGATGTTGTTCTAGTTATAAGACTTCTAGTTTTTTTCCTTTTCATTTGAGTACTAAAGATTTTATAGCCTATATGTGGATTTATTACATTGGTGTATGGGATATGCCCAATTGTTATACTCTTCTTAGATGGTTATGAGACGAGACGTCCATTTTAAGACTACGTTATATCATATACATATGTGTGCAATAAAAGTAAAAAGTCTATGTAATCTTCTTATACGAAGGGTCTATGTATAGTCGATATGAATATATTATGTGTATGCGAGTGATCAATGTAAACCTTATCATAGATAGAAGAAAAGTTTTAAATTTTCCGCATTTTAAACCTATGAATGTAATGATGTAAACTAAGAGGCTATCTTTAGTCCTCTTCGAGGCTACCGCCGCCGATTACGTTAAGGGGGTGCTCCCCGGATGTCACAAACTCTGTATCAGAGCATTGAATATCTTTTGAGTTGATGTATCACTCAACCACGTCTATGTAGATTCTTACTCATAATTATGAAGCGCGCCACACTTATGAATAGGAAACTATATGATTCTTAGGAAACTCTCATCTTCTTGGAAATCAAATATCGTGCCTCTAGAGTCTTGATTCTATGTGCCCTTAGCATCTAATCCTTTTATTGTGACTATAGGCAATGAATACTCAAAGAACAACCGCTCGAACACTTGATGAAGAGATTTCCAATGCGGGATTTCCTCCCCGAGGAAATCAAGTCCCTCCTCTTGAAGAAGTTGCTAATGATGAACAAGCTCTGGTCAATCCTCCACATTTGAGGGATGGTGATATAAGGGATGCTTTTTGATGTACTCTGGTTTCACGATATTTTTAATGCTTTTTCCTTAAGATTTGTGTGTGTCTAGAGCCTTTTTGTAGTAGTTTTTAAAATGTCTTTATGCTTGTTTTGCGGGAAAGATGCCCAGAAATAAAATGAAGAAGGCAGCTAAAATAAAGTGCAGAAGCGACCCACGAAGGCCATCGGCAGTCCATCGTTCCATCGACGGTCCGTAGGTGGTGACCGTCAATTGAAGTTCAGGAAATTAGAGAAACTTCGGGAAATCTGACAAAGTGTAGGACGACAGAGAGGATCGACGGTCCGTAAATTGATCGATCGACTGTTCTGTTGAATCGTCGATGAGATCAGAGATAGTCCAGTACCCGAAGTTAGAGAAATTCTAAGTATGGAGCAACGGAAGGCATCAACCGACCATGTTGTTGGTCGTCCGTCGATTGATTCATAGATGAGTCCATTTGAAGGACGAAAAAAGATTTTAAGTTTGGACTCATGGAGCCAGTCGACGGTCCGTCTTTAGGGGTAGTCCATTAAAACCGCGTTTTCAGGATGAACTTTCCTTATTTTAATTACTTCTAATTTTGGACAATGTTTCTCTATAAATAGGGTTTAAAACCTCGTTTTTGGAATTAGTCATTATTACTATTATTCTTAGTTTGTGTTTGGATATTAGGTTTTGCGACTTTGGTATTAATTCAATTTCCGGATTTGGTTTTCAATTGTTATATTGTTATTTCAAGTTGTTTTTCTTGATTTTCTTCGAATTGTTAAAGTAAGTTCATATTTTATTGTTTAACAACTATGAAATATTTTCTTATATGGATAGGTAACTAAATCCACAACTAGGGTTGTGGGAACCATGGGTGATTAACAAAGTAAACCAAGCTTAATAACAATTCTCAAATAGGTTATTGCATGTATTGATAAATCTTTCTTTTAGGAGTCTACTTAACGAGTGCACGCGTTAGAACTGTCCTTGTTGCAACTTGCCAAACCATAGAGGTAGTAATAAGAAAAGAATTATCAACATAGATTTAGTGGGATACTATCTAATATGTTAGTCTCAATTGTTGCGAAGTAATAACTAAGCCATACATCGAATATGATTCTTAATATGAAGTAAAGGAAAGGGTTAGTATCTTATACATACGTAGTCGGACCAAGGATTTAGAGATACCTAACTTATCAATTTGCATGCAAAACAGTAGGGAAAAATTTTAATAGCTAGGAATACGACGTTATGAACCTATGGGGAACACATAAACCCTTGTTCCTTTCACAACTTGATAAAAACTAAATCTTTACTCCAGTTACTTGTTTTACTTAGAGATATTAAAGAAGTTTGTTTCACAAACCCCCCCCCCCTTTAATTACCTGTTTTCTGAAAGAACTTGACTAAATAGAAGTAATTGTACATTAAAGTTAAGTCTAAACCATTTTCCTCGTTGGATCGACCCCAACGTAATAGTTGGGTTCTTTACTTGATACGACCGCTTATAATTTTTTAGCGAGGTGTAATTTGAGCGTATACCTTTCTCTAAATGGCCCAAGCCATTACTATACAAGCCTAAGTCGTCACCACTCAAGAACAAGCCATGACTGCCCAAGCTAATAGGGAGGTGGTACACCGAGGAAACCAACATGTTTTCACCATGGACTCCCGTTTGAGGGATTTCACTATGATGGGTCCAAAGTTGATGAAGACCCCCAAGAGTTCATTGATGAAACCAACAAGATTCTCTATGCTATGGGGTTGACTACTAGTGAGAAAGCCGAGTTATCCACTTCCCAACTCAAATATGTATGCCAAACTTGGTACGTACAATGGACAAACAATATGCCTTTAAGGGGTGGACCGGCGACATGAGAGATTTTCAAGAAGGCTTTTCTTGATCAGTTCTTTCCTAGAGAAAAGAGGGAAGCCAAAGTGGAAAAATTCATCTACATTCGTCAAGGAGGTATGAGTGTACTTGACTACTATTTGAAATTTACTAAATTGTCAAAGTATTCTCCTTCTTTTGGTTTCAACACTAAGGATGAAATGAGCCGCTTTGTGACGGGAGTGTCGGATGACTTGAAAGAAGAATGTCATTTGGCTATGCTACATGATAATATGAAATTTCTCGTCTCATGTTTCATGCTCAACAAGTGGAGGAGACAAGGGTTAAAGAAATGAGTATGGATGCCCATAGGTCAAGGTTATTTGATGGTGGTTATTCAAAGGGTAGGCTTGATATTCAAGACAAGCCTAGGTTCAATAAGAGGTTCTTTAATCAAGTGCCTTCAAAGTTACATAAGGCTCGTGATGATATGGTGTCTAACCCTAAGTCTCAAAAGGGAAGGGGTACTAGTTCACCAACTAAGAAGCCAACTTGTGGAAAGTGTGGCAAGAAACATTATGGTGATTACCTCGTTTGGACGGACAATTGCTTTGGTTGTGGCAAAAGTGGCCACAAGGTTAGGTATTTCCCTAATGTGAAGGGTAAAGACAAGGGTAGTGGTCAATCTCAAGCAACTGGTTCTAATGTTGATGCTCCAAAGATGAATCATTTACATGCTCTCCGCTCTAGAGGTGAGATAGAGACTTCTCCCGATGTTGTGACTGGTATGTTGAAAGTATTTTCTATTAATGTATATGATTTACTTGATCCCGATGCTACCTTGTCATTTGTTACACTTTTAGTAGTTAAAAAGTTTGATATTTTGCCCGATATCTTGAGTGAACCTTTGTCCATATCTACCCCGATAGGTGATTCGGTTGTTGCAAAAAGATTGTATATAAATTGTCCTATTATGTTGCCCAATAGAGTTACTCATGTTGAACTAGTAGGACTTGATATGTTTGATTTTGATGTCATTTTAGGTATGGATTGGTTGCATGCTTGCTTTGCTTCCATAGATTGTAGAACAAGGGTGGTGAAGTTTAACTTTCCAAATAAGACTATTTTAGAGTGGAAGTGGTGAAATTCTATTCTTAGAGGTCTTATCATTTCTTGTTCGAAAGCTTGTAAGATAATCTCTAAAGGGTGTTTATACCATATAGTAAGAGTCAAAGATTTAGACTCCAAAATTCCTCCCATTGAGTCGGTCCCCATAGTAAGGGAATTTCCGGAGGTCTTTCCTAATTACATTCATGGTGTTCCTCCCTAATGGGAAATTGATTTTGATATCGACTTGCTACCGGATACAAATCCCATTTCATTCCTCCTTATCATATGGCTCCGACGAATTGAAAGTGTTGAAGGCTAAACTCATAGATTTACTACACAAGGTCTTTATTTGGCCTAGTATTTCTCCATGGGGTGGTCCGGTATTGTTCTTCAAAAAGAAGGATGGGTCCCTTAGAATGTGTACCGATTATCGTCAACTCGAATAATTTACAATCAAGAACAAGTTTCCTCTCCCTCGGATTGATGTTTTATTTGATCAACTCCAAGGTGCGAGTTACTTCTCCAAGATTGACTTGAGGTTAGGATATCACAGACTTAGGGTGAGAGGTGAAGATATTCATAAGACGACATTTTAAATAAGAAAGGGTCACTATGAGTACATAATGTCCTTTGGTCTCACTAATGCTCCGGCGGCGTTTATGGACCTAATGAATAGGGTGTTTCCAAGTTACCTAGATTAATTTGTCATTGTCTTTATTGACGACCTCTTGGTATAATCAAAAAATGAGGGTGAACACATGGACCATTTGAGGGTGGTGTTGCAAGTGATTAAGGAACACCAATTGTTTGCCAAGTATAAAAAATGTGATTTTTGGTTGAGGTTGGTAGCGTTTCTTGGTCATATCATCTCTAGTGAAGGTGTAGAGGTAGATCCAAAGAAGACCGAAGCGGTGAAAAATTGGCCTAGACCATTGGCTCCTACGGATATTAGGACTTTCTTAGGCTAAGTCGAGTATTATACAAGTTTTGTCAACGGGTTTGAGTCTCTTGCTTCTCCCTTGACAACCTTGACCCAGAAGAATGTGAAATTAGAGTGGTCGGAAACATGTGAAAAGAGCTTCCAAATATTGAAGGATAGGCTTACTTCGGCTCCGGTATTGACCCTACCAGAGGATACTAAGACTTTTGTGGTATATTGTGATGCATCCCGAGTCGGGTTTGGTTGTGTTCTTATGCAGCATGGCAAAGTTATAGCCTATACGTCTAGGAAACTAAAAGTTCATGAGAAGAATTATACAACTCATGACCTTCAGTTAGCGGTCGTAGTATTTGAATTGAATATATGGAGGAATTATATCTATGGGGTTCATGTTGATGTGTATACGGACCATAAATGTCTTCAATATGTATTCACTCAACAAAAGTTGAATCTCCAGCAAAAGAGATGGTTGGAGTTTTTGGAAGACTATGACATGAATGTTCTCTATTATCCCATCAAGGCTAATGTGGTAGGGGACACTCTAAGTTGTTTTTCCATGGGAAGTGTGTCGCATGTGCAAGAAGCCAAGAGAAACCTAGTGAAAGATGTTCATAGGTTGGATTGTTTAGGGGTTCGTAAGGTTCTCAAAATGGTGGTGTGGTGGTACATCATAACTCCTATTCGTCTTTGGTGGTTGAGGTGAAGTCTAAGTAACATCTTGATCCATTAATGATGGAGTTGAAAGAATCTGTTCTTGGTAAGATGAATGAGTCATTCTCCCAAGGGGGATGGTGTTCTTAGGTACCAAGGGATATTGTGTGTGCCTAATAAGGATGATTTGAGGAGTAGGATCCTTGAGGAAGCTCATGGAGCCCGTTACTCTATTCATCCGGGTTCTACAACGATGTATCATGACCTTAGAGAGGTGTTTTGGTGGGATGGAATAAAAAGGGATACTGCAGAGTTTGTTGAAAAATGTCCCAATTTCAAACAAATGAAGGTCGAGCACCAAAATTCGAGTGGTTTACTACAAGAAATCCAAATTCCTTCTTGGAAATGGGAAGATGTTAACATGGATTTCGTAGTTCGTTTGCCTCAGACTCAAAATCAATATTACTCTATATGGGTGGTAGTGGATAGAATGACCAAATCCACTTACTTTATTCCCGTTAAGTCTACTTATTCGGAGAAACATTATTCAAGGATCTATATTGAAAAGATATTGAGTCTTCATGGGGTTACTTTGTCCATCATATCGGATAGAGGTGCTAAATTTACATCTAGGTTTTGGAGCGGACGTACTATTCAAAACTCTTGAAGATATGCTTAGAGCTTGTATCATTGACTTTAAGGGAATTTGGGATGATTATTTTCCTTTGGTGGAGTTCTCATATACTAATAGTTTTCACTCATCCATATTTGTTGCTCCTTATGAAGCTTTGTATGGTAGGCGGTGTATATCTCCAATTGGGTGGTTGTGGCCGAGCATTTAGCAATGCCAGCAGCCTGGTGTGGGTTGGCTGTCTGAGGCTTCTTGGTCCCGATTTGATTTATAAGACCTTAGAGAAAGTTCATATAATAAGAAACTGATTGCAAACAGCCGATAGTTGGCAAAAGTCTTATGCCGATCATAGGAGAAGAGATTTATAGTTTGAAGAAGGTGATAAGGTGTATCTAAAAAATTTGCCGATGAAAGAGGGTGGTTAGATTTGGCAAGAAAGGGAAGTTGAGTCCTCGTTATGTGGGTCCCTATGAAATCTTGCAAAGGGTTTGTAAGGTTGCATATGAGTTGAAACTCCCTAGTGAACTATCTTTGGTTCATCCGGTTTTCCATGTTTCCATGCTTAAGAAGTGTATCGGTGATCCCGAGTTTATCGTTCCGATTAATGGTCTTGGTGTGAAAGAGAACCTCTCTTATGAGGAGGTTCCGATTGAAATCCTTGATCATCAAGTAAAGAGGTTGAGAAAAAAAAAGTTGACCTCTGTAAAAGTGTTATGGAGAAACCACCTAGTTGAGGGACCAACATGGGAGGCCGAGGCCGACATGAAGTCCCTTTATCATCCTCTATTTCCTAATGAAGGTTAGTTGTTCTTACTAATAATGATATTAATGACTAAACTTGAGGTTTCTTGGATTTTTGGTGAAGTTTTGCAAAAATGTTCATGTTACAGTGAATTAGAGTGAAGTTATGCCTATAGACTTGAAAATTGTCAATTTTACTTGTTTTGAGTTATGTTGTGCATATTGATATGGTGAGTCATTATGAAATGGTATTGATCATATTGATAGTTTTGAGTTTTGGTATAATTGATTCCTTAATGATATGTTGAGCTCATGTTGTTGTGAGAAGGAAATTCCTCATATTGTGATTTTCAACTTTATCTATAGTAATTGAAGTTTTGAATTGCTATGTGTAAATTCCATGATTGATCTTATAACTCATGTTTTATGTGTTTTTGGTTGGGTTAGCTAGTCTTGAGTCTATTCCTTCCTTCCAAAAAGATTTTTGTTTCATTCAGGATGAATGTTCCTAAGCGGGGGATAATGTAACACTCCGAAAGTCTAAGACTTGTTCTAGAGCGTAAAATGAGTGTCTAAAGGTTGTTTCACTGTTTTAAAGTCAATTTTAATGTATATGTCATTTAGGAAGTTTTAGAATCAAAACGTCAAAGAACGTCCATGACGTCCAGGAACTAGTTCAATGAGGTTCTAGTGTGCCATAGCCTATTTGACTAAGTTTTAGGAGTCGGAAAATGATGAATTTTTGTAGAAACTTGTATAACCCGTATTAGAGTTAGTTTATAGGAGAAATGTTTGGGTACGACTCACCAGCGACTAACAAAGGGCCCTTGAGGAGGACCCTGGCAATTTGGCAAAAGCTGCCTAAAGGGAGTTTCAAACGACGGATTGCAGGTGACGGCTCGTTGTCCAATCGATCGGGAGTCAATGGTCACTTATCCAAATTTGTGGGAAGCCATTTTTGCAAGTCTCAGTTGCAAACAACGACTTCGCAGGACGGACGTTAACACTGCCAGTCGTTTGACAAACGGGTCGTTGGTCGTGGTTTTGTCTGTCAAGACATTGGTTTGCTACACGTTTTAAGATTTTTTCAATTAATTAATTAGGTGGTTATTTAATTAGTTAGGGTTTAAGGGATGTCTAATTAAGTTAGTTAATGACCTATATAAAGACCCTAACCTAATTAAACTAACCTAAACCTCATAATTTCCAAAACCCAATTACTATTCCTTCTTTTTTCTTTCTCTCTCCCAAGTAGAAGAACACCATAGAAGACCAAGGTCAAGGGGGGTCTAGGGCTTCTAAAGGTCAATCTTCTCCATCAAACTTCATCAATTAACAAGGTATGGGAATCCTTTCACCTTTGGATCTCTTTCCCCAAAGGGTTCCTCCAAATTGATTTCAAAAAGATGAAATTGAAGTAGAATAACATGTATTATGACTCATTAAGATTAATTCTTGATGTATTGGTCTAGTTTGTTGAAGATGATTTTTCCCCTTAACCCTAGGTTGTGATCTTGAATTGAATTATATAGTATTGATATAATTGGTTTGGTTAATGTGTGAATTATTGCTCTATGATGTTATTATGCATATTAATGAGTATATTCAGATGTATTGTAATCCTTTCATGCTAGTTCTTGAGTTATTGACCTAGGTTGTGAAGTAGATCATGAATTTGACCTAAGTCCCTAATCTTAGACTATGAACTAGTGATGGATTGTTTTGTAGCGATTCAATTGACTTTATTATTATGTTGGTCACCATTGTGTGATGGCATTACTAACATTGTTAGGTTGAATTGAGAATGGTTGATGGTATGACCTTGATGATGGCTTGTGAAGGAGATTGGGGTAAGTTTTGTTATCTCAATTCTTTATTTCGATTATGATTACTTGTGATTATTGATGATGTTTTATTGAAGAATACCTTATATTAAGATTGATATTTTTTGTATGATGTTGAATTGAAAGGTCTTGACTATGGTTTGTGAGATGTTGGCTAAGATGTAAATTTTATAAGTATGGTGATAACTAACCAATGTGCCTTATCATGATGCGATTATGTAAATGTGTTAATCTCACATGTGTGAATTGTAATTAAAGAACAATACTCATGCAATTCTTATTGACATATGATGATGATTATATAAGGGATAGACCCTATGACCAATTAAGTTATGATTATTAATAAAGGCTTAAAGACATTTTCAAAAAGGGACTTTATCTTAGCACCAAGTGAACTAGAGTGAGGAGTGTCCCTTTCCATATAGGGAAGGTAGGATCACTAACGTAATCATGAGATTGGAGACTATAATGCATGTAGCATAAAGAGTGTCCCAGTTATATCTCCTAGTTCTTGAACTATGTTGCCCTCATTGGAATACTATCTAGTGGATCCACGTAGTTTCTATGTTCATGTTTTGGTACTACCTTGGCAAGTAGTCCGCCATCTTTCGGTGTATGGTTCCATGACACCGGATTCCACACTAGCTCATGTGTTCTATGGCAGTTAAGGCAAGATGTTACCAAAAGGTAAAATGAAGTAATGGAAAGAACTCTAACTAGGATGACCTACGGGTTTAACTTAGTCTAGTTAGGGGTATGGGACTCTACCTATACCTTGCACTAGTTAGCCTTGAGGGGATTCTTGGAAGTTGTTCTAATGTAGTTATACGCTTATAAATGTATATGATATGTACATTTCGATCTTACATATTAATGTCACCATATGATATTGATTCCACTTATGAATATGTGTTTGGTCTCTATTTCTAAAGTATGATTATATGTACTCCTAATGATATAGAATGTGGAGTTGGGAATTATTTATGGTTCTTGTTAGGTTTACTTGATTGAGTATGGTTATGAGGTTTTTCTTAGTCATTGCACTAGTGGACTTAATGAGGGTTCATGAGCAATTGTTTTGCTTTGGTTATGATGTTATGAACTTTTATCTATGCTTGTTGATGTTATAACTTGATGATAGAGTTGTCTTGACTTTTGATTTCATTATGTTGATAAGCATGATTGACTTGACTAGACATAGTATGGTTGGTCTAGTGATGAACATGGTCTTGACTTAATGAATATGCATTAATGACTTGTATTGTTCTTGAATGTGCAAAAGGCTTTTCAAATGTAAAATATCATGCTTTAATGAGAGGTCCCTTTTTATCATGATTTCTATGTGTGTGTGCATATGGTCTCATACTTAGTACAAGTATGTGCTAAACCCATTTTCTCTCTTTTCCCCAACATTTTAGGTTCCGGTCGTTGAATAGCTTGTGACGACTTTGAAGGAAGACTTGGAATTCTCACTCTCCAAATTAGGTAGGTCCTGACCTTCCGAGGGCAATGCCACTATCCAGTTATTGATGTTGTTCTAGTTATAAGACTTCTAGTTTTTTGAGAACTAAAGATTGTATAGTCTATTTGTGGCTTTATTACATTGATGTATGGGATATGCCCAATTTCTATACTCTTGTTAGATAGTTGGGAGATGAGACTTCCATTTTAAGACTATGTTATATCCTATATATATGTGTAGTAAAAGTCTAAGACTATGTAATATTCTTATACGAAGGTTCTATGTATACTCGATATGAATATATTATGTGTATGCGAGAGAAACATCTTGCTGTAAATATTTTACTTCCTGGTGCTAATTCTATCCCTGATAATTTCCAATATAATACTAATGATTTATCTATATTCCTATCTGTTAATGCTATTGAGTAATTTGCACTTATTATAAATTTAAATTTTTGGTATATTAAATTTCCTTTTACTGCACTAATTATGCTTTTTTCTATAGGGTGTATTATTCTATCATCTGCTAAATATATTTCAATAGGTGTATCTATTCCTTCTCTAAAACATGCTTTTATTAGTATTTCTGTTCCTCCTAAATGTACATATTTTATAGGTGTTTTAGCTTTTATATGTTGTATTTCTTGATTTATCATTCTTTTGTTTAATATAGGTATTTGTGCTTTTCCTTTTGTATATTTACAATCTACAATATATTCTTTTTGACTAACTACATAATATTCTTCTTTATTTCTTTTAAACCAATTTTTTAAAGTGGGTATTTCTAGTACTTTATCTACACTTAAATCTAATTCTTTATTTTTTATTTGTTGAAAAATTGTATTATCAAATATAATTTTCTGTTCTACTGATTCTTCATTTTGATATTCTTCTTTGGCTATTATTTTTATATTTTCTTCAGTCATTATATTCCTTCATTTATTATTTCATTATCTAATTCCAAATTTATTCCTTCACTTTCATATTCATTTTCTATATCTGAGATTTCATATATGCTATCATTGTCACTTAATTCATAGTCTATATAATCTATCTGCATATATTTTTCATCATCCATAATTATTTCTGCTATTTGTTTACCTTTTAAATTTTTTGGTAATTTACAATCTCTAGCTAAATGTCCTAACTTTCCACAATTGTAACAAGTACAATCTGATAATTTTCTTTTTCGTCTGTATGGTCCTTTTATTTTATAATTTTTTACATAATATCTTTTTCTTGGATTTTTATATTTATATCTAGTTTTAGTTTTTCTATAATTTTTATATTTTCTAGGGTTTTTATAATATTTATCTTTACAACCAAATTGTGGTGCTAAAAGTTTTAAATATTCTGCATTTTTAACCTATGAATGTAATGATGTAAACTAAGAGGCTAGTCTTAGTCATATCCGAGGACGAAGACGCTGGTTACATCTAGGGGGTGCTCCCCGGATGTGACAATTTCCTGCGGGCACATAGACACCACTGGGATCATTTTTGTACCCTTCTATGTGTGCTAGTTCCTATGTTTTCTACTTTTTTGCCTATCATAGTGTCCTTTTCTAGAGTAGTTCCACATGCATTTTCATAAATTTAACCCTGATTTCCCAAGTTATAATTCTAGAAACCTCTTTGGTTCTCTAGGTAATTAGCTTCCTCATCTAGATCAATATCTTGATGTTCATACTTTTTATGTTGTCCCACAACATTGACCTTTTCAGACTTGGAGACTAGATTCTTCGTGAATATATATTTGAGTCCTCATGTGTGCCATGTCATGATCCCTTTCTTTTTCTCTCTTCCTTTGCTCAGCTAGTAGTTCATAAGTATACCAAAGATCTCCTACTTTTGCATCCCTGGTGTACAATGCCTCTTTATGCTTTGATACTTCGTCCATCATCTACATGGTCTCTAAGAATTGTTTTCTCATAAAAGTTTCTCAACACACTACATCAACAATAGGTTTAGTAACATAATTTAAAGATCTATAAAATGCTTGTTTTAGATGTCTCTCAGTGAGACCGTAGTTTGGTCATTTCTTAAGATTTTTGCTGATCTTCACCTGGTGTCATGCATTGCTTCTCCTGCTAGCTTTTTATGGTGACTTATCACGTCTATTATTTGCAGTTCTTTTGATTTTGGAAAGAATCGTTCAAGGAATATTTCCTTTTGTTCAATACATGTCTTGATTTATTCAACAAGCATCTCATTCAACCAATTTGGTGCCTCTACATTAAGAGCCAACATGAATAGTCTAAGTCTCATTGCTCTCTCACTAACTTGAGGGATTTCTTGTGATTGGAAGATCACAAAAAATTTCATCAAATGTTGGTTTGCATCATCACCAGCTGCACCCTTGAACATAACTTTTAGATTGAGCAATTGAATAATACTGTTGTTGTTTGTATTTTTCACACCTAGAGTTTGTGCA
This sequence comes from Solanum lycopersicoides, assembly GCA_022817965.1. Taxonomy (NCBI): domain Eukaryota; kingdom Viridiplantae; phylum Streptophyta; class Magnoliopsida; order Solanales; family Solanaceae; genus Solanum; species Solanum lycopersicoides. Next base: position 72,159,079 of record CM040622.1, on the reverse strand, counting down.
TGTAAAACTATAACTCCAGTAGCTCCAACTCCATCCAATTTTGCATCATCTTCTGCATACATCATATAAGAAAGAGTATGTGCTCTACCCCTTGGATCTATCGGTTGGCGGTGGGGAGGAACGATTCCATCGACTGCTATATTTACAATCCCTGCCCTAGGTTGTTTTTTCACAACATTCGCCTGAATACCTCTTGTAGAAGCTTCAATTCCACTCTCTGCCTTTGCCTAGGTGCCTCATGTTCTTGTGCATTCACAATTTTTCAAAGAGTTTTTTTTTTGAAGTTGCGAGTCATAAGAAATTAATGAGGCTCCTTTACTCCTAGTATTTGGAATACACCATCGAACTCACCTGATGATGACACAGACAAATAAAAAGATGTAAAATTAGGAAATATAACCACCACTTGAATAAAAGTTAGTAAAACACTTCTGAATTGAAATTCCCTAGCAGCGTCACAAAAATTTGATACGTCCAAACTTATACCTCAATTGAGAGATATAAACGATCAAAGACAATTTCTTTACACAAATAATTTCTCAGTCACGTTTTACTCTAATGTCGTTATTATTTCCTAAATAAACAATAGCAGAAAGTAAAATTGTTCTTAGAATTAACTTTTTAGTAACCAAAATTGCAAAATAAAGTCTAATTCAACAATTAAAAATATCAATCTCAAAGTTGTTTCAATAATAACTGAAACTAGGATTGTGTTTCTCATAATGTTTCATCTAATGTTCCTGTGTAATTTAGTTTCAGACAATTTACCTCTACAATATACATGTGATTTAGCCATATCTGACACTTCTCAGTTTACTCAGATGATCTCCACTCAAGTTCTCTCGGTCCTAGAATGTTGCACGATTTTTCATCGCCTACAATGGTCTATAGATACTTTTCTCTCAAACTTAAACCTAAACTCCATTTCATCAAAATTTATTCAACTTTTTCCTAACTATTATTTTCCTCTCGAACAAATGATAAATACAGGCTCACTCTGATAAGTGATAGATACATGCTCACTCTAATGCATGCACTCATCAGAATACATGAATAACAAAAGCTAAATTACAATTTGTAAACATGAATCACCTTTCACTCATTTTACGAAATCATAGTTAGAATTAAATCATGGATTATAAGCAAATCAACCACCAATTTTATACTTCCACCACAGACTTTTAGGCTCAAATTGGGTTTAAGTGATAAGCTTTTATTTGGTTATTTTATTTATTTATTTTAGGATTTTAATGGCTTAACCAAAATTTCCTATTAATCCCTTCCTATCCGGTTATTCTACGATTTAAGAAAGACTACTGGGTCAAGCTCTAGTTTGTGCTCCTAGTGTTAAACTTCAAACAACGCACACACTCACAAGACACCTGATTACATTCTCCAGCTTCTTAGTTCACTAATTTATTTATCAGACTAGCAATTTTCAACACGTAAGTATCTATGATGTATTCTGAAGGTCCTAACATTGAAATCTCGGATCAAGGTAATCATAAGACACATACTAGCTGCTGCATAGCTCAACACACCAACACAAACACAAGACCATTTCTTAGAGTAAACAAAAATCAACCTCTATTCATTATAACAACTTAAAATGGTAGGTTGATACGTCCAAACTTAAAAGTAAATTAATAGATATAAACGATCGAATTCGATTTACATATCTCGACGTGAGTTGAGGTCGATCCCACAAAGAATTTTTTTACTTTAATGATTTCATTGTCGTATTTTAGTCTAATGTCATTATTATTTCTTAAAGAAGCTATTACATAAATTAAAATTGGGTTTAGCGTGAACGCTTTTGTAACATAAGTTGCAAATGAAATTCTAATTCAATAAATAAAAATATATCTATCACGAAGTTGTTTCAATAATTAACTGAAACTAGGAATGTGTTCCCCATAACGTTTCGCCTAATGTTCTTCCGTATTTAGTTTCAGAAAAAAAACATCTACAAAATACATGCGAATTAGATATTTATGACACTTCTCATTCCGCTAAGATAATATTCACTCAAGTCCTCTCGGTCCTAGAGTGTTACACGATTTACCGTCGCCTACGATGGTATATATAATCTTTTCCTAACTATCATTTTTCTCTCGAACAAATGACAGACACAGGCCCACCATATTGCATGCACTTATCAGAATACATGAATAACAAAAGCTAAATTACAATTTGTAAACATAAATCGCCTTTCACTAGTTTTATGAAAGGATAATTAGAAATACGTCATGGATCCCACAACCCTAGTTGTGGTATTTTGCTAGTGATAATTTCACTTAAATGGTAAGAAACATATAATAAAAACATGTTAGAAAGTACTTACGAGAAAAGCAAATCAACCACCAGTTTGATATTTCCATGACCAAAAAAACAAACTTCAAACTTAATTCCATATCAAAAATCAAAAACCAAATCCATGAATAATGGAAACTTTTTCGTAATTCAATGTAACATGAGATAAAACATCATAAAATGACCTAATTAATACAAATAAGCTTTTTAATAGTAATAGTACTCAAAGTAGGACCGGACTTTTTGTCCCTTCACGCCCAATTCTACGGTTCGTCAAGGGTTTCATGGTCTGTAAATCCCTTTTTGGTCTTCCCTTAGAAATATCCACAATTGTATCTTCAATTACTGTACACTATAAATCGCACCACATAATCTACCACGATACGTCAAGGGCTTCACGGTCCGTTAAACCCTTTGTGGCCGTCACTTGCAATTCTCCATTTTGGGTTTTATATACTTGCCTACAAGAAATCGTACAAAGGAATATACGACGGTCCGTCAAGGACTTCACGGTCTGTGAAATATTTGTGGTCCTCACCTGGAATTACCCAAACAAGGGTCTTCAATGCTATTCTACTGGTCCACCTCAAAGTCTTACACCACAAGCCATTGTGAGGATCACGACTGTGAAGTTGTCCATGATCTTTACTTGGTACCTTCTATTCTCAACTCCTCCAAGGCCTTCACATAGGTTAACTTTCATGGTAGGTACCATTGATCGTGACAAGGACCAAAACCCGTAATGGTCTTTGTAGTCTTCACATGACATTTGGTTAACAACAACCTTCTTTTCTTTCATCTTTCACGTCCACCTATTTCACTTGTACAAATATTACATAACGATTAATATAAATATAAATACATTTGATTCTAGTCTCAATTCTTAGTTTTCAAGCATCAAATGTGCCATAATTTTGCGGCACATCATTATGAGTGTGAATGAGTATGATCTAAAGTTCACCCAACTATCCAATTATTCTCCAACTATAGTGGCGGGTCATAACGATCCAGGACTTCTCCCTAGGCGTCACATGTCGTACTTGACCTCTTGGAGGTCTTGTACAAACCTCTTAACTTTCATTCATCATATAGGTATGAAAAGTAGTGCGGGTTAAAACTTTTTACAATAAAGTCAATAAGAAACTCCTTTATTAAAACATAAGAAGAACTAAGTCTCATCATCACAAGCTATCTTAGACACATCTTATTGTCATTGGATCACTACCGTTACATATAAAAAAACTAATATCTAATACAAAGTCTTTAATAGAAAGGAAACTAGAAATAACGTCCACGTCCTCAAACATATGAGGATGTACCAAGATCCTTGAGAGAACAATCTACTTTCCAAGCTTCAACTCTATGATCCTCACTTCCTTCAACCTAACTTATAGAAATATAGAATAATATGCAGTTAGTAAATTTAATGCACTAAGTGTGGCAATATGCAAAAACATGTTTTAAAAAAGGAAATTTTAGTTGAAATATGTTTTTCATGCTATTTTGGTAACAAGTGTACAAGACATCTTGCAAGTCAATCATTAACATAGAAGGTAATATTCCCATAATTCTCAACGTATAACCATATTCATTTAGTAACTCACCAATAATTTAGACCATCTATCCAAAGTTATCCTAAGACCCACCTAGGTATGCATGAAGAGACTGCTCATACAACCTCTTCAATACACACCTAATTGTTCCTTAAGACTTCCAAAGATAAGGATATTTCATCTCAACTCAACAAGTCAATGCTCATTATTATAAGTACTAGAGGAAACATTCATGCATTTAGAAACTCCACATAAAGACAATCCCCTATGATAACTCCAAGTTACACTAGTGCAATGTCACACCCGGATCCTAAACCCCAGATGAGACCGGCGTCGTTAACCTCCCAAAGGTCGCAGACAATCCTCTTCTTAGCTTTCATCACAATCATATAGTTAAATTTGCGGAAAATTTCAAACTTTACTAAAGTATACTTAGACTTCATATAACTGCATAAGAATGATATACTAACGGCTCAAACTAAAAAATCATCTATCAATAGAATAAACAATTGAAACAAAGAATCATAATACTAGTAATAGTTTGCCAAACCGGCCTTAATACAAACGCTTGAACAAATGTTTGAAAGAAACCCTAGGGAAAACATCCACTAGCTATGTCTAATGTACTAAGCTAGAAACCGTAGGCATCCTCGAACTCAAGAGGACCTACCAAAGTCTGGAGACGCTAATCCAAACCGCTTCAACAAATCTTCAATCTTCTCAAGGACCTGCACCTATAAAATTAGTAATAGTATATGGGTTAGTACACACTTGTACTAAGTATGGGTGTATGCACATAAACACATAAGGACTACGCATGATCAAGGAAAGCTCTTCCTATAGCAACATGCCATTTCTGGAAAGTACTTCACTACACTTTCCTAATTCGTTATTTATTAATTATGCTATGAATATGACATATTTTCATGCATTTAAAGCACACAACTCATTTTCTATATGAACATAAGACCTTGGAATCATGAACATTATTTTAGAACAACTGAAGCAAAAGTTAATAGTTTTTGCTCCCCTTAGGCCGAGAGCTCTCTTTCCCAGCCTTAGTTTATTTTCAGTCTTTCCTTTTTTCTGTTGTGTAGTTCAATGTTCTTCGTTGATCCTATGTATTACATACGAGTGCAGTGATTCATTGTAGTCCCATACCTACAACGAATCAAGTAGGTAATCCAAAATGGAAATGATTTGGCTACCCTACTCATGAGTTATTCTTTTCATTCTTGTTATATTGGGCATGAATGTATTTATAAAACAATCTTTATTGGCTATGCACATTTTTTGATTATTTGCATAATATATAGATCTTGGGGAATATATTCATACTCTTATATTGGCATAAATCAATAACTGTTAAAACTTCATTCTTATCAAACACTGATGATTGCTATTCTCATGCTTTACTCACTTAGTTCACTTTGAACTTACATTTCTTCTTCTTTTATCTGTTATTCACTTTGAACACGTTACTTGATTTCTTTCTTACTTTCTTACTGATATCATTAGCATTAACTAATATAGATCATGTGAGCTAACATGAAATCCAGTGTCTTCCCCACATCGAAAAGAGGTGGTTCACCGGCTAAAGTGAATCCGAGTCCAGTGTCTTCCCCACACCGAAAAGAGGTGGTTCACCGGCTAAAGTGAAACCGAATCCAGTGTCTTCCCCACACCGAAAAGCGTTGGTTCACCGGCTAAAGTGAAACCAAATACTTTCTTGAGCATATAACCGACATAGATCATGTGAGCTAACATGAAATCCAGTGTCTTCCCTACACCAAACAGAGGTGGTTCACCGGCCAAAGTGAAACCAAATACTCCCTAGCTTTCTTAGGTGGATCCACTAGCTAGTTCCTATGCTAGAAACATAGTTCAAAGCTAGGAGACCTTGTAGACCCTGATCCACCTTGGTGGTGGGCTCGTCTCATGAGGCTTAGATGTGCTGGCACAAGCTCATTGCTAGTCTATCGGTGCTTAGCTCAGATTTATTATACTTTACAACTTTTAGAGTTGACTCAAACATTATGGAAGCTCGCTTCTAGTATGAGGTATAATTAGCTCAATGGATGTCTGGTCATCCCTTTCTTTACTTAATGAATGTGAATTTAAATCTTACATTATCATCATAGTGTGAGTGAGACTTGTCTCACGATTTCTAACACCCTCTTATGTGAGTATCTTTGACATAATCGTTTAAGTGTAAGTGAGACTTGTCTCACTTCATTTAAGTCCCTATATTAGGACAATTTCATAACTCATAAGATTTTAGTTATTTCATTACTCACCTTATCCTGTTCAACGTTATTTGTTAGCCTTGTACCATTCTTACTGAAAGTTGAAAGGACTTATTCAATGTACTATTATGTTCACAATGTTCATTTAGTTAGGGTATGTTGGGACTTGTCCCAATCATTGGCATACCATTGGTTATGAGTTCATTGAGTTACATCTTGTCAAGTCAATCTTTAACATGTATTTTGGCATTACAATACATTGGCCCTATAAGATCGGTATGAATTAGTCATTGGCCAATTCTATTACATATTTTGGAAATAATATTGCTAGCCAATTTATTGGCAAAAATAAAATTTTGATATTATCACTAGCCAAGTCAATTAACTTCATGTATATACTATAGTAATCTCATCATGTTAAGCAAGCCAACTTTTAACCTTTGATTAGCCTTTAAGAACAATTTCATCTTCTCGAACAAAATTAGGCATTAAAACATTTATTATTTCATGTAAATCATACCTTAATCATACGGATCTAACATATAGGTCTCATTCGACATTATAAATCACAGAAACATACACATAATGATCAGTTAGCACCACATACCAACAATATGCTCGAGATTTGCAATATACATACTACTAGAATCGGAAATAGGGAGAACTAGGGAGATTATCATTCGACAATGTCATTGGGAACAACCCTAGTTTCGGTTATCTTGAAGTCAATAAGATTGAAAAGCCTCATGTGGAAAGGAATCCAAGAGAGAAAACCCATACGTTACTGTAAAATTGAATCTACGAAGATCACCTTGCACTTTGCACGAAAACCTTAAAGAACTGCCTTGAAATCGCCTAAGGTTTTTCTTAAGTTGTTCACTATTTTTCAGTTGTAGGTTTTCTATTGATTAAACATGATTCTAAGTCTTATTTAAATTAATTAAATAAATCAATTAGTTAATTACCAAAATGCCCCTCCTAAATTGACTCAAAATAGGAGAGCATTTGACTTAGCCAAAATCTGAAAATTTGCTAAGGATCTCGGTTTGACCATTTAAATTAAATAATTAAGTTGCTAATTTAATTAATTAAGTGACATAGGGTAATTAATAAAGTACCCCTAAGTCACTAGGACCATAACCAACCCTTTTGGACCATCCTAGGTTAGGTACTAGTATGTTTCTTTAGTTAGTTACTCGGCTAGTGTCACCCGGTTAGGTCTTAGGTTGTTGGGTGCACTAGTTAGTTCATTTTAGTTAGTCCTAGGTTATTTATCTAGTTAGTTAGAGCCTAGTACTGGTTAGGAAGCTCCGCTCCACGTGTCTTGACCCGACGCGTGCCTGTCCCCTTACCGCCCTAACCGAAACGGTTGGGCTTGGTCTCTTAACCGCACATGTGCTTGCACATGTGTTGCCATGCACTTTCCTAACCGTGAACTCTGTAGTTGCACTTGGAAAGTTCACTTCTTGTCCAAGGATCCTCATTATGTCCTTGGGCACTGCTTGTAACAACCCTAAAAATGGTTATAATAAGTGATGCTTCATGTGTCTAGAATGTCTATGATTAGACCGGGTTCACACGGATTGATGAGCTTAGAACCAGACCTCTGAACCCTTGCTACAGCCAAGCCAACTAACTTGGGGAGTTAGTTGAGCTAGGAAAGGTTGGGTCCAGCCATATAGGGCTCTCGAATACGAAGATTTACTCGAAGGAGTCTTTATCGGACTTAAAAAGAGGAGATCTTAAGTTTAGAGGGTCTAGGGGTACAACGGTCCTTTCCAGGCCCAGGGTAATATCGTAATTATTCTAAGGAAATTAATTAATTAATTAATTAGATTTAATTAAGGACCCACCCGGGTCGGGTCGACCCGAAGCAAACCATTTCCGCAAACAGTGTCACCCGGGTTCGAACCCCAAAGGAAGCAACGATGGGGATTTTATTATTGATTTAAAATCTGATTTTGTAAGGGAAAAATGGTCCTTTAACGTATTAGTTAAAATAAATCAGATTTTTATAATTAAACAAAAACTTATTGACTAAGTCCTAAACTAGACTCCTAAGCCTAATACAACTTCAACTCTCTCACGTTTATCTCTCAACTCTCACGCTCAATCTCTCTTCTTTTGTTCAAGATTCTCTCTTCCAATTAACTTTCAAGAACAGAAAAATAAACCAAGTTCTTCACACTTGAAGAACTCACAAGAAATCACAAGAAAACAAACGTTAATCACACGTTAGGCAAAGGGAGGTTGTCCGTCGAGTGGTGTTGACATTGAGGGGACTTGGACATGATCTTGGGTGAAGTTTTTGGGCATCAAGTCGAGGTTTAACATCAAAAAGGTATGGGTTTTCTTCTCTCTTGGTACGTTTCCCAAGAGACCCCCCTAAGGTTCAGATTATTCAGTCCCAAAACTAGGATTGTTCCCCGTTGCATGCCCCTGTCACTAGCTCCCAATGAATCGTAGGTTGGGTATGATTGCTGGTAGATTTAGGTGTATGTTATGTTTTCGTGATGAATATGATTATGTTTGTGTACTTGAAATCGTTTGAATGACAACCCATGTGTTCGAAATTATGTGCAAGTGTGTGTGTGCAAGTATGTGACCGTGACCAAGGTCTCGCATTAGGCGCCAAATTGATAATGTTATGGTTGTTATTTTACGTGCATAAACCTATGTAAATCTTTATGTTCATTAAAATGAAATGTGACTGATTTGAGTATCAATCTTTTGGCTAAACGAATCTATGAAAAATGCACCTCAAAACGTGTTAAATGATCTATGAATTTCCCTAAGAGTTCAAGTGAAAGTGTTGGTGAAAATTAGCTGAAAAATGACCAAATTTTCAGCAAACTTACAAGTTTGGTTTAGGCTAAACAAAGATGAACAAATCTGGAAATTATTTTAGTGTAAAAGGGATGAGGTCATCAGGATTTGAACCCGTGACCTCACCCGTGAGCTGCATTAAAAGTGTGAGAAGAATTGGGGGTCGGGGGACTAGATCTCGAGTATTGGCTGCAAAATGAAATACAAATAAAAATTAAAGAAATGAGAGTAGTGGGATTCGAACCCACAACCTCTCGATCATAAGTTTAAAAAAAATCAAATAAAAATAAATGTGAGGCGTGGGAATCGAACCCACGACCTCTAGGCGGAAAGGGGAGAAATAAAAAGAAAATAAAGTGAGGTTGTGGGGGTTCGATCCCACAACCTCACGGATAACTCAGAAATAGTCAACATTTACAAGAAAATAAATAAGGAGGTTGTGGGAGTTCTATCCCACAACCTCTCGGTCCCAAACGACTAAAAAAAATATAAAGAGAAAAGAGGCAATGTTGTTAGGGCTCGATCTCGGGTCCCAACGCCTTAAAGGACCGAAATTAAAAGAAAAGAAATAGAAAATAATAAGTGTTGTTCAAGGGATTCGAACTGGGGATCCCTTGCCCAAATTCCGTATTGATACATAAGTCATACATGAATTAAATGTTCAAGAATAATGCCGCCTACTTAGATCGAAATCTAGATCTTGGCATACATACAAGATGCATAAGTCTTGTACTGCATAATCTTAGAAGGATATGAATCACTTAAACGAACTATGAATGAATCCTCATGGCTTGTATTATAGACCCATAAGTCTAGCATACGTTTAAAAATAAGTGAACCTAAGATGTATGTAATGAAATGATGTAACCCTAGAATGGTTAGGTACGAGTGTGAAACACATAAATGGCCAAGTGCATTGGCATACGATGAAATGATTATTAGGTAATGAAATGATGAAACCCTAGAAGGGTTAAGTAAGAGTATGAAACACACAAATGGCCAAGTGCATTGGCATATGATGAAATAAACATTCACGTAAAAAGGGGTGAGTAATTATGAAGAGAAAATGTGCTAATGTTAATGAATGTGGTGACAACATGATATGAGGCTAATGTAAAAGATGAGAACAATCTCAAATGAGCCTAAGTAAATGTTACCAAAACGTACTCACCTATGAGAGTGTAAAGTTAATGAAGAGACCAGTCTCTATGAACACTCTCATGAAAGTATTGAGATTAACACACTTAACACTAATGATGAGATGAGAAATCATCTATTGAGCTATGATATCCTCATACTAGAAGCCAGCTTTCATGATGTATGAGTTGAATGTAATGGAACTTTATACTGAGCACCGATAGACTAGCTATGAGCGGTGATGCCTTCTTTCGGGAAGGGCGGAGGTTTACGTAACTCTCATGAGATGAGACTGTCCGGCATGCCGGGTATGGGTCTCCTTATATCTCCTAGTCTTCGAACCTATACTGCCAATATAGGGATCTGGCGGGGTTAAATTCCCATGTACGCTAGCATGTTTTGGGTCACTTTGGACGGTGATTCCACCTCTTTTCGGTGTGGGGGAGACACTGGATTTCATGATGCTCACATGATCTATGTCGGTTAAAGTTAAAGTTCCCAATGAATGAATGAGGCCAGCCTCAAATGATGCACATAATGAAACGAACGATACCAAAGGTGTTAGGATAGGATAATCAAGAGGTGAGCTAGACTCAAGTAATGACACTAGGTTATTCTTGATCATTGCACAGCAAACCCGATGAAAGTCTTAAACTACATCCTAGGTATAGGTTGTGTTCACACTAGCCTATGAACGAAATGAAATGAAGTACGTATGGATGAATGAAGCAGACTTTGTGTTTGCTAATGAAGACTCCCTAGTTGAGGTCCCATATGTTGAGCCTTCATTTTGGGAAGTCTTAATGTCAAGTCCATGATTCCAAGGTCTCATGGCATATGAATGAATGTTATGAAAGATGTTATGTGCTATATGCAATATGATATGTGCTATGTGTAAGATGTTATGTGTTGTGTGCAATATGATAGGTATGATGATGCATGTTACTCTCATGGAATGACTTTCCTAATCCAAATTTGGAAAGCTCACTGACTTTCCTAATCCATAATTGGAAAGCTCACTAACTTTCCTAATCCAAATTTGGCAAGTCCACTGACTTGACTTTCCATAATCATGTTGTTAGGAAAGAGCTATTCTTACTCATGCATGTCCTTGGTGTGTGCTTGCATATACCCATACTTAGTACAAGTGTGTACTAATCCCATACAACTCTATATTTTTAGGTGCAGGCACAGGTGGACGCTAGAGCTTACAGGTTGACGTTGCAGCTATCCGGACGTGGAGCTTTCATCCGGACTTGGTAGGCCCTCATGCTTTCGAGGATGTCTACCGTTACTATCTAGCTTAGATGTAGGCTTTAGCTAGTGGAGCATGTTCCACTAGTGTTTCTTTCCACTTTCATTTCAGACTTTGTATTGGTGCCGTTTTGGAAAAAATACATTTAATGCAATTATGAACTGTTTCTTTCATTTGATTATCTCTATATTAGATGGTTGATTTGTGAACGCCTATGATGTTAAGTTTAAAATGTTTAGCATGAAATAAGAAACAAAAAGTTCAAATTTTCCGCTAAAATTAACCTAGATGAAGTAAGAATGACGTATGTAGGCTTGTCTGCGACCTCTGAGAGGTCAACGACGCCGGTCTCTCTGGGGTCTAGATTCGGTCGTGACAAAGTTGGTATCAGAGCACTAGGTTAAATTCGAGAATAATAAGTTCACATCAACCACATTGAGTAGTTTCTAAGTCATGGTAGTGAAGTGCACCACTATCCTGATTAGAGACTGCATGATGCGTAGGAAAATTTCCCTTCTTCTGATCTTATCGTGCTTTTCCTAATGTCTAATTTCTTGGTGTTATGAGCGTGTCTAACATCAATCTTTGTTGTTTTCAGAGAATGAATACTAGGAGAACCATTGGTCAGAGGAGAGGAGGTGCAGCTGCTGGGGACAATCAGGTTCCACCCCAGGCTCCAGCTGAAGGAGTGGCTATGCCGGTTAACCCAGCTGGTTGACTGATGCGGAGGTGCGGGCATCTCTGGCCCAGATGGCACAGGCCATCACTATGCAGGCCCAGGCATGACTGCCCAGGTCAACCGGCAGAATGTTCAGAGGGAGAACCCACCGGTTCGTAGCATGGCTGACAGGCTGAGAGACTTCACGAGGATGAATCCTCCTATTTTCACAGGGTCTAAGACTTCAGAGGACCCCCAGGAGTTTGTGGACGAGGTGCATAAGATTTTGGTGGCTATGGGGGCCACAGACATTGAGAAATCAGAGTTGGCTTCCTATCAACTCAAGGATGTTGCACAGACTTGGTGCAAGATGTGGAGGATAGCCGAGCTTTGGGCGGAGTTCCGGTCACTTGGGAGTTTTAAGACAGCCTTCCTGAGAGATTCTTTCCCAGGGAGATGGGAGGCAAAGGTTGAGGAGTTTATCAACCTTAAGCAGGGATATCAATGACAGTCAGGGAGTATTCACTGGAGTTTGTTAAACTATACAGGTATGCTACTTCCCTTGTATCTAACAGCAGGGATGAGATGAGCAGGTTCCTCACAGGAATCAACGGACATCTGGAGGAGGAGTGTCGGTCTGCGATGCTCCATGATAACATGGACCTCTCCAGGTTGATGGTGCATGTCCAGCAGGTAGAGGACACCAAAGAAGAGGGGCGTTCGTGATGCTAGGAGGCCTAAGCCTCAAGATCAGGCAGGTCCAGCCATGGAGGCCACAAAACAATTTTGGCGTCCGTGAGCACCCAGGTTCAAGAAGGGGCAGCAGAGTTCTGGGAACTCTAATTCTCAGAGGAGTACAGCACCTAGAGGAGGCAGACCTGAGCCCAAGAAGGGCAATATAGGTGAGATGCAGCATCCCAGAAAGAACTGTGCTAAGTGTGGCCGTGCTCACAGTGGAGAGTGCAGACAGGGCACTAATGCCTGCTTCGGTTGCGGTAAGAGTGGGCACATGGTTAGAGACTGCCCACAGAATAGAGGTCAGGCTGGAGGTAATGCTCAGCCTAGGCCTAATCCACAGGGTGCAGCAGCAGCCGAGCCTCCTAAGAGGAACAGGTTCTATGCCCTGAAGGGCAGGGAGGAGCAGGAGAAGTCCGCTGATGTGGTCACAGGTATGGTGCAAGTATTCTCAACTTCTGTTTATGCTTTACTTGATCCAGGGTCCACGCTTTCCTTTGTAACTCCTTTGCTTGCTCTCACTTTTGAGATATTGCCTGAAGTTCTACATGATCCTATAGTGGTTAGTACAACTTTAGGAGAAAATGTAAGAACTGATAGAGTATACAAGGATTCCCCAATAGTTGTAAGTGGTAAGACTATGTGTGCAGACTTGGTTGAGTTACCCATGCATGATGATGTTATTGATTTGAGTTTGCATGATTTTGATGTTATTCTTGGCATGGACTGGCTTCACAGTTGTTATGCTTGTTTGGATTGTCGTAGTAGAGTGGTGAGATTTCGTTTCCCTAATGAAGAAGAGCTAGTCTGGAGGGGTACAACTCGAGTCGTCCTAATCCCTTGATTTCGAACCTTAAGGCCAATAAAATGATGTCCAAGGGGTTATTGTGTCATCTTGTGAGTGTTAATGATTTAGATCATGACATTCCTTCCATAGACTCAGTGCCTGTAGTGAATGAGTTCCTAGATGTTTCCTGATGATTTGCCTGGAGTCCCTCCCCTCGAGAGATTGACTTTGGTATCGACTTAGAACCCGATACTAAACCAATTTCAATTCCTCCTACAGAATGGCTCCAGCTGAACTCAAGAGTTGAAGCTGCAGTTAAAAGATCTCACTGATAAGGGTTTCATTCAGCCGAGCATATCCCCTTGGGCGCTCCAGTGTTGTTTGTGAAAAAGAAGGATGGAACCCTTAGAATGTGTATCGATTATCGGCAGCTCAACAAAGTCACTATAAAGAATAAGTATCCACTTCCCAGAATAGATGATTTGTTCGATCAGCTCCAAGGGTCTAGTTTCTTCTCTAAGATTGATCTTCGTTCAGGGTATCATCAGCTTAGGGTTAGGGATGGAGATATCCCAAAGACACCTTTCGTACCGTTATGGTCATTATGAGTTCTTAGTTATGTCATTTGGTCTCACGAATGCACCTGCTGCATTTATGGACCTCATGAACCGAGTCTTCCGTGAATACCTTGATTCTTTCATCATAGTATTCATTGATGACATCCTCATCTACTCTAGGACCAAGGAAGAGCATGAACAACATTTGAGACTAACCTTGCAGGTACTTAGACAACATCAGTTGTATGCCAAATTCAGCAAGTGTGAATTCTGGCTTAGATAGTGACCTTCCTGGGTCATGTTGTGTCCGATCAGGGTGGAGGTGGATCCAGGAAGACTGAGGCTGTGAAGAACTGGCAAAACCTCTTACTCCCACTGACATCCTAGCTTTCTGGGATTGGCTGGTTACTACCGCAGGTTCGTGAGGGCTTTTCTTCCATTGCTGCCCCACTGACAGCTTTGACTAAGAAGAAGCCAAGTTTGAATGGACGGAGACTTGTGAGAAGAGTTTCAGGAGCTCAAGGACAGACTCACTTCAGCCCCGGTGCTTACTTTGCCTAAGTGTGGTGAGAATTACACTGTTTATTGTGATGCATCTAGGGTTGGTTTGGGTTGTGTTCTTATGCAGGTTGGTAAGGTGATAGCTTATGCGTCCAGACAGCTCAAGGTTCATGAGAAGAATTATCCCACTCATGACCTGGAGTTGGCAGCTGTGGTGTTTGCACTGAAGCTGTGGAGGCACTACTTGTATGGAGTGCATGTTGTGTTCACAGACCACAAGAGTCTCCAGTACGTGTTCACGCAGGGAGTTGAATCTACGTCAGCGGAGATGGTTGGAGCTGTTGAAGGACTATGACATGAATTCACTACCATCCAGGTAAGGCTAATGTTGTAGCTGATGCTTT
>CM040622.1:72069007-72143675 GCA_022817965.1 Solanum lycopersicoides | reverse complement strand
GCCTCAAGATCATGGCAGGGTCCCAGCCATTAAGAGGCCACATAACAATGTTGGACGCCCTGAGCACCCAGGTTCAAGAAGGGCAGCAGAGTTTCTGGGAACTCTAATTCTCAGAGGAGTACAGCACCTAGAGGAGGCAGACCTGATGAGCCCTAAGAAGGGCAATATAGGTGAGATGCAGCATCCCAGAAAGAACTGGGCTAAGTTTGTGGGCGTTCGCTAATAGTTGGAGAAGTGCAGAACAGGCACTAAGCCCTGCTTTTGTTGCACGGTAAGATGTGGGCACCATGTTAGAGACTGGCCCACAGAATAGAGGTCAGGCGGACGCGTTAATTGCTCAGCCTAGTGCCTAATCCACAGGGTTTGTAGCAGCAGCGGAGAGCCTCCTAAGAAGAACATGTTCTATGCCCCTGAAGGGCAGGGAAGCGAGCAGGAGGAAGCACCGCTGATGTTGGTCAACAGCGATATGCTGCAAAGTATTCTCAAGCTTCTGTATATCTTTACCTTGATCCACGGTCTACGCTTTCCTTTGTAACTCCTTTGCTTGCTCTCACTTTGAGATATTGCCTGAAGTTCTGCATGATCCTATACTGGTTAGTACACCTTTAGGAGAAAATGTAAGAACTGATAGAGTATACAAGGATTTCCCAATAGTTGTAAGTGGTAAGACTATGTGTGCAGACTTGGTTGAGTTACCCATGCATGATTTAGATGTTATTGTGTGCAGACTTGGTTGAGTTACCCATGCATGATTTAGATGTTATTCTTGGCATGGACTGGCTTCACAATTGTTATGCTTGTTTGGATTATCGTAGTAGAGTGGTGAGATTTCGTTTTCCTAATGAAGAAGAGCTAGTCTAGGAGGGCTACAACTCGAGTCGTCCTAATTCCTTGATTTCGAACCTTAAGGCCAATAAAATGATGTCCAAGGGGTTATTATGTCATCTTGTGAGTGTTAATGATTTAGATCATGACATTCCTTCCATAGACTCAGTGCCTGTAGTGAATGAGTTCCTAGATGTGTTTCCTGATGATTTGCCAGGAGTCCCTACCCCTCGAGAGATTGACTTTGGTATCGACTTAGAACCCGATACTAAACCAATTTCAATTCCTCCCTACAGAATGGCTCCAGCTGAACTCAAGGAGTTGAAGCTGCAGTTAAAAGATCTCTATGATAAGGGTTTCATTCAGCCGAGCATATCCCCTTTGGGCGCTCTAGTGTTGATTGTGAAAAAGAAGGATGGAACCCTTAGAATGTGTATTGAGTATCGGCAGCTCAACAAAGTCACTATAAAGAATAAGTATCCACTTCCCAGAATAGATGATTTGTTCGATCAGCTCCAAGGTCTAGTTTCTTCCCTAAGATTGATCTTCGTTCAGGGTATCATCAACTTAGGGTTAGGATGGAGATATCCCAAAGACAACCTTTCGTACCTGTTATGGTCATTATGAGTTCTTAGTTATGTGATTTGGTCTCATGAATGCACATGCTGCATTTATGGACCTCATGAACCGAGTCTTCCGTGAATACCTTGATTCTTTCATCATAGTATTCATTGATGACATCCTCATCTACTCTAGGACCAAGGAAGAGCATGAACAACATTTTGAGACTAACCTTGCAGGTACTTAGACAACATCAGTTGTATGCCAAATTAAGTAAGTGTGAATTCTGTCTTAGATTAGTGACCTTCCTGGGTCATGTTGTGTCCGATCAGGGCGTGGAGGTGGATCCTAGGAAGACTGAGGCTGTGAAGAACTGGTCAAAACCTCTTACTCCCACTGACATCCATAGCTTTCTGGGATTGGCTGGTTACTACCGCAGGTTCGTAGAGGGCTTTTCTTCCATTGCTGCCCCACTGACAGCTTTGACTAAGAAGAAGCCCAAGTTTGAATGGACGGAGACTTGTGAGAAGAGTTTCTAGGAGCTCAAGCACATACTCACTTTAGCCCCGATGCTTACTTTGCCTAAGTGTGGTGAGAATTACACTGTTTATTGTGATGTATCTAGGGTTGGTTTGGGTTGTGTTCATATGCAGGTTGGTAAGGTGATAGCTTATGCGTCCAGACAGCTCAAGGTTTATGAGAAGAATTATCCCACTCATGACCTGGAGTTGGCAGCTGTGGTTTTTGCATTAAAGTTGTGGAGGCACTACTTGTATGGAGTGCATGTTGGTGTGTTCACGAACCACAAGAGTCTCCAGTACGTGTTCACGCAGTGGGAGTTGAATCTACGTCAGCGGAGATGGTTGAAGCTATTGAAAGACTATGATATGAATATCTACTACCATCCAGGTAAGGCTAATGTTGTAGCTGATGCTTTGAGAAGGATGAGCATGGGAAGTACAGCCCACGTTGAGGATTAGAAGAAGGAGTTGGTGAAAGATGTACACAGGCTGACCAGACTGGGTGTGGGATAGGTTGACTCTACTACTGGGGGTGTTTCAGTTCATCCTAGTTCTGAATCATCCTTGGTAGTTGAAGTCAAGAAAGTCAGCATCTCGATCTTGTGTTGATGGAGCTGAAGGACTTAGTGTTGATAAAGATGAATGAGTCTTTCTCTTTAGGAGGTGACGGTGTTGATAAAGATGAATGAGTCTTTCGCTTTGGAAGGTGACGGCATACTTAGGTATCAGGACAGGTTGTGTGTACCAGATGTGGATGATTTGCGGACCAGGATTGTTGTATAGGCCCATGGTTCCAGATATTCCATACATCCAGGTTCCACCAAGATGTATCATGATGTTAAGCAGATTTATTGGTGGGATGGCGTGAAGAAGGACATTGCAGAATATGTGGCCAAGTTTCCTAATTGTCAGCAGGTTAAGGCAAAACATCTTAAGTCTGGTGGTCTTACTTTGATTATTGAGGTTCCGACTTGGAAGTGGGAGGCCATTAATATGGACTTTGTGGTTGGTCTTCCGAGGACTAGGAGACAGCATGACTCCATATGGGTTATTGTGGACAGGATGACTAAGTATGCCCACTTTATCCCTGTGAAGTCTACTTACAGAGCTGAGGATTATGCGAGACTCTACATTGATGAGATTGTGAGATGGCATGGGATTTCTTTGTCTATCATTTCATATAGAGGAGCTCAGTTTACTTCATATTTCTGGAGATCTTTCCAGAAGAGCTTGGGCAGGCAGGTAAAGCTTAGTACTGCCTTTCATCCTCAGACTGATGGGCAGGCAGAGCGCACCATTTAGACATTGGAGGACATGTTGAGAGTGTGTGTGATTGACTTCAGGGGCAGCTGGGATGATCATCTGCCTTTGATGGAGTTCTCGTATAATAATAGCTATCACTCCCGCATTGGGATTGCACCGTTTGAGGCATTGTATGGTAGGAGGTGTAGATTTCCAGTTTGGTGGTTCGAGGTTGGAGAGTCATCCATTTTGGGTCTTTAGATCATTCATGAGGCCTTAGAGAAGGTCAAGGTGATTAGGGACAGGTTGGCTACTGCTTATAGTCGGCAGAAGACATATGCAGATAACAGAAAATGGCCCTTACAGTTTGATGTCGGTGACCAGGTTTATTTGGAAATATCACCTATGAAGGTGGTAATGAGGTTTGGCAAGAAGGGGAAGTTGAGTCCGAGGTATGTTGGGCCATACGAGATCCTACAGCGTGTGGGTGAGGTTGCCTATGAGTTGGCATTGCCTGCGGAGCTAGCTTCTGTCCATCCTGTCTTTCATGTATCCATATTAAAGAAGTGCCTAGATGATCCAGCATCGATTCTACCTGTTGAATGTTTGGGGGTCGATGAAGACTTGTCCTATGAGGAGGTACTTGTTGAGATTTTAGACAGACAGATCAAGCGGCTGAGGAATAAGGAGATTGCCAGAGTGAAGGTATTGTGGAGGAATCATCTTGTTGAGGGTGCTACATGGGAGGCCGAGGCCGATATTAGATCCCGATACCCTCATCTTTTCATCTCTTGAGGTTAGACTTCCTACTCTTAAGTCGAAGTTTCCTAATCTCTCCATTCTTTGTTGCTATTAATTGTTTGTGAATAGTAATTATATTATGACCTGACGGGCATTACGCTAGATAGTTAGTAGTGTCATTCGGGGACGAATGTTCCTAAGGTGGGGATAATGTAACAACCCTAAAAATGGTTATAAGAAGTGATGCTTCATGTGTCTAGAATGCCTATGATTAGACCGGGTTCACACGGATTGATGCGCGTAGAACCAGACCTCTGAACCCTTGCTACAACCAAGCCAACTAACTTGGGGAGTTAGTTGAGCTAGGAAAGGTTGGGTCCATCCATATAGGGCTCTCGTATACGAATATTTACTCGAATGAGTCTTTACCGGACTTAAAAATATGAGATCTTAAGTTTGGAGGGTCTAGGGGTAAAATGGTCTTTTCCAGGACCAGGGTAATATCGTAATTATCCTAAGGAAATTAATTAATTAATTAATTAAATTTAATTAAGGACCCATCCGGTTAGGGTCGACCCGAAGCGAACAGTTTCAGCGAAACAGTGTCACCCGGGTTCGAACCCCAACGGAAGCAACGAATGGGGATTTAAATATTGATTTAAAATCTGATTTCGTAAGGACAAAATGTTACTTCCACGTATTAGTTAAAATAAATCACATTTTTATAATTAAACAAAACCTTATTGACTAAGTCCTAAACTAGACTCCTAAGCCTAATACAACTTCCACTCTCTCACGTTTATCTCTCAACTCTCATGCTCAATCTCTCTTCTTTTAATCAAGATTCTCTCTGCCAATTAACTTTCAAGCAGAGAAAAATAAAGCAAGTTCTTCACACTTGAAGAACTCACATGAAATCACAAGAAAACAAACGTTAATCACACGTTAGGCAAAGGGAGGTTGTTCGTCGAGTGGTGTTGACATTGAGGGACTTGGACGTGATCTTGGGTGAAGTTTTTGGGCAGCAAGTCGAGGGTTTAACGTCAAAAAGGTATGGGTTTTCTTCTCTTTAGGTCCCTTTCCGAAGAGACCCCCCTAAGGTTCAGATTATTCAGTCCGAAAACTAGGATTGTTCCCCGTTGCATGCCCCTGTCACTAGCTCCCAATGAATCATAGGTTGGGTATGATTGCTGGTAGATTTAGGTGTATGTTATGTTTTCGTGATGAATATAATTATGTTTGATTACTTGAAATTGTATGAATGACAACCCATGTGTTCGAAATTATGTGCAAGTGTGTGTGTGCAAGTATATGACCGTGACCAAGGTCTCGCATTAGGCTCCAAATTGATAATGTTATGGTTGTTATTTTACGTGCATAAACCTATGTAAATCCTGATGTTCATTAAAATGAAATGTGGCTGATTTGAGTATCAATCTTTTGGCTAAACGAATCTATGAAAAATGCACCCCAAAACGTGTTAAATGATCTATGAATTTCCCTAAGAGTTCAAGTGAAAGTGTTGGTGAAAATGATCTGAAAAATGACCAAATTTTCAGCAAACTTACAAGTTTGGTTTAGGCTAAACAAAGATGAACAAATCTGGAAATTATTTTAGTGTAAAAGGGATGAGGTCATCAGGATTTGAACCCGTGACCTCACCCGTGAGCTGCATTAAAAGAGTGAGAAGAATTGGTGGTCGGGGGCCTCGATCTTAAGTATTGGCTGCAAAATGAAATACAAATAAAAATTAAAGAAATGAGAGGAGTGGGATTCGAACACACAACCGCTCGATCATAAGTTAAGAAAAATGAAAAAAAAAAGAAATGTGAGGCGTGGGAATCGAAACCACGACCTCTAGGCAGAAAGGGGAGAAATAAAAAGAAAATAAAGTGAGTGTGTGAGGGTTCGATCCCAAAACCTCACGGCCAACTCAGAAATAGTCAACATTTAAAAGGAAATAAAATAAGAAGGTTGTGGGGGTTCGATCCCACAACCTCTCGGTCCCAAACGAGTAAAAGAAATATAAAGAGAAAAGAGGCGATGTTGTTGGGGCTCGATCTCGGGTACCCAACGCCATAAAGTACCGAAATTAAAGAAAATAAAAAGAAAGTAATAAGTGTTGTTCAAGGGATTCGAACTTGGGATCCCTTGCCCAAATTCCGTATTTATACATAAGTCATACGTGAATTAAATGTTCAAGAATAATGCCGCCTACTTAGATCGAAATCGAGATCTTGGCATACATACAAGATGCATAAGTCTTGTACTACATAATCTTAGGAAGATATGAATCACTTAAACGAACTATGAATGATGCCTCATGGCTTGTATGTATAGACCCATAGGTCTAGCATATGTTTAAAAATAAGTGAACCTAAGATGTATGTAATGAAATGATGTAACCCTAGAAGGGTTAAGTACGAGTGTGAAACACATAAATGGCCAAGTTTATTGGCATACGATGTAATGATTATAATGTAATGAAATGATGAAACCCTAGAAGGGTTAAGTAAGAGTGTGAAACACACAAATGGCCAAGTGCATTGGCATATGATGAAATGAACATTCACGTAAAAAGGGGTGAGTAATTATAAAGAGCAAATGAGCTAATGTTAATGAATGTGGTGACAACATGATATGAGGCTAATGTAAAAGATGAGAACAATCTTAAATGAGCCTAAGTAAATGTTACCAAAACGTACTCACCTATGAAAGTGTAAAGTTAATGAAGAGTGTTCCACTAGCGTTTCTTTCTTACTTATTTTCAGACGTCGTATTGGTGCCATTTTGGCAACTTTATATTTATGCAGTTATGAATCATTTCCTTCATTTGAATATCTCATTATTAGATGGTTTTTTTGAACTGATATGAAATAATGCAATTCTTACTATGAAGTCTATGTATACTTCGAAGCAAACAAAAGTTTTAAATTTTCCGCTAAAATTAACCTATACAATAAAATGATGACGTATGTAGCCTTGTCTGCGACCTCTGAGAGCTCAACGACGCTGGTTTCGGCTAGGGTCTAGACCCTAGTCGTGACACTTGAACCATGCCCTTCCCATTCCCACCCTAACTCATTTGGAAACTGAAACCTCACTACCCTCTTTCGATAAACTATTGTGACATAACACTTATGTAGCCAATCCATACCCAAGATTATATCAAAATCGAGCATGGCTAATTCCACAAGATCAGCATTAATGACTCAATCAAAGATTTGAATTGGGCAATTTTTATACACTCTTTCTGCTCTAATGTCGTCTCCTATGGGGGTACTTACTAGAATCGGATCATGCAGGACGTTAGGAAGCACATCAAATCTATCTATCAAAGGAGTAACAAATGATAGAGTGGATCCTGGATCTAACAATGCATACACTGGGAAAGTAAATACATGCAACGTACCCGTGACAACATCAGTTGACTTTTCTTGATCTTCTCTATCTTTCAGTGCATAAAATCGGTTCCTCTTAGGAGGTTCGGCAGCAGCATTAGCATTCGGCCGAGGCTGAGCATCTGCCTTGGCCTTATCCATCGTCTGAGGACAATCTCAGACCATGTGTCCAGTCTTGCAACACCCGAAGCAGGTGTTAGTACTTATTTAACACTCACCTATCTGAGGATGAAGTCTATGTATCCCAACGCCCACAATTCTTTTTTCTTTCTTTTCTTTCCTCTCTATTTTCGTTTCAGACCAAGAGGATGTTGGATCGATCCCCCACAACCTCATTTTTATTTTTCTTTAGTTTCTCCTACTTTTCTCACCTATCCGAGGGGTTGTGGGTTCGATCCCCACACTCCCCTTTTTATTTATTTTCCCTTTTTCCTTTGTTTCCTCACCCAGCCTTACCCCCTTTCGAATCCCCCTCACCTCACATTAAATAGCAAATTTTTCAGCAGCCTACATGTAGTGAGGTCTCGGGTTCAATCCCTAATGTCCTCACATATTTTAAAACAATTTTGAAACTCCAATTCTTCAAGTTGTATAGCCGAAAACAAATTTCCAGCAATCTGGAAATTTGACCACGTTTTCTAGTCCATTTTCTCAACATTTTAGATGGTAGATTTTATGACAATTCGAAGAGCATTTCGTACATTTTTAGGTGCATTTTCGTGGTTACATTTAGCCAAGAGTTTTCACTCAATTCAACAACATCACACCTCATATGAAAATCACGATTTTTACAAGAATTTGCACATAAAATACAAGGATTCAACATGCCTTTTTCACACTTCAATTTATGACAAGAGTTACGGCCTACACAATGCACAAACATACTTTATCACATAATTTCGAAAAAGACATAATTATCAATCACATAAATCCAAACATACATACATGAACATGATCATCACGAAAACACATTATATCCTTAATTTCTACCAGCAAACATACCCAACCTACAATAATCGATGGGAGCTAGTGATAGGGACATGCAACGGGGAAACATTCCTAGTTTTTGGATTAGAATTGACTGAAAATTAGGGGTCTCTTGGGAAAGGGACCAAGAGGAAGAAAACCCATACCTTTTCCGTCGTTCAACATCTTTCAAACCTTCTCAAATGGACAGCCAACTGCCACGACAACAAGCCTCACCACTAAAACTTCAAGCACAACCCGTCAAGAACAAAGTTTTTGCTTTTCGTTTTTAATTTAGTTTTTCTTTTGAGTTTTAGCGTACAAGTTCTTCAAGAGTGATGAACTTTTGATTTTGTTATTTTACTGATAATGAAGCGTGAGAATGAGAGTGGAGAATCGTGAGAATGAGAGTGGAGATATGTTAGAGTAAGCTTAGGAGTAGGAGTTTTAGGTAAGGACTTAGTCAAACTAGGACTCTTTGTTATTTTGAATAAAAATCTGATTTTCTAAGGATTAAGTTACAAGACTAAAATGCCCTTACTTAAATCAAATAATTAAATACCAAATAATTCAACTTAAATATTGCTTCCACCAAGGATCGAACCCAGGTGAAGCCCTTCTGGTGAAAATGGGTAAATTCGGGTCAACCCTACCGAATTGTCAATTTTTTATATTATTTAATTAGTTATTTACATATTTAGGGTAATTACAATACTACCCTTAGCCTAGAAAGACCATTTTACCCCTAGACCCTCCAAACCTAAGATTACCCCTTTCAAGTCCAGTTAAAACTCATCCGGGTGAATCTCTTCAATTGGGGTGCCCTACATGGCTAACCCAACCTTCCTTAGCTCAACTAACTCACCAAGTTGGTTGGATTTGCTGGTGCATAGGTTCTGAGTTCTGGTTCCACGCGCATCAAGTCATGTGAACCCGGTCTAATCTAGGCATTCTACGTACGTTTAGGCATTACTTAGCATAGTCATTATTGGGTTGTTACATTATCCCCCCCTTAGGAACATTCGTCCCCAAATGACACTTCTAATTATCTAACACAATGCCAGTCATATCATAACATAAGTACTTTACAAAGTCCAGCAATAGCAACAAAGAATAGAGGAGATAAGGAAACTTAGACTTAAGAGTAGGAAGTCTAACCTCAAGAGCTGAAAAGATGAGGATAGCGGGATCTCATATCGGCCTCGGACTCCCATGTAGCACTCTCAACAGGATGTTTCCTCCACAATACCTTCACTGTGGCAACTTTCTTGTTTCTCAGCCACTTCACCTACCGGTCTAAAGTCTCAACAAGAACCTCCTCATAGGACAAGTCTTCATCAACCCCCAAACCTTTAACAAGCATAATCGATGCTGGATCACCAAGGCACTTCATTAACATAGATACATGAAAGACTGGATGAACAAAAACTAGCTCCGCATGCAATGCCAACTCATAGGCCACCTCTCCCACACGCTGTAGAATCTCGTATGGCCCAACATACCTCAGACTCAACTTCCCCTTCCTGCCAAACCTCATCACCCCCTTCATGGGTGATATATTCAAGTAGACCTGGTCACCAACATCAAACTCTAAGGGCCGTTTCCTTTAATCTGCCGACTGTAAGCAGTAGCCAACTTGTCCCTAATCACCCTGACCTTCTCTAAGGCCTCATAAATGATCTATTGACCCATAATGGATGACCCTAAAACCTCGAACCACCCAACTGGAGACCTACACCTCATACCATACAGTGACTCAAATGGTGCAATCCCAATGCTGGAGTGATAGCTGTTATTATACGAGAACTCTATTAATGGGAGATGGTCGTCCCAACTACCTCTGAAGTCGATCACACACGCCCTCAACATGTACTCCAATGTATGAATGGTGCGCTCTGCCTGCCCATCTGTCTGAGGATGGAAAGCAGTACTGAGCTTTACCTGCGTGCCTAAGCTCTCTAAAAGGATCTCCAGAAATGCGAAGTGAACTGAACTCCTCTATCCGAAATGATAGACAAAGGAATCCCATGCCACCTCACAATCTCATCAATGTAGAGTCTCGCATAATCCTCGACCCTGTAAGTAGACTTCACAGGGATAAAGTGGGCAGACTTTGTCATCCTGTCCACAATAACCCATATGGAGTCATGTTGTCTCCTAGTCCTCGGAAGGCCAACCAGGAAGTCCATGTTAATGGCCTCCTATTTTGAAGTCAGAATCTAAATCATTTGAGTGAGACCACCAGGCTTAAGGTGCTCCGCCTTAACCTGCTGACAATTAGGACACTTGGCCACATACTCAGCAATGTCCTTCTTCATGCCATCCCACCAATTGATCTGCTTGAGGTCATGATACATCTTGATGGAACCTACATATATCGAATACCTGGAACCATGGGTCTCTGCAACAATCTTGGTCCGCAAATCTTCCGCGTCTGGTACACACAGCCTGTCCTGGTATCTAAGTATGTCGTCACCTCCCAAAGCAAAGGACTCATTCATCTTTATGAACATTGTTTCCTTCAACTCCATCAACCAAGGATCAATATGCTGACCCTTATTGACTTCAACTACCAAGGATGATTCAGAACTAGGATGAACTGAAACACCCCGACTAGTAGAGCCCATCAACCGCACACCCAGTCTGGCCAGTTTGTGTACATCCTTCACCAACTCCTTCTTCCCATCATCAACGTAGGATGTACTCCCCAAGCTCAACCTGCTCAAAGCATCATCTACAACATTTGCCTTCCCTGGATGGTAGTGGACACTCATGTCATAGTCCTTCAACAGCTCCAACCATCTCCGCTAACATCCCTCTGTGTAAACACGTACTGGAGACTCTTGTGGTCTGTGAATTTATCCACATGCACCCCGTCCAAATACTGCTTCCACAGCTTCAATGCAAACAGCACAGCTGCCAACTCCAGGTCATGAGTGGGATAATTCTTCTCATGAACCTTGAGCTGTCTGGACGCGTAGGCTATCACCTTACCACCCTGCATAAGAACACAACCCAAACCAACCCTAGATGCGTCACAATAAACAGTGCAATTCTCACCACATTTAGGTAACGTAAGCACTGGGGCTGAAGTGAGTCTTTCCTTGAGCTCCTGGAAACTCTTCTCACAAGTCTCCGCCCATTCGAACTTGGCTTTTTTCTTAGTCAAATCTGTCAGTGGGGCAGCAATGGAAGAAAAACCCTCCACGAACCTGCGGTAGTAACAAGCCAATCCCAGAAAACTACGGATATCGGTGGGAGTAAGAGGTCTTGGCCAGTTCTTAACAACCTCAGTCTTCCTGGGGTCCACCTCCACACCCTGATCGGACACAACATGACCCAGGAAGGTCACTAATCTAAGCCAGAATTCACACTTGCTGAATTTGGCATACAGTTGATGTTGTCTAAGTAGCTGAAAGGTTAGTCTCAAATGTTGTTCATGCTCTTCCTTGGTCTTAGAGTAGATGAGGATGTCATGAATGAATACTATGACAAAAGAATCAAGGTATTCATGGAAGACTCGGTTCATGAGGTCCATAAATGCATCTGGTGCACTAGTGAGACCAAATGACATGACTAGGAACTCATAATGACCATAACAGGTACGAAAAGCTGTCTTTGGGATATCTTCATCCCTAACCCTAAGCTGATGATACCCGGAACGAAGATCAATCATTGAGAAGATACTAGACCCTTGGAGCTGATCGAATAAGTCATCTATTCTGGGAAGTGGATACCTATTCTTTATACTGACTTTGTTGAGCTGTCGATAATCGATACACATCCTAAGGGTTCCATCCTTCTTTTTCACAAACAGCACTGGAGCTCCCCAAGGGGATATGATCGACTGGATGAAGCCCTTATCAGTGAGATCTTTTAACTGCAGCTTCAACTCTTTGAGTTCAGCTGGAGCCATTCTGTAGGAAGGAATTGAAATCGGTTTGGTATTGGGATCTAGGTCGATACCAAAATCAATCTCTCGAGGGGGAGGGACTCCAGGCAAATCATCGGGGAAAATATCTTGGAACTCATTCACTATAGGCACAGAGTCTATGGAAGGAATGTCATGATCTAGAACATTGACTCGAACTAAGTGGTAAAAATACCCCTTAGCTATCATCTTATTGGCCTTCAAGTGTGAAACAATTTGGCCGACTGGACTTGGACTACACCCTTCCCATTTTAACTATGACTTATTCGGAAACTTAACCTTACTACCATGTTTAGATAGTCTATGGTAGTCTAGCACTTATAAAGTAATCCATACCTAAGCCATATCCTTGAGCTAGTAAGCAGCCAACTTAGCCTTCTCCTCTTCATCAGTACTCATAGCAGGCTTTAGAACCTACCATGCACTCACCTCCATGCGAACAACCACTCTTACCAACCGTCTTTCATTCACGCTGGGCATTTCTATCACTGCCCCTTCTTGGGAAGGCCAGATCTTGAGTCTTCCGCCTTAGACCACTTGGCCGTCCTAATTCTTGTGTGTATTCTTTTACGCGCTCACACAAGAGGGAAGGTAGATTAGAATGACACAAAGTGTCAAAGATCTAGATAGCACGATAAAGAGTAGAAGAAGGGAAATTTTCCTATGCATCATGCAGTCTCTAATTCATGATAGTGGTGCAGTTAACTACCATAAGTTAGAAACTACTCGATGTGGTTGATGTGAACTTATTATTCTTGGAATTAAACATAATGCTCTGATACCACATTTGTCACGACTAGGTTCTAGACCCTAGGCGAAACCGGCGTCATTGACCTCTCAGAGGTCGTAGATAAGCCTACATACGTCATTATTACATCGTATAGGTTAATTTTAGCGGAAAATTTAAAACTTTTGTTTGCTTCGAAGTATACATAGACTTCATAGTAAGAATTGCATTAGATCATATCAGTTCACAACAACCATATAATAATGAGATATTCAAATGAAAGAAATAGTTCATAACTGCATAAATATAAAGTTGCCAAAATGGCACCAATACGACGTCTGAAAATAAGTAAGAAAGAAACGCTAGTGGAACACTCTCCACTATCTCATGTCTACGTCTAAGCTAGAATATAAAATATAAGCATCATCTAAAGCATGAGGGCCTACCAAGTCCGGATGAATGCTCCACGTTCGGATAGCTCCATTGTAGTCTCGTAAGCTCTAGCGTCCACCTGCACCTGCACCTAAAAGTAGAGTATTGTATGGGATTAGTACACACTTGTACTAAGTATGGGTGTATGAAAGCACACACCAAGGACATGCATGATTAACAAGACCTCTCTCCTAATGACATGAGTTATGGAAAGTCAAGTCAGTGGACTTGTTAAATCGGATTAGGAAAGTCATGCTATGAGAGTAACATGCATCATCATTATTTTCATATTGCACACAACAAATAACATATTTCATATAGCACGTACATATACCACATATCATTTGTTCATATGACATGAGACCTTGGAATCATGGACTTAACATTAGGACATCCCAAAATGAGGGCTCACCATATGGGACCTCAACTAGGGAGCCTTCTTTAGCAAACACAGAGTCTACTTCATTCGTTCATGCATACTTCATTTTCATTCGTTTCATTCATTCATAGACTGGTGCAATACCAGCTATACCTAGGATGTAGGTTAAGACTCTTATCCGTTTCACTGTGCAATGACCAAGAACGACCTAGTGTCATTACTTAAGTCTAGTTCACCTCTTGATTATCCTAACCAAACACCTTTGGTATCATTCATTTCATATTGTGCATTACTGAGGCTGGCCTCATTCTTCCTTTGGGAAATTTAACTTTAATCGACATAGATCATGTGTGCTCCATGAAATCTTGTGTCTACCCCACACCGAAAAGAGCTGGAATCACCGTCCAAAGTGAAACCAAAACATGCTAGCGTATATAGGGAATTGAACCCTACTAGATCCCTATGTTGGCTGCATAGTTTCAAAGACCAGGAGATATAAGGAGACCCATACCCGCCTAAATGGACAATCTCATCTCATGAGATTTACACGAACCTCTAACTTCCCGAAAGAAAGAATCACGACTCATAGCTAGCCTATCGGTGCTCCGTATAAAGTTCCATTACATTCATCTCACACATTATAAAAGCTGGCTTCTAGCATGAGGGCATCATTGCTCATTAGATGATTTCTCATCTCATCATTAGTATTAAGTGTGTATTAATCTCAATACTTTCATTAAATTATTTCTTAGAGACTGGTCTCTCCATTAACTTTACACTCTCATAGGTGAGTACGTTATTGGTATAACTTACTTAGGCTCATCTGAGATTTATCTCATCTTTCACATTAGCCCCTTATCATGTTGTCACCACATTCATTAAATTTAGCATATTAGCTCATCATAATTACTCACCCCTTTTTACGTGAATGTTCACTTCATTTTATGCCAATGTACTTGGCCTTTTAGTTTGTTTCACACCCTTACTTAACCCTCCTGGGGTCACATCAATTCGACACATACATCTTAGGTTCACTTAATTTTAACATACGAAGGACTTATGAATCCATACGTACAAGCTATGAGGCTTCACTCATAACTCATATAAGTGACTTATACTTACCCAAGATTATGTGGTACAAGACTTCTGCATCTTGTAAGTATGCCAAGGTCTTAATTTTGATTCCTATATGAAGCATTCATTAATTATTTAATCACGTAAGACTTATGTGTCAATACGGAATTGGGCAAGGGAACCCTATTTCAAATCCCTTGTATAACACTTAGTTAGTTTTCTTTATAATTTTTTTTGATATAGAATTCTTGGTTAGGGAACCCGAGATCAATTCCCCACACCTACACTTCCTTTTTTTCTTTTCTTGATTTTTGTCTTAAATATTTCGGCCTGGGGACCCAAGATCGAATCCCCATGTCCACATTCCTTTTATTTTCTTTCTTTACTTAATTCTTCCGTTTAGACCAAGAGGGTGTGGGATCGATTCCCCACAACCTCATTTTTCCTTTATTTAAATTTTCCCTT
Source organism: Solanum lycopersicoides (assembly GCA_022817965.1). Lineage (NCBI taxonomy): Eukaryota > Viridiplantae > Streptophyta > Magnoliopsida > Solanales > Solanaceae > Solanum > Solanum lycopersicoides. The sequence continues at coordinate 72,128,410 of CM040622.1, read as the reverse complement.
AACTTCCTTGTTTATCCGAGAGGTTGTGGGTTCGATCCCCACATACCTCATTTTATTTTATATTTCATTTTTTTCTCCTCTCTCCCTAACCTATCCCAGAGGTTGTGGGTTCGAACCCCACACGCCTGATTTCATTTTTCTTTCATTTTTCTCCTAACTCTACACTTGTGCCTTACCCCATTTCGAATCCCCTTAGCTCATTTTTATTATTGAATTTTGTTATAACTTGTATATGGTGAGGTCTTGGGTTCAATCCCCACTGACCTCATGCATTTTAAAAAAATTTTAAAACTCAAATTTTGTCCAGTAAGATGGCCGAACCAAATTTCCAGAATGCTGGAAATTTGATCACATTTTTCTAGCCTCTTTTTGCAGCATTTACACGTTAGTTCTTAGGACATTTCGTGGATTATTTAGTACATCTTTAGGTGCATTTTCATGGTTACATTTGATCAAGAGTTAGCACTCAATTCAGCAACATTACAACACTTATGAACATCACGATTTACACAAGCAATTGCACGTAAAATACAAGAAATGAAACATGCCATTTCATGCTCCAATCCGTGACTACCTATTTTTGGAAAAACATCTTCCATTTCTCACATAATTCCGATCATATATACATACACATAATTATCATGAAAACAGGTTACACGCCTAATATCTACCAGCAGACATACCAACCTACAACCATCAATAGGAGCTAGTGACAGGGACATGCAATGGGGAAACAATCCTAGTTTTCGGATTAGAATCGACTGAATCCTAGGGGTCTCTTGGGAACGGGACCAAGAGTAAGAAAACCCATACCTTCTGTCGATAAACACCCTCCAAATCTTGACCAATGGCAGCCAACTCCACGACACCAAAGCCTCACCACCAAACTCCAAGCAGAACCCGTCAAGAACAATGTTTTTGCTTTTTCGTTTTTAGCTTAGTTTTTCGTTAGAGTTTTTGTGTGTAAGTTTTTCAAGAGTTGAACTTTGGTTTTTCTTTGTTCTTTTACTGATGGTCAGACGTGAGAGAGATGGTGGAGAGACGTGAGAATTGAGAGTAAATAAGCGTGAGAAAGAGTGTGGATAGGTATCTTAGCATTAGGAATTTTAGTTTAGGAATTAGTCAAACTAGGACTCCTCATTAATTAAATAAAATCTGATTTTTTAAAGGCTTAGGTGAAATGACTAATTATGCCCTTACTTAAATCATATAATTAATATAAATTAATGAATTTAACATTGCTTCCACCAAGGATCGTACCCGGGTGAAGCTTAACTTGCAAAAAAGGGTCAAATTCGGCCAACCCTGCCCGAATTGCCCTCCACTTTAAATTAATTAATTAATTAATTAAATACTTAGGGTAATTGCGATACTACCCCTAGATTGGAAAATACCATTTTACCCCTAGACCCTCCAAACCTAAGATTACCTCTTTCAAGTCCGGTAAAAAACTCATCCGGGTGAATCTCTTCAATTCGGGTGCCCTACATGGTTGGTTCCAACCTTTCCTAGCTCAACTAACTCACCAAGTTGGTTGGCTAGTATAGTTCATAGGTTGTGAGGTCTGGTTCCACGCGCAACAAGATGTGTGAACTCAGTCTAATCTAGGCATTCTAGGTACGTTTAGGCATTACTTAGCATAGTCATTTTCGGGTTGTTACAGTCCAGTCGACCAAATTGTTTCACACTTAGAGGACAATAGGATGATAGCTAAGGGGTATTTGTACCATTTAGTTAGAGTCACTGACTTAGATCAAGAAGTTCCTTCCATAGACTCAGTATCAATAGTGAATGAGTTCACAGATATCTTTTTGAAGGATTTACCAGGAATACCTCCTGAACGTGAGATTGACTTTTGTGTTGATTTAGATCCCTACACCAAGCCAATTGCTATTCCCCCGTATAGGATAGCACCAACTGAACTTAAAGAGTTGAAGTTGCAGTTAAAAGATCTACTTGATTAGGGTTTCATCCAGTCGAGCATATCCCCATGGGGTGCTCCAGTGTTGTTCATAAAGAAAAAGGATAGAACCCTTAGAATGTGCATCAATTATCGGCAACTCAACAAAGTGACTATAAAGAATAAGTACCCTCTTACCAGAATTGACGATTTATTTGACCAACTCCAAGGTTGAAGTTTCTTTTCCAAGATAGACCTTCGGCCAGGCTATCATCCGCTTAGAGTGAGGCGAGAAGACGTTCCTAAGATGACTTTTTGTACTAGATATGGGCATTATGAATTTCTGGTCATGTCATTCGGTCTCACTAATGCACCAGCTGCGTTTATGGACCTTATGAATAGAGTTTTCCCTGAGTACCTTCATTCCTTCCTCATAGTATTCATAGATGACATTCTCATATACTCTAAGTCTAGAGAAAAGCATGAGGTACACTTGAGAAATACATTGCAGGTAATTAGAGAACATCAGTTGTATGCAAAATTCAGCAAATGTGAATTCTGGTTGAGATCAGTGACCTTTCTTGGTAATGTTGTGACCGACCAATGTGTAGAAGTTGATCCTAAAAAGGTTGAGGTAGTGAAGAAATGGCCGAGACCCCTTAATCTTACCGATATTCACAGTTTTCTGGGTTTTGCCAATTACTATCGCAGGTTTGTGGAAGGATTTTCCACTATTGTTGTTCCATTGACAGCCTTGACGAAGAAGAAGACGAAGTTTGAGTGGTCTAAAAAATGTGAGAAGAGCTTCCAAGAGCTCAAAGACCGACTCACTTCAGCCTCGGTTCTCACATTGCCGAGGTGTGGTGCACGATTAGTAGTATACTGTGATGCTTCTCGAGTAGGTTTGGGATTGTTCTTATGCAGGATGGCGAGGTGATTGCATATGCATCGAGATAGTTGAAAATCCACGAGAAGAACTATCCTACTCATGATATTGAGTTAGTTGCTGTGGTGTTTGCATTAAAACATTGGAGAAATTATTTATATGGTGTACATGTTGATGTGTATACTGACCATAAAAGTCTTCAGTATGTTTTTACACAGAGGGAGTTGAACCTTCGTCAGAGGAGATGGCTAAAACTGCTCAAATATTATGATATGAGTGTTTATTATCACCCGGGTAAGGCCAATGTAGTGGATGATGCGTTGAGTCGATTGAGCAAGGGCAGCATGTCTCATATTGATGAAGAGAAGAAGAAGCTAGTTAAAGAGGTACACCAATTGGCTAGATTGGGAGTACGGCTGACAGATGCACCAAGTGGGGGTGTTTCCGTTCACTCAAGCTCCGAATCCTCATTTGTTGTAGATGTTAAAGCCAATCAGCATATCGACCCAGTACTCATGGAGTTGAAGGACTCAGTATTGAGTAAGTTGAATGACTCATTTTCCCTATAAGGGGATGGTGTACTCAGGTACCAAAAAAAGTTTTGTGTTCCCAATGTTGATAATTTGAGGTCTAATATTTTGGGATAATCTCATGATTCCAGGTATTCCATTCATCCAGGTGCCACCAAGATGTACCATGACCTTAAATAGGTCTATTGCTGGGAAGGCATGAAGAGAGATATCTCTAAATTTGTGGATGAGTGTCCGAATTGCCAACAGGTTAAGGCAGAACACCTTGAGCCTGGGGGTCTCACTCACACGATTGAGATTCCAACATGGAAGTGGGAGGCTATTAATGTGGATTTTGTGGTTGGTCTGCCAAAGACTAGAAAACTACATAATTCTATTTGGGTTATTGTTGACAGAATGACTAAGTCTGCTTACTTCATACAAGTGAAGTCTATTTACAAAGCTGAAGATTATGCCAAGCTTTATATAGATGAGATAGTGAGATGGCACGGGATTCCTCTGTCTATCATCTCGGATAGGGGAGCCCAATTTACTTCTCATTTATTGAGATATTTCCAAAAGGGATTGGGCACACAAGTGAAGCTTAGTACTGCTTTGTATCCGCAGACGGATGGACAAGCAGAGAGTACCATCCAGACCCTTGAAGACTTGCTGAGAGCATGTGTTATTGACTTCAAGGGGAGTTGGGATGATCATTTGCCGCTGATAGCGTTCTCTTACAATAATAGCTACCATTCCAGTATTGGGATGGCACCTTTTGAAGCACTATATGGCCGAAGATGTAGGTCTCCGGTTGGGTGATTTGAGGTAGGAGAATCTGCCATCCTTGGTCCTGAGATCGTACATGAGTCTATGGAGAAGGTGAAGATGATCAGAGATAGGTTGGCTACTGCTTACAGTCATCAAACATCATATGCAGACAACATAAAGAGAGCTCTAGAGTTTGAGGTAGGTGATCAGGTCTACTTGAAGATATCACCCATGAAAGGGGTGATGCGGTTTTGTAAGAAAGGTAAGTTGTGTCCGAGGTATATAGGCCCTTATGAGGTCTTGCAGCGAGTACGAAATGTTGACTAGGAATTGAAGTTACCTCAATATTTGGCTTCTGTTCAACCAGTGTTTAACGTTTCAATGCTTAAGAAGTGTCTAGGCGATCCAGCATCCAGCCTTCCTGTTGAGGAGTTAGGAGTTGATGAGAGCCTTTCTTATGAAGAGGTTCCAATCAAAATTTTAGATCGTCAAGTGAAGCAATAGAGGAACAAGGAGATTGGCACCGTGAAAGTTCTATGGCGGAACCACATTGTTGAGGGATCAACATGGGAGGCCGAGGCTGACATGCAATCTCGCTATCCTCATTTGTTCAGTTCTTAAGGTTAGATATTCTTTTCCTAAAGTCTGATTCATGTTTAAGAAACTCTAAGTTCTAAGTGATGTAGTCAACTTGGTGTAATAGGTCACTAATCAGATGTTTTGAAATAACACTATATGAGTTAAAACGAAGTTATGTTTGCGATCTATGTTGTTGTTTTTGTGTAGCATAGGCATGTTTTCTGTATTGCATGAAATGTGTTGTGCATTAAGTTAAGTGTGATTGAGAAGGAAATTCCTCAATCTCAAGAATGAAGCCTTAGAAAAGCTTTCATGATATGCACCACCCAAATAAGTGTGGATCAAATGTTCCCAAAAGAGAAACGTTTAAGTATGATGAAGTAAATTTTGAAAATCACCCTCTTTGTTTAACTTATATGTAGTGTCATTCGGGGACGAATGTTCCTAAGGGGGGGGGATAATGTGACAACCCGAAAACGACTATGCTAAGTAAGGCCTAAACGTACATAGAATGCCTAGGTTAGACCGGGTTCACACGGATTGATGCGCGTGGAACCAGACCTCTGAACCTATGCACCAGCCAAGCCAACCAACTTGGTGAGTTAGTTGAGCTAGGCAGGGTTGGTTCCAGCCATGTTGGGTACCCGAATACTAGGATTCACCCGGATGAGTCTTAACCAGACTTAGAGGGTTAGTCCTAGGTTTTAAGGGTTCTAGGGGTATAAAGGTAATTTCGGGGCTAGGGGTAGTATAGTAATTACCCTAGGCTGATATTTATTTAATTAAATAAGGTTATTAATTAGTCAAAATGGGTCAAATCTTGGTGGTCAAACCTGAGTTTGACCGTACCTCCACACTCGGGATCGAGCCGAGTTGGAGGCATTAGGGGCCACGAATTAAATGATTAAAATTAGAGAAAATAAGGAGGGGCATTATAATAACTTAATATATAATTATAATAGGATTTCTTAACATTTAAATTGTGTTTAATAAGTCAACAACAATTCCCACAAAAGGGGCGCACGACTCCCACTAGGAGTGTGCTTCATGCCCACTCTTAATTCTTTATATTACTCCTAAAAACATTTTCAGCTTTACCTCACAATTCAAAAATTGAAAATAAACGTAAACTCACTGTTCTAAAAGTCTGCATCCATCAAAAAACAAAAGGAAGAATTCGTACGCCTAAGTGTTTTAAGTACAGAACTTCACTTGGGAACAAGAATCAAAACTCCGAAGAAAGGTTTGTGGGTGGGTGGGGACGTGTGGTTGTGGTTGGTTGTCAAGGCTGAAAAGGTATAGGTTTTCTTATCTCTTGGTCTCTTTCCCAAGAGTCCCCTAAGGTTCAGTTTAAGTCCAATCGAAAAACCAAGGTTGTCCCCGTTGCATGCCCATGTCATTAGATCCTATGAACGAATTGATGCATGCGTTGGTATGACTTCTAGTAGATAATTTTAGTAATGATTTTGATTGTGTGCAATGTGTGTTTCAGGCTGTTTATGATTTGTTATGTACGTCCAAATGTTGAATGTCATATGCGCACAAAACAAGTTGTTGTTCCATAATTGTATTGTTACTGTTCACTTGAAGAAAATGGTGAATCATATGTTATGTAATGTTGTGTTTTTAAAATGCAAAAATAAATTGTGATGTTCATGAACAAGAAACTGAAACTAAAGTCCTTAATGAATTGGTTAAAAGTATATGTAAAACTATGAGTTGAACTCCTAGGCTAAATGTAAGAAAGTGAATTAAAATTATATGTTAATTGAACATAGTTTCGGCTAGTCTCTCGTATAAATGAAGAGAAATAGATGCTGCCATTTAGGGTGGATCTCGAGAACTTAGGTCCTAATACTAAGAGAAGAAGACTTCAATTAAAGAAAAGAAAATAGGGTGAGAGAGGGGATTCGAACCCGGCTCATTGAAAGAAGCCTTAAATTAAAAAAAAAAAAAATAGTGTGAGGGAGGGGGGATTCGAACTCAGCTCCTTGGCCAAGGGTGTGAGATACATAAATCTCACACCAAAATAAAATAATAAAAAAATTGAGGCCACTTGGATTCGATCCCAGATCCTCTTGGCCGAATGAATGAAGTTACCTAGCACTCTAAATAATTAAAAATAAAGTGCTGCCCAAGGGATTCGAACATGGTTCCCTTTGAACGAAATTGTGAGACACATTATAATGAAATAAAATGCAGCCACTAGGGATCGAACTTGGGTCCCTTGGCTGAATGTGTAAAATGCATAAGTCTTACACAACATATACTTAGATTGTCATGAAACACTTAGTCAATTATGAGTAACCCGAAATGGGTAATACCATGAGTTAATGGTAACATTAATAAATGAACATTCACGTAATGAGGTGAGTAATTATATAATATTATGATGCTAATGAAAATAGTGGCAACATGATAAGAGGCTAAGATGAATGGAGAGACAAGTCTCAACCAAGCCTAAGTAAAGGTCACCAAAAGTACTCACCCAAGAGAGTGTTGAATATGAAGAGACAAGTTTCAATCACATTTTATATGTAAGTGTAAGGACAATTCACACTTAATACGTAAAGAAGAGATGAGAAATCATCTAATGAGCAATGAATACCTCATGCTAAGAATCAAGCTTCGATGATGTATGAGTTGAATGTAAATAGGAACTTTAAACTAAGAATCGATAGGCTAGCTATGAGTGGTGATGCCTTCCTTCGGGAAGGGCGGAGGTTCACATAAATATCATGAGATGAGACTGTCCACCAAGGTGGGTATGGGTCTCCCTAAATCTCCTAGTCTTTGAACTATGTTGCCCACATAGGGAACTAGCTTGGTTCGAACCCATAAAGCTAGCATGTTTGGTTTCACTTTGGCCAGTGACTCTACCTCTTTTCGGTGTGAGGAAGACACCGGATTTCATGATGCTCACATTATCTATGTCGGTTAAGGTTGGAAGTTCCTCAAAGTATTAAGGACAATGAAATGAATGATACCGAAGGTGTTTGTGCAAGACAATCAAGAGGTGAAACCGAATTCAAGTAATGACATTAGGTCATTCTTGGTCATTGCACTTCATGATCCCGATGAGAGTCTTAAACTTTATCCTAGGTATAGCTGTTATTCACATCATCCTATGAATGAATGAAATGAATAATGTGAAGTACAAATGAACCAATGAAGCAAGCTCTGTGTTTGCTAAAGGAGACCCTCGGATTGAGATCCCATATGTTGGGCCCTCACTTGATATGTCTTAATGCTACGTCCATGATTCCAAAGTCTCATGGATATGAAATGTATACTATATGAAACATTAAATGTGTACTATGTGAAACTATGTGTGTATGATGTGTGACATATTCATGGTATGACCTTCCTATTACGAAATAGTCAAAGTCAAGAGACTTGACCTTCTAAGAAAGCATGTTGATTAGGAAGAGCCATTCTTGTTCATTCATTACCGTTATGTGTTGTTGCATGTACCCATACTTAGTACAAGTGTGTACTAATTCCATACAATATTACTATTTTAGGTGCAGGCTCAGGTGGACATTGAGGGTACCATTGCAGCTGTTCGGACTCAGAGATTTCATCCGGACTTGGTAGGTCCTTATGCATTCGAGGATGCCTACCTTTATATTTCTTGCTTAGTAGTAGGTTTGAACTAGTAGGGTATGTTCCACTAGTGTTTCTTTCCTATTTTTATTCAGACGCTTATAATGATGCCGTTTTGGCAAGTATTACTTATGACATGAGATTCCATTTCTTTGAAGTTGCAGGATCTTATAATTAGATGGTTTATGTATGAGCAATAACTTCCTTACAAATCTGCGTTTATATGAAGTCTATGTATACTTCAACTATAAACAAAAATTTTTAAATTTTTGGCTAAAATTAACCGTATAAATGTGATGAATGCAAGAAGAGGCTAATCTGCGACCTCTGAGAGGTCAATGACGCCGGCTGCGATTCAGATTCCAGAATCCGTGTCATGACAATAACTTTAATATGTGAGTATTGTGAAGGTCTATATGAGTTATGTGTATCTATAAAGTCAAGCATGTGTTCTTCAAATTGACTATATGAGATCATGATAGGTTATAGTGATGCCTTATATGTGTACACATGATTTTGGAGTGTGAATGTTCCTAGTAGACTATATGAACCTTATGATGAGATATGTTGATGATTATATAGGAGTGTGTAGGGTGATTTTCAGTATGCTTAGTTGATCGTATATGATATTTGAATGATATGGTACGTGTGATAAGATGATAATGAAGTGTGTCTTGTTTTTGTCGACCTATGTCCCTCACTTGATACATGAAAAATGTGAATATGAATCCTTGAATTAGTAGGATAAAACTCCTTTGACATGAAAGTATATGTATGATTCATATATGATCTTGAATCTAGTTAAGAAAGTCATTTATGTGGAACCTTTTAGAAGTAAGGATATGATATCCTTGAAGTTGAAAGCCGTAATGGTATCCTTCTTATGTGAATGGTGGACTTACGGGTGGTTGGCTCGAACGACAAGAAATCATCATTAGGAAAGTCATTGAGCTATCCTAGTAACCATTGTCGCCAGCCTTAGTTCACCCTATTTGGTAAGGTGTCTTATGATTGGGTTATGACTAAGATATGGTACCTATTAATATGCTCCTTTATCGAATTACACTATGAGAACAAATGCTAGCACCGAGTGAGTATACTTGGGGAGTAGCTCTAGTTGAGATGGAGACTAGAGTACAAAGAAACCCTTGATATTCCTTAATCATGTGCCTACATGGGATGTGTCCTAATTCTACCATTGGCAAGTAGAACACCCTCTATTGTAGTAGGTTAAACTTCGGATTCCATGCCTAGCTATTAAGGTCTATGTAAGTTATTGCCTATTCTCATCATGTGGGATATATACTTGTGTTGGATAAGTCATATGAAGTTTAGGTAGTGGAAATGGACGCTATCTAAACATTGCACGAGTAGGCCTTGAAGATGTTCGTATGTAGGTTCCCTAGGCCTTCTCCAATACTATTATGTGAAAGTCCTTAATTGTTGAATGTCTCCTAAATGACTAAATGAACATTATGACTTAAGTTAAATGCATGTAAATGGAAAAGTACTTGTCTAGAGTAGCTTTGAGGATTTCTTAGGTAGGCTTGGAGAGGGTGTATGGGCGGTCTCTTCATTTCTTACTTAGGCGAATCTTAGAGTAACTTTAGGTAGGTCTTTAATTGAGTATAGTGAATAATATTATCTTAGGAATACTTAAGGATCTCTTAGGTGTGTGTGAAGGGGTTGTATGGGCGGCTACTTCATCTCTCACTCAAGGGAGCCTTAGGAGGACCTTTGGTAGAAGAGTCTTATGCTTGTATGATTTCAAGTAATGATATGCTATATTGTGTAAGGTGACTATATGTGCCTACGTTGACTTGTAAGTGACTCTTATACATGTCTTAAAGGTTTTCTACAAAAAGAGCATGTTGTATACAAATGTCCTTTTATCATGATGTTATGCTTTACACCATACTTAGTACATTCTAATGTACTAATTCCATATATTTTGTCTATTTCCTAAAGCTGTAGGTGGCATTTAAGAGGAGTACTTGAAGTGAATCTTGGATACTAGCATTCCATTCAAGCAAGTGTTATTATGTCTTGAATTTATCAGAGGACATCACTATCTTTAGTTTCTTTCATTAAACGCATTGAAATATAATTATCTATTTCTATATTTTGATGTACGGGCTGTGTCCCAAGATATTCGTGTGTCTATGATGGAGACTTTGATACTTAGCCTTTCCTTATGATTTTCTGTAAAAAGGATATTTTGAAGTAATATTATTTCATGTGAAAAGTTTTAATTACGCACTACTTTTCATACATGTATTCAATGAATGATGTCAAAGGGCTTGTACAAGACCTGTGAGAGATCAAGTACGCCGTGTTACGATCCGAGGTAATGCTATATCTTTTAGGGTGTGCTCTCCGATCGTGACAAAGTTGGTATAAGAGCATAGGTTATGAAGTAGTCTTTAGGAATCCGAAGTCTCATTAACGCCACGTCTAGTAGAGTCTTGTTCATCGGTGTGAGTCGCGACACATCTATGAGCAAGAGACTACAGGACGATAGAGTTTCACTTTTTTCATCACTCTTGTTTTGTCCCATAGAGTTGAGGTTATAAGTGTCTATTCCTAATCTCTTCTCTTGTATTTTTAGGAGATGACTACTAGAAGAATGGCTGCAAAAAGGTTTGAAGAGGAAGGAGTGCAAGAGGTAATTCCGCAAGGTGGATTGGATCCATAATGAGTTCAAGACCCATAAGGTGTCCATGTTCCTCCCCATGGTGATCAATTCCCTATAGGAGGTGAAGTTAATGAGGTTCCAGAGGTTCCCCCGGATATGATTAATGAGGAGATTAGAGAGGCTCTACTTGCTATAGCCCGACCCATGACAACTCATGTGAATAGGGGTATTTAGCCAAGTGTGAATGCTATACAGAGTACCATGACCTCTAGATTGAGAGATTTTTTAAGAATGAATCCTCCTATCTTTCTGGGCTCTAAGGTGGGAGAGGATCCCCCAGAGTTCCTTGATGGCTTGTATAAGGTGTTGAGTGCTCTGCGGGTGACTTCTAGGGAGAAGACGGAGTTGGCTTCATACCAATTGAGGGAAGTTTCTCAAGTATCGTACACTTAATGAAAAGATAATAGGTCAGTTGAGTCGGGTTGTATAGAATAAGAAGAGTTTAAGGAATCTTTCTTAGGAAAATATTTTTCCCGTGAGAGGAGGGAGGTGAAGGTTGAGGAGTTCGATAACCTTAGACAAGAGAACATGAGTGTTGAGGAGTATTCTTTAAAGTTCACTTTGTTATCTAGGTATGCTCAATCCTTGGCGTCTAACCCTAGGGATGAGATGAGTAGGTTTGTGACCGGATTTTCCGACCTTGTGAAAGAAGAGTGACGTACGGCCATTCTCGACAATGACATGAACTTTTCTAGACTTATGGTGCATGCACATTACATTTAGGAGTCCAAGATTAGTAGGATCTCTAGAAATTTGAAGAAGGGTAGAGTGGATAAGAAAAACCAACCTAGGTTCAAGAAGAGGGTTCCAAACCAAGATGGACCTAGTGCTCCTAAGGTCAAGGTTGATGGTGGTATTGGTTCTCAAATTCTTAAGCCTACTTGTGCTACTTGTAGGAAGAAGCACTTTGGGAAATTCTATTCGGTACGAGAGGTTGATTTGGTTGTGGTAAGAATGGTCATAAGATGAGAGATTGTCCTACTATTGCAGCTAGGGGAAAAGAGGTCAAGCAAGCTACTACAACTGTCCCGAAAGTAGTGCTCTTAAAAGGAATCACTTCTATGTTCTTCATGATAAGGGAGCAAATTCGGGTGATGATGCCAATAAGTTATAGTTTCTCTCTTTAGTTGTAATGAGTTCCTTCTAATTGATGGAGTATGGTGAGTAGTAGAGTTGTGATTTGTTGTCTCTTCTCTTCTATTCAATTCAAGCTTGAGAGATAGAATGTCATAGAAGCATGTTACATGTTTCATTGTGTTTAGGAGTCTTGTTGAAAATGAATTTCATTTATTCCTTTCATTTTGCATTTTATGAAGTTATGTTTATATTATAAATTGAGTTTTTATGATTTTGTCTCTCATATTGTCGTGCTTCAATCCTAAATTGCTGAAGAGTTGTGTTTTTGAACATTTCAGCATGTATCACTCGAAGAAATTTGTGTTCACTGTGAAGACTTTTAATTTGGGACTAAATTATTTTTTCATGAAAACTGGTTATAAAATATTTAGAAATGATGTATATGATCATGATAATGTGTTGATAATGAGTTCCTCCTATATGAAATGAGGAGTGTGAGTCTTATTGCATAACGAATTGTAGAAGTAGTTTCCATCTTCTTGTTGTCTTTTGATTCTCTCGATTATGTGAAATTAGTGTTCCACCTATTGTATATTGTGTACTGTTTGTTATGTTTATGTGCTTCTAATCTTGAGTTTCTTATCTCTTGAAAGTGCCTAAAATGAAGCAAGTGTCATTCGAGGACGAATGTTGTCCAAGTGTCATAAGGTTTTAAAGTCCTAAACTGGTTTATAATGATGTCTTGAGGTATTGTCTAAAGTTTGTTGGTGTTTGGATGTCAAACGTCCAAGAACGTCCATAACATCGAAAGATTTTCCTTGAGACATGCTTGTATATTTAGGTGTGCCTTTGCATATTTTACGTGTTCATTTTTGTTGAAATCGATGTGATAGGTTCCTAACTTGTATACTAGTGTATTTTAGTTGGAAACATCCAGGCAAGACTCCCCAAGGACCAACCAAAGGGTCCTTGAGGAGGACCCAACTTGTAGCCAAAAGGATGTCAAAACCAGCCCAACCAACGATGGGTAATCAACGGATCGTATGTCTATCAACGCCCCGTCCTTGGGGGCGTTGGTTGACACTTAGTGGCAGGATCTTAAGCTTCCAAAATTTAGTCTCTGATCAAATCGACGGTTGCCATTACAGCCCGTTGATAGATCGACGCCCCGTCAATAGATCGACGCCCCGTCAATGGGGAATCATCGATGAGACCTGCAAATTTCTGCAGTCTCAGCCAGCTCAAGGGCATTTTGGGTAATTCACCTACCCTTTTAAAAATTATTTGGAGGTTTCTTAAGGGTATTATGGGTATTTTAACTGGTTTTATAAGTCTATAACCATTTACCAAGTTCAATATTCAAAAATCAAAACCCCAAATCCAAAGAAGAACTCTCTAGAACACCATTGAAGCTTGAAGGGGGCTTGGGGCTTGGGGCTTGGAGCTTTATTTCTCCATCAAATCTTCTCAAATTTCGTGGTTTAGAATCAATAAAGTTATGGTTTTCATCCTTGAATCCCTTTTCTTCAAGGAGCGAATCTTCAAAGTGATTTGCAAGATCTTTCAAAAGATGAAATTGTCCTATTCTTAGATCTATCCCTGGGTTCTTACATAAAACGTTTAGAATCAATGAGTTATGATTTAATTGATGTTAATTTGATGATTTTAGACTAAAAATTCCATGAACCCATGAAAATGATGAATTCCTTATTTTGGTCATATTAAGGGTGATTTGATCATGTCAATGGTATTGATTTCTTGTGTAGGGGTATGTAAGCTATTAAATTATGAAGGAAGCATGTTAGAATTGTATGTAGGATTTTCTAAATTGATGAATTCATATTGTATTATCTTGGATCATTGGGTATTGTGATTAATGGGTTGAATTGATGATTATGGTTATGGGTAAGAGTTTTTATGGATGGAATTGGTTGAATTGGCTATGGATTAAAGTTGTGAGATTGGATTGGTGGTATGTTGACCTAACTTTATCTATATTGTGTAGTATAGGTCTTGAATTATGATGATGTTTTGCATGGTCCACTTATGGTGGAGGTGCTTATGTGTTATACTTGTGAAACAATGTGGCCTCGTCGACATTACTTTATGAACTATGATATTGTCATGTTATAACTTGAATATGGAGTATATTGAAGGTCTATATGAGTTATGTGTATCTATGAAGTCAAGCATCTGGTTTTCTAATTAACTACATGTGATCATGATAGACTATAGTGATGCCTTATATGTGTATACTTGATGTTGGAGTGTGAATCTTCTTAGTTGAATATATGAACCTTATAATGAGATATGTTGATGATTATATAGGAGTGTGTAGGGTGACTTGTAGTATCATTAGTTGACCTTATTTTCTACTTGAATTATATGGTACATTTGATAAGATGATAATGAAGTGTCTCTTGTTTTTGTAGATCTATGTCCCTTACGTGATACATGAAAAATGTGAATATCAATCCTTGACTTAGTAGGATAAAGCACCATTGGCATGAAAGTATATATATGATTGGAATATGATCTTAAATATAGTTAAGAAGGTCATTTATGTGAAACCATTCAGAGAAAAGGTTATGATATCCTTGAAGTTGAAAGTTGTAACTGTATCCTTCTTGTGTGAATGGTGGACTTAGGGGTGTTTGGCTGGAACGAAATGAAATCATCCTTAGGAAAGTCATTGAGCTATCCTAGTAACCATTGTAGGCAGCCCTAGTTTACCCTCTTTTGTAAGGTGTATTATGTTTGGGTTATGACTAAGATATGGTTTACCTCTTCATTTGCTTCTTTATTAAATTACTCTATGATAACAAAGGCTAGCACCGAGTGAGTATACTTTGGGAGTAGCTCTAGTTGAGATGGAGACTAGATTACAAATAAACCATTGATATTCCTTAACCATGTGCCTACATGGGATGTGTCCTAGTTCTACCATTGGCAAGTAGAACACCCTCCATCGGAGTAGGGTAGACTCCGGATTCCATGCCTAGCTAGTATGGTCTATGTCATTTATTGCCTATTCTCATCATGTGGAATACATACTAGTGTTGGATAAGTCCTATGAAGTTTAGGTAGTGGAATGGGATGCTATCTAGACATTGCACGAGTAGGATTTGAAGATGTTAGTTTGTAGGTTCCCTGAGCCTTCTCCAAGTCCATTATGTGAAAGTCCTTAATTATTGAGTGTCTCCTAAATGACCTAATCAACATAATGACTTAAGTTAAATGCATGTAAATGGAAAAGTAATAGTCTAGAGTAGCTTTGAGGATTGCTTAGGTAGGCTTGGAGAGGGTGTATGGGCGGTCTCTTCATGTCTTACTTAGGTGATTCTTAGAGTAACTTTAGGTAGGGCTTTACTTGAATATAGTGAATAATCTTATCTTAGGAATACTTACAAATCTCTTAGGTGTGTGTGACAGGGTTGTATGGGCGGCCACTTCATCTCTCACTCAAGTGAGCCTTAGGAGGACCTTTGGTAGGAGAGTCTTATGCTTGTATGATTTGAATTGATGATATGCTATATTATGTAAGGTGACTATATGTGCTTATTTTGACTTGTAAGTAACTCGTACGCTTGCCTTAAAATTTTTCTACAAAAAGAGCATGTTGTATACAAATGTCCTCTTTCATGATTTTATGCATTACACCATACTTAGTGCATTCTAATGTACTAATTCCATATACTTTGTCTATTTCCTAAAGGTGTAAGTGGTATTTGAGAGGAGTACTTGAAGTGAAGCTTGGATACTGGCATTCCATTCAAGCAAGTGTTAGTATGTCCTTAATAGATTCGAGGACATCACTATCTTTAGCTTCTTTGATTAAAAATAGTGTAATAGACTTAGATATTTCTAATTTTGATGTACGGCTATGTCCCAATATAATCGTGTGTCTAAGATGGCGACTTTGAGACTTAGCCTTTCCGTATAATTTCTATAAAAGAGATACTTTGAATTATTATTATTTCGTGTGAAAAGTTTTAATACGCCTTACTTTTCATACATGTATGCAATGAATAATGTCAAAGGTCTTGTACAAGACCTCTGAGAGATCAAGTACGCCGTGTTACGATCCGAGGAAATGTCATATATTCTAGGGTGTACTCTCGGGTCATGACAAAGTTTGTATCAGAGCATAGGTTATGAATAGTCTTTAGGAATCCGAAGTCTCATTAAAAGCACGTCTAGTAGAGTCTTGTTTATCGGTGTCAATTGCGACTCATCTATGAGCGAGAGGTTATAAGACAATAGAGTTTCACTTTTTTCATCACTCTTGTGTCATGCCATAGTGTTGAGGTTATAAGTGTCTATTCCTAATCTCTTTTCTAGTGTTTTAAGGAGATGAATACTAAAAGAATGGCTGCAAGAAGGTTGGAAGAGGAAGGAGTGCAAGAGGGAATTCCCCAAGGTGGATTGGATCAACAATGAGTTCAAGAACCCCAAGGTGTCCAAGTTCCTCCACATGGTGATCAAGTCTCTATTGGAGGTGAAGGTAATGAGGTTATGGTGTTTCCCCCTGATATGACTAATGGGGATATTAGTAAGACTCTACTTGCTATAGCTCTAGCCATGACAATTCATTTGAATAAAGGTGTTGAGGCTAGAGTGAATGATATATAGAGTACCATGACCTCTAAATTGAGAGATATTGTACTAGTGAATCCTTCTATCTTTCTTGGCTCTAAGGTGGGACAGGATCCCCAAGAGTTCCTTGATGGTGTGTATAAGGTGTTGAGTGTTATGGGATTAGTAAACCAAGTAAGAGAATATATACCAAAATTAGCAGAACATTTAAAACCATTACATAAAAAACTTAAGAAAGATGTAGAATATCATTTTGACAGTAAAGATAAAGAACATATAAGTCATATCAAAAATTTATGTAAGAAATTACCAAAACTATATTTTCCCGATGAAAATAAATCATTTACTTATATTGTTGAAATAGATTCAAGCAATCATAGTTATGGAGGAGTTTTAAAATATAAATATGACAAAGAAAAAATAGAACATCATTGTAGATATTACTCAGGATCTTATGCAGAAGCACAAATAAAATGGGATGTGTCCTAGTTCTACAATTGGAAAGTAGAACACCCTCTATAGAAATAGGGTAGACTCCGGATTCCATGCCTAGCTAGTATGGTCTATGTCAGTTATTGCCTATTCTCATCATGTAGGATGCATACTAGTGTTGGATAAGTACTATGAAGTTTAGGTAGTGGAATGGGACGCTATCTAGACAATGCACATGTAGACTTTGAAGATGTAGGTGTGTAGGTTCCTAGGCCTTCTCCAAGTCCATTATGTGAAAGTCCTTAATTGTTGAATGTATCCTAAATGACTTAACGAACATAATGACTGAAGTTAAATGCATGAAAATGAAAATGTACTTGTCTAGAGTAGCTTTGAGGATTCGTTAGGTAGGCTTTGGAGAGGGTTTATGGGTGGTCTCTTCATGTATTACTTAGGTGAGTCTTAAAGTAAATTTAGGTAGGGCTTTAATTAAATATAGTAAATAATCGTATCTTAGGAATACTTAAGGATCTCTTATGTGTGTGTGAAGGGGTAGTATGGGCGGCCACTTCATCTCTCACTCAAGTGAGCCTTATGAGGACCTTTGGTAGGAGAGTCTTATGCTTGTATGATTTGAAGTGATGATGTGCTATATTGTGTAAGGTGACTATATGTTCTTATGTTGACATGTAAGTGACTCTTATACTTGTCTTTATGTTTTTTTTACAAAAAGAGCATGTTGTATACAAATGTCCTTTTATCATGATTTTATGCATTACACAATACTTATTCCTTCTAATGTATTAATTTCATATATTTTGTCTATTTCCTAAAGGTGTAGGTGGCATTTGAGAGGAGTACTTGAAGTAAACTTGGATACTAGCAGTCTATTCAAGCAAATGTTAGTATGTCCTGAATAGATCCGACCACATCACATCTTTAGTTTCTTTGATTAAATGCACTGTAATAGACTTAGCTATTTCTATATTTTGATGTACGGATATTCGTGTGTTTAAGATTGATACTTTGAGACTTAGCCTTTCCATATGATTTTCAATAAAAAGATATATTTTAAAGTATTATTATTTCGTGTGAAAACTTTAAATATGGACTACTTTTCATACATGTATGCAATGAATGATCTGAAAGGGCTTCTACAAGTCCTCCGAGAGGTCAAATATGCCGTGTTACGATGCGAGGGAATGCCACATCTTCTAGGGTGTGCTCTTGGGTTGTGACAAGATCTTTCCAACGCCATTGAGTTTGCATTTTTGACATCATATAAGGGGGATATTCCTTTCGGAAGTTGGGTTGTTGGATTGAGAAAAATCTAATCCGGATTTTAGTAAGGGTAAAGTAGTCTTTTCACCCTACTATTTCCTAATATATTTTAATGGTTATTGGGGGTAAAACTAAGCCTTAGATCAGTTTTAGAAAAGTTGAATACGCTTAGGGATTGGGAGAAAAGAGAGGGGAAGAGGAAGATCAAGAATCCTTTAAGAACGCTAACGTTTCACGAGTGAAATTCATCGGCGGTGATCCCTATATAGGTATGTGAGATCTTTCTATGTTAGGTTCTTCCACCCACATAACAACATGTTTAATTTAGCACAATTAGAGTGGATTGAATGATGAATATTGATGTTCTTGATGAAAAACCGTTGAATTCTTATTGGTTGAAAACATGTTGTAAACTCTGAATGTATACAGGGATACAATAACTCTGAGATGTTTGTAACAATACAAATAAATTGATGTATATATATAAATACATTTAACTTATATGGGAGTTTCTCTAACCGACAACCATCACTTAAGAGCTATAGTGATGATACAGTGATCTACCTCACGCTGCCAGCGCATTCGATACCCGGAAAAATGTATAAGACCTGAACTTCCTGTTGGATCCACAAGTCTATTGTGCAAAGGATTCATCTAAAAAATATGACCCTTTTCTACCCATAGTGGCTACATGGTTTTATGGACATGTGAGTCATCTGAATTCATGTTCGTCCCTAATTAGGTGCTTAATACTACTTGATATGCTCAAATTACATTTCCTTTAGGAAGTATAAGCGGTCGTATCAAGTCAAGAACACAACAAGTAGGTTGGGGTCGATCCCAGGAGGAAACTAGTTTAGATTTAACTTTAATGTACAATTACGTCTATTTAGTCAAGTCCTTTCTGAAAACAATTAATTTAAAGGGGGGTTTTGTGAAACAAAAGTGTTTAATTATCTCTAAATAGAACAAGTATCAAGAGTAAATCTTTAGTGTTTATCAAGTTGTGAGACAAACTAGGGTGTAAGTGTTCCCCATAGGTTCATAACGCGGTAATCCTAGCTATAACAATTCTTTCCTAGTGTTTTGCATGCAAAGTGATAAGTTAGGTATATCTAACTCCTTGGTCCGGCATTTAGAGAGTTTCACCCTATACCTTGGTCCAGCTACGTGTGTCTAAGTTACTAACCCTTACCTTTACTTCATATTACACATCATATTCGATGTATGGCTTAGTTATTACTTCTCAACAATTAAAACTAACCTATTAGATAGTATCCCACTAAATCTATGTTGATAATTTTTTTCCTATTAACTACCCCCTTGGTCCGGAAAGTAGAAATAAGGCGAGTTGTAACGCGTGCACTCGTTAAGATGACTTCTAAGCGAAAGAATTATCAATGCATGCAATAACCTATTTGAGAATTGTTATTAAACTAGTTTTACCTTGTTAATCACCCATGGTTCCCACAAACCTAGTTGTGGATTTAGTTACCCATGCATAGAAGAACACAATTCATAGTTGATAAACAATAAATCATGACCTTACTTTGACAACTTTGAAGAAAATCCAGCAATTAAACTTGAAATTACGAAAATATCTTGAAAACTATATCCGTAAATTTGAATGAATGCCCAAGTTGCAAAAACAAATCTACAAGAACAAAACTATGTAATTAGTAATAGAATACAACCCCAAAACCGAGGTTTTACACCCTATTTATAAAGACATTGTCCTAAAATAAAAGGAAATCAAATAAGGAAAGTTTGTCCAAAAACGCGCCTTCAATCGACGACCCCCACAACGACGGGACGTCGACTGCCTATGTAAGTCCAGACTTAGCATCATTTTTTTAGCCTTCTCTTTGCATATTCTCTGATCCAATCGACGGACCAACAACACGGTCCGTCGATTCACTTACAGTCCATCGATGCTTCTCGTCATTCCATACTTACCTTTTCTTCAACATAGGGTACTGGGACATTCTCTGTTCAGATCGACGATTCAACAGGACGGTCCGTCGATCAATCAACGGACCATCGATCCTTCCGTAGCCCCACACTTGGTCAGAATTCCCTGAATTGCTTCCAGATGCCTGAACCTCCAGTCGAGGTCACCATCTACGGTCCGTCGATAGAACGACGACATATAAATTTCCTTCGTGGGTCACCTCTGCACTAAATCTCCACAGCCTTCTGCGTTTTGGTTTTGGACAACTTTCCTACAAAACAAATAAAAATACATATTAAACTTACTACAAAAAGGCTCTAGACACACACCAATCTTAATGAAAAAGCATTGAAAGTACCGTGAAACCACGGTACATCAACACCCTCAACTTAAATTCATTGTTTGTCCTCAAGCGACGCACTATGACTGAACACAACACTTTGTACACAAATATCCCCTTTTAAGCTTTGGCAATCACATGGCTATCAATCCTAACTTTTTCGTTGCTTTTGTGCATGTTTCTTATCTTATGCTTGATAGGCTTACTCATGTGGACCAGACCATGACACAGATTCACCATGCACCGACACCTCTACTCATTTGTCTCTCGCCAAGGTGCCAACTTTCCGATATTGCAACTAGTATCCTCACTTCAAAAGATATCCTCCTTTTTCGCACAACGATTTTAACTTTTAGTATAAGGAACATTATTCAACACTCACGCTAAAAAAAATTCACACCTAGTTGGTACTTTTTGCCATAGGCTTGCCCTTATTTTCACTACTTAAGTTCACCATATTAGACTCTTAGGATCACGATAGGACTTTCTAGGCTTGTAACGTAGGATTAGGGTCAGGTATGGTACATATGGGTATATTTTAGTGACTTGTTGCCCTCCTTGACATTACGACTAAGCGTCCTACCTCTTTCATTATCTATTATGCCCTACTTTCTCTTTTCTTGTCATATTTGCCTTGTTTTCTCCTTTCTTTCTCTTTTGTGGAAGTGACTCTTACTTCTTTTGTTCAACACTTTTTTAATCTTTTTTTCTTGTTTAACCTCTTTCTTCTTTTTCTTTCTTTATTCAATTGACAATCTTTGACTGATTCACTTCTCTTGTTCACTGTTTCTTTTCTTTTCTACATTACTCTTTTCATACTTACTTTTCGGGTCATCACTCATGATAGCCACCCTCAACTTATGGCTTTACCATGAGTCGAGGTACACATTACCCAAGGTTGTGTCAGGGCCAAGACGAGGTCAATTTATGTATTATCCACCCTCAACTTATGCTTTTGGCCTAAGTTGAGGTGCACATGTCTAAGGAGGGACCAAGGCCAACACATTATACCCAGGGAAGATGAGTTAGTGAAGAAAAGAAAGATATATTTTAAGATCAACATATTTGGATAAAAAAGGGATCACAATTTCATTTGGTTCTCTTTGCTTTAGGCTAGAAATTTGATAATTTGAATAAGGGACTATGATCCTCTCCTAAATGTCTAACACATATTCCTTTTGCAGGACTAACCAGACTAGTTCTAGCTAGGTACCAACAGTGGAACAATCAAATTTCCTAACACTCTTTTGACACCTCATTACCTTATAAGATTATCGGACACCTATTTTGAGTGTTAGATTGATGACCACACAGTGGTGCATCTCTATGTCATGATTAGAGCCAACACATTAAACTTCTTTACACCTATTCATGCAAGCATTTTCTTAGAAGGGTATATCATTTAGGTTTAGCCATCATGCTTCATATTTCACTTTCATACTGTGTATAAGTTATGACATGCCGGTTCAATAATAAAGTAAGAAGACTCTGAGGGCAAAAGAACACAGGCAAGAAAACCCCTAAGAGAGGATCGTGAGTTAGGCTACTTAGACTTCACCCTATCACTCACTTTCCGTTTACCCCACCCCCAACAAAAAACATGCAATTGTCCCCAATGTATAAGAAATATAAAGATAAGGTGGTAGGTGAAGCAAACCTAAGGCACATAGTGTCGATGATCAACAAGCAGGCGGGTCCGGTTTCCTGGAATCCGCACCCTAAGTAGTAGGGACACACTCAGTGGTGCCCACAACAATATCTGCACCATCATTGATAATCCTCTCAACATCCTCCAATCTGGAATTAGATGCCCCAGCAGCCAACTCTCAAGCCCTCATCTTACGGGTCTCCTCATCAACAAACGAGGATCTCCTCGAAGCCTACAGATCTATCCGATCCTTCTTCCTAGCACAAGAATCCTCACACTCACTATTACGGCTGGAACGGTGCCTCTTGGCACGTTCACATGGCTCAGGCGGTGGTGCAGTGCTGGTAGTGAACAGTGCAGCAAGCACTATGTCCTCCGTGAGCTCCACAGGTGCGCTATTAGGCTCAGGTCCCCTCATCTCAAGTATACCATCCATTTCTGCCCACAGACTCGCCAGAGCCTCCTAAAGAGTCGTCAAATCAATGATGGGGGCTGGGCGTGCTAGAACTCTCAGCTTAAATACATGGAGGTGTTGGTGGACCGCCTGAATCTTCCACTCCGTCTGCTGAGCCACCCTCTTATCAATCTGGTCCTCAGCCTCGACAATTGATCTCTGCATCCAAGGTTGGATATAATGCAGCAAGGCGGCCATATGGGCCTAAACTTATGGACCCTAGCTATCGGGACCAGTGTTGCTGAAGAAGGAGAAGAACGGGAGGAACTGGGTGCCCTACCAGTGCCAGGGGAAGACACGACCGGGGTGGTATCAGAGGCTATGAAGTGGCATGATCAGCCACTTGGTAACTCTACCGTCTGTGCCAAGTTCTCACTCAGCGGCTGCCAATCAACTCAGGGCCCTCTCCGTGGTGCCTCCACATTGGCCTCATCCTTGATGAGACCTATATCTACAGTCCCGGTCGGTCTACAGAGGACATCACAATGCCAAATGGGAAATTTAGCATCCCTGCATAACTGGAAAATCATATAAGAAAATGGGTAAGTAGTAGAGAGATTAAAAACCCTCTCATGTATCACATAGATAAACAATTTGCGAAGTCCATCTCGAACCCGGGTACCAGTGCTGCTATCATGACCGCTCTATCCCAAGTAAGGATGTTTTCTGCTGCGGTGGGGGATACGCGGTGGAGGATTAAAAACCAAAAGAACTTGGCTGCAAAGGAAAGGTTGGCCTTCTTGATAAGGCATCTGGGGTGTAACACCAAGTCTTCTCCCTCACCATAAACGGGCACCTGTTGTGCAAGCGATCTCTTGGTGGACTCTCTCTCTTCTCTCTGGTCCTCTAAAATTTGCCACTCTTGACCAAGCCCCACCTGTAATCGAATTATGTAGTAAGGGGATCCCACATATGATATGTTGGCGTGCCATAAAAAAGCGCCAAATGGTAGTGGGATAAATGTCCACTCGGCAGCCTCTAACTAACACCTCTATAAGTGGGTCGTGTTTGGCAGCTTTCGCCCGCCTCTCCAAAGCACCTCTCAGAGTCGCTACGTATCATGCGTACAACTCTCCTACAATCTCCTAACTGTAGGAACCCACACTCCTCGCCATCCACTAGAGCCTGTGGAGGCTGAATAAGCAATGCACCTCAGTGACTGTGTGCAGGCTACCTGTAAGAACTCGCTACTCGTCTGTAACCAACCGAGTCATCACCCCCTTATCATTCAACGTCTTTTCATACCTGTAGACCTGGTATTGGCCATCTACGCACCACTAGTTGGGCTCATTGAAAACAAGGGCAGGGACCTCATACTGGGGTGCCGGAGAAGACTCTAAACTATGAGCCTCATCAGACGAGGCATGGCGGGCAGGCACATTCGAGAGAGTGGCTCCCACTGATCCTGAACCGGAGGCAGTGTCCTCATTCGACCCCGTAAAATGGGCCAACTCTGAACCTGAAGCTTTCTCGGAGCCAAATGCTCCCTAAGAACTCGAGGTAGACCCAAATAGTGTGTCGGTCAATGTGCACTACTCATCAGACAAAGAGACAGTTACTACGCTGGACGCCACCTTCTTGGAGGTGCCCCGAGTGGCTCTAGCAGCTGGTGTGGGGGTCCAGGTGCCAGGGGCACATATTCCGGATCTCGCTCATAATCAGACGTGCCAATCAACTGCCGGGATGGTGCCACGGACTTGGACCTCCCCCTAGAATAGACCATGTCTGGTTTTTGGGTCATGAGTACCTGAAAAGCACCTTGTTAGTCTCATTGTAAACAATCTACTCAAGCAACATAATCAAAATAGAATCTGGAAACACAAGACACATGTCATTGAAGAAATTCAGTACTGGGAGACGGGCACTATCGACGGTCCGTCGATGAAACGAAGGTCCATCGATAGTTTCCGTTGGTGGACACTTAAGCAAATTTTAAAAGTTTTCATTCCACATATATCTTAGTTAAAAACAATGGACGTGCAGAACGGCCCATCGATCAATCGACGTAGAGTAGTCCACTTCTGTCGTCGGACACTTAGAATTTATTCAGAATTTCTCAGAAATCGAAGTTTCAGTTAGAAACGACGGACATGCAGAATGGCCCGTCGTTCAATCGACTGACCGTAATCCACTTCCGTCGTCCCAAAGTTAAGCATTTTTATAATTTAGCCATCGACGGTTCGTCGATCAACCGAATTCCGTAGACGGGGTCTCGTGCTGTTGGTCAGAGAAAGGTTTCAGGGTTTGGTTTTAAACACAAATTTTGACACTTTCAAGAAAATCACAAGTTCACCCAACACATAAAACAAGTTAGAAGACCAATTCGTCACTCTTAGGGCTTCGATTTTGCAAATTTCGATCATGGATTCTACGAGGCTATCAAAGCCTAAGTTGGAAAAACAACAATCATATTGAAATGACATAGATTCCACCCCCAAACCATTAACTTTCTATCATTCTAAGGGACATAGAATCCAATTTTGACATGCAAATTTGTCCCTCAGAATTCATTAAGCAAAGGGAAATGAAATACCTGTAAACTGTAGTGGACTAAATGAGTGGGTGATCTTGCAACAACAACCTACATGCCTGCCTTTGAACACCGACCAGATAAAACAAAGTAGGCAGAGTAGAAACTGGGGGGTTAGGGTTTTTGGATTTGTGGGAGTTTTGGAGAAGTGGGGATTTAGAAAAAAAATGGAAGGAAGGAATTATAGGAGTTAATGGAGAAAGAGTGTAATAAGGGGACGGAAATGGTTGGGAGGGAATTCTAAAAGATGTGGGAGGGTAAATGAATAGTTTTATTTTAATATAGTCGGTCGGGTCGGGTTGGGTCGGGTCGGGTCACTGGTTTTTTTTTTAACTGACGATACCTCATCGACGGTCCGTAAGTCAGTCGATGGTCCGTTGACTGGACTATCGATTGTGCACAGACTTAGACAAAATTTCAAGACATACCTGGGATCTACAGACACCATCGACGGTCCGTCGATTGAACGACGGCCCATCGGTTGGACCGTAGATGTGTGCACCAAAATAATTTCAACAGAATTCTTGTGGTTTGTCCCTGCATACTGAGCACCCATTAAGCCATTATTTTTGTGTTTTTTTGGACACTGTTGAGACATGCACCCTAAACTACTCTCTAGCCAATACACTAAAAAAATAACACATGAAGTTGAGTAAAACAAAACGAAACAAGAGAATGCAAATATTCGTACAAAGAAGAGAAAAACCTATTGTTGGATAGAGGATACACATTGGGTTGCCTCTCAAGAAGCGCTTGATTTAACGTCGCGGCATGACGCAAGATCCTTGATTACTCAGACTTCATCAAGGCGATATGATTCAACCACTTCATGGACACTCTCCGCATGCCCTAGATAGATATTGATTTTTTGCCCATTGACCGTGAACTTTGCACCCTCCTTGTTCTCCAACTCAACAGCTCCATGTGGGAACACTTTAGTGATCAAGAATGGCCCAGTCCATTTGGACTTGAGTTTGCCCGGAAACAAGCGTAGCCTAGAGTTGAATAGAAGCACCAAGTCCCCAACCGCAATTTCTCGCTTCTCAATCTTTTGGTCATGGTACTTCTTCATCTTCTCTTTGTATATGTCTGAAATTTTATATGCTTTTAGGCGAAACTCATCAAGCTCATTCAACCCGTTAAGTCTTTGTTCCACTGCTTCATTCCAATCCATCTTCAGTTTCTTTATCGCCCACATAGCCTTGTGCTCTAACTCAATTGCCAAGTGACAAGCCTTCCCTTATACAAGTTGGTATGGAGACATACCTATGGGGGTCTTGTATGCTGTTCGGTAGGCCCACAGAGCATCATCAAGCATCCTTGACAAATCCGTTCTATTTGCATTCACCGTTTTCAACAGGATCTGCTTGATTTCTCTGTTAGACACCTCAACTTGCCCACAAGTCTGTGGATGGTACGGAGTGGCTACATTGTGGCGAACCCCATAATTCTCCAATAGACCTTTGAACAACTTGTTGCAAAAGTGAGATCCCCCATCACTAATAATGGCTCTTGGTGTGCCAATCCTGGAGAAGATGTTATTTTTCAAGAGCGCGGTGACACTCCTCCCTTCATTGTTGCCAAGTTTTATGGCTTCCACCAATTTTGCAACATAATCCACCGCCACAAAAATTTATTTCATCCCATGATAACTCACAAACGGGCCCATAAAATCAATGCCTCATACATCAAACAACTCAATCACTAGAATGGGATTTAAAGGGAGCTCTTGCCTCTTCGAAATTCCTCCATCTCTTTGGCACCTATCACATGACTTGGCGAACTCATGAGAATATTGGTGAATGGTTGGCCAATAATACCCACATTGCAAAATTGTATGGGCAGTCCGGAGGCCACTATGATGCCCACCCACAGGCGAGGAGTGGCATGCGTCTAAACACTTAGCATCTCAACTTCTGGCATGCAACGGCGGATAAGCCCATTAGTACAACTCCGGTATAAGTAAGGCTCATCCCAAAAGAAAATTTTCACATCATGCATGAACTTTTTCCTCTGATGGAAGGACAAGTCCGATGGGATAATATCACTAGCCAGATAATTCTTAAAATCGGCGAACCATGGAATCAATTTATGAGAAGCGGCCAATACATGCTCATCAAGGAAGGTATCATCCATTTCCGTCTTTTCACCCAACTCTCGCATAGCTTCATACTCCATTTCCGTCTTTTCATCTAATCAACCTTGGTTTTGCATCCTTCTTTTCCATCAAATACCTCAATACAGAGTGGTCAGTATGCACTATGACTCTCGTGCCAAGAAAATAGGAGCAAAATTTTTCAAAAGCAAATACAACCGCCAGAAGCTCTTGTTCACTCACAGTGTAGTTCTTTTGTGCTTAATTTAGGGCTTTACTTGCATAATAGATGGGATGAAAGATTTTATCCCTTCTTTGCCCCAATACTACACAAAGGGCAACCCCACTAGCATCATACATCACCTCAAATGGATTGCTCCAGTCTAGGGAAATAATTATGGGTGCAGACACCAACTTCTCCTTCAACTCTCCAAACGCCTTCAGACATGATTCATTAAAATAGAATTTACATTCTTTCTCAAGTAGCTTGCACAAGGAATGTGCAATTTTTGAGAAATCCTTAATAAACCTCCGGTAGAAGCCCGCATGTCCAAGAAAACTTCTCACACCTTTTACAGAGATGGATGGAGGAACTTTCTCTATAACCTCAAATTTTGCTCGATCAACCTCTATACCCTTCTCCGAGATGTGATGGCCCAATACTATACCCTCTTTTACCATAAAGTGACATTTTTCCCAGTTTAACACAAGATTGCAATCTTTACATCTTTTGAGAACCTCGGCCAAGTGACTCAATTACCAATCAAAGGAGTCACCAACAACTGAAAATCATCCATGAACACCTCAATAGTGTCCTCCACCATACCAGAGAACATCGACATAATGTATTTCTGAATGGTAGTCGGTGCATTACATAACCCAAAAGGCATCCTCTTGAATGTGAATGTCCCATAAGGGCAAGTAAAGTTAGTTTTCTCTTTATCCTCCAGTGCAATAGAGACCCGAATAACCATCAAGAAAACAAACAATCCTTTTTATGCGAGTCTATCTAAAATCTGATCCGTGAAGGGCATAGGGAAATTGTCCTTCTCAGTCCATGCATTCAACTTCCGGTAATCCATATAAACTCTCCATCCGGTAACCGAACTCATTGGAACAAGATCATTTTTCTCATTAGGAACTACTGTCATTCCCCCCTTTTTGGGCACACACTGAACATGGCATACCTAACTACTATCTGCGAAAGTATATATGACTCCGGCATCCAACCAATTTATAATATCCTTCTTCACTACCTCTTGCATAGGTGGATTCAAACATCTTTGGTGATCAATAATTTGCTTGTGATCGTGCATGAGTTGGATTTTGTGTGATCAAATACTTGGAGGAATACCAATAATGTCCGCAATAGTCCATCCAATGGATCGTTTGAACCTCTTCAAAACTTCCACCAAACACTCTACTTGTTGCACATTCAAATCCGATGCAATGATTACGGCAAAGTGTCATCTCTTTCCAAGAATACATACCTCAGATGAGGTGGTAGAGCCTTAAGCTCTAATTTTGGGGTCTCCTCAATAGATGTTTTCGCGGGTGGAGACTCGCGATGCTTCATATATAACTCCAATTTCTTCGGTTTGAACTGATATTCACCTCGTTCAAGTGCCGCAACCAAAGACACATACTCTTCAATACTATCACTCTCAAAATTCATGATCAAAGCCGCTAGCGTCTCAACACCAAAGTGCTCTTCAATTTGCACCTCAGAAGTGGTCTCTACCCTGTAAGATATAACAGATACTTTTTGGAGCTCACCACTCTACTTCATGGACCTATAAATGTTGAACGTTTCTTCTTTGTTGTTAAACCTAAACTTCATCTATCCTTTCTCCATATAAACCAAAGCACGACCAGTAGCATGGAATGACCTCCCTAAAATAATAGACACCTCAAAGTCCACCTCACAGTCAAGAATCACGAAATCAGCTGGAAATATAAACGACTCCACCTTCACGAGCACATCATTGGGTATCCCAATGGGCCTCTTCACCGTTCTATCGGCAATTAGTAACCGCATTGGCGTGGGCTTTGGGTCACCCAAACCTAACTTCTTGTAAATGGAGAGAGGCATGAGATTTATGCTTGCAACTAGATCACATAGTGTTTTAGCAAAGTGTAATAGTCCAATAGTGCATGGAATAGTGAAAGCGCCCGGATTTTCCTTCTTTTGCACAAGAGATATTGTAGCAATAGCACTACAATGTTGCATTCGGTCATCATCTTCAAAACTTACCGATCTCTTCTTTGTAACCATATCCTTCATGAACTTGGCATACCCGGGCATTTGTTCCAAAGATTCTATCAAAGGGACATTGATTGAAAGCTGTTTCAACATAGTGATAAAACGCCAGTATTTACCGTCCTCAGTCTTCTTCACCAATCTCTTAGGGAATGATGGTGGTGGTCTAGAAACTGGGATCACCTTTTGGGGTACCTCTGCTTTTTTCACCGCTTCATCCACCAATTCACCACTAGTTCTAACTACCTCTTCATCATCTTTCACCTCATCATCTACTACAGACGGCATGGGTGGAACAATGGTTTGCTTGCCTCCTCGAGTAGTAACCTTCATGCAATGTCCATCATTTTTTGGGTTTATAATGGTGTTGCTAGGAAGAGTGCCCGGTTGTAGTGGGTTCATAGTACTAGACAATTGGTCCATTTGTAACTCAATATATTTTATCGAGACCGCATGTGCATCCACATTTTGCCCAATATAACCAAATCACCTCTCAATTCCTTGCCATGATCATCACTAGCATCAAACCTCATCATCATCTTCTGCAACATATCCTCACCTCGCGCCATACTACCTCCACCATTCCTACGAGCAACTTCCCTATTTTGAGGCGGAACATAGGGCCCACTTCAATCATTTCTGTTACCATAGTTACCCCGATTGAAGTTGTTGTTGTGGTTGTAGTTTCCATCTCGAACATACTAGCCCTCTCTGTTGTAATTCCCATATCTCCGACCTTGATTTCATTGACCTTCGCGCCAATTCTCCTAATTAGAGCCTTGGGCGTTTGGTCGGAAACCCCCTGTGTGCTTATTTATTGCATAAGTATCCTCTTCATAGTAGTAGTCATCCACTGACGGTGGTGGTTTAGTCAAGTAATTCACGACATTCACCTTCTCTACACCTCCAGTGACATGTTTTAATACCACTCCGAGCTCAGTTCTCATTTGGTCCATCTCTACATGAATCTCATCTGCGGACGGGTTGTGCGTAGCTTGTATTGCAAAGGTGTTTCTCCCAGTGTCTGACTTCCTAGTGCTCCATGTCACGACCCGAATTCTGGAATGCGAATCGCAACCGGCGTCGTTGACCTCTCATAGGTCGCAGATAAGCCTCTTCTTGCATTCTTCACATTCATGCGGTTAATTTTAGCGGAAAATTTAAAACATTTTTTTTTATATTTGAAGTATACATACACTTCATATAAACGCGTATTTCTAAGGAGGTTCATTGCTCATACATCAACCATCTAGTTATAGAAACATACAACTTGAAAGAAATAGAATCTCATGTCATAAGTAATACTTGCCAAAATGGCACTATTACAAGAGTCCGAATAAAATAGGAAAGAAACACTAGTGTAACCTACTCCACTAGTTCAAACCTACTACTAAGCAAGAAATGTAATGGCAGGCATCCTCGAATGCATGAGGACCTACCAAGTCCGGATGAAACCTCTTAGTCCGAACAACTGCAATGATACCTTCAACGTCAACCAAATCCTGCACCTAAAATAGTAATATTGTATGGAATTAGTACACACTTTTACTAAGTATGGGTACATGCAGCAACACAGAACGGTAATGCATGAACAAAAATGGCTCTTCCTAATCAACATGCTTTCTTAGGAGGTCAAGTTTCTGGACTTGCCTAATTCGTAATACAAAGGTCATACCATGAATATGTCACACATCATACACACATAGGTTCACATAACATACATTTCATATTTCATATATTATACATTTCGTATCCACGAGACCTTGGAATCATGGACGTAGCATTAAGACGTCTCAAGTGAGGGTCCAACATATGGGACCTCAACCCGAGGGCCTCCTTTAGCAAACACAGAGTCGGCTTCATTCGTTCATTCGTACTTAACATTATTCATTTCATTCATTCATAGGCTGATGTAAACACCAGCTATACCTAGGATGAAGTTTAAGACTCTCATCGGGATCATGAAGTGCAATGACCAAGAATGACCTAATGCCATTACTTGAGTCCGGTTTCACCTCTTGATTGTCCTGCACAAACACCTTCGGTATCGTTTATTTCATTATCTTTCATACTTTGAGGAACTTCAACCTTAATCGACATAGATCATGTGAGCATCATGAAATCCGGTGTCTCCCCCACACCAAAAAGAGGTGGAGTCACTGGCCAAAGTGAAACCAAAACATGCTAGCTTCATGGGTTCGATCCAAGCTAGTTCCCTATTGTTGCAACATAGTTCAAAGACTAGGAGATTTAGGGAGACCCATACCCACCATAGTGGACAGTCTCATCTCATGAGAATTACGTGAACCTCCGCCCTTCCCGAAAGAAATCATCACCACTCATAACTAGCCTATCGGTGCTCAGTTTAAAGTTCTAATTTACATTCAACTCATACATCATCGAAGCTTGCTTCTAGCATGAGGTAGTCATAGCTCATTAGATGATTTATCATCTCCTCTTTACGTATTAAATGTGAATTGTCCTTAAACTTACATATAGAATGTGATTGAGACTTGTCTCTTAATATTCAATACTCTCTTAGCTAAGTACTTTTAGTGACCTTTACTTAGGCTTGGTTGAGACTTGTCTCACCATTCATCTTAGCCGCTTATCATGTTGTCACCATTTTCATTAGCATCATAGTTTAACATAATTACTCACCTCATTACATGAATGTTCATTTCTTCATCTTGCTATTAATTTACATCATATGCCATGCACGTGGCCTTTAGTGTACTTTACACTCATGGTAGTACCCCCGTTCGGGTTACTCATAGTTGGGTAAGTGTTTCATGATCATCTAAATGCATATTGTGCAAGACTTATGAATCTTGCACATTTGGCCAAGATACCTAAGTTCGATTCCTAGTGGCTGCGTTTTATCTTATAATATGTAAGACTTATGTGCCTCACAATTTCGGTCAAGAGGACCCGTGTTCGAATCCCTTGGGCAGCATATAATTTTTAATTATATGTGAGACTTATGTATCTCACAAACTTGGCCTTGAGGCCGGGTTCGAATCCCCTCTCTCACACTATTTTTTTTCTTTTAATTCAAGGCCTCTTCTCTAGTATTAGGATCTTAAGGTCTCGGGTTCCACACTCAATGGCAGCATTTCTTTTTCATTGAATTTAGACGAGTTTTCTCTAATTAGCATTAGTTCCTCAAGTCCATTCTTCTTACACTTTAGTCTAGACAATTTGGTTTCGATTTTTATATCAACTTTAACCAATACTTTAGCCTAATCTTACATCTATATATCATTATATTTGTGCATTGATGAACATGGCCGAGAGTCTTAGACTCATTTTAATTCGACAATTAGTATTTTATTTTAGATCATCACTTTCATTTACTTTTCATGAACATCACGGTTTCTTTTTGCATGTTAAACATACAACATTACGTAACATATAATTCAAAAATTCTTCAAGTAGACCGTAACAACAATATCACGGAAAACAGCATACTTGAGCACATGTAACATTCAACATTTGGACGTACATAACAAAATCATAAATAATCCTAGAACACACATTGCACAAAATCACAATCAGTCCTAAAATCATCTACCAGAAGTCATACCAACGCATGCATCAATCGTTTATAGGATCTAATGACAGGGGCATGCAACGGGGACAACCTTAGTTTTTAGATTGGATTTGAACTGATCCTTAGGGAACTCTTGGCAAAGGGACCAATATATAAGAAAACCCATACCTTTTCAACTTTGACAACCAGCCACTAACACGTTCTAACCCACGCACAAACCTCTTTTCCGAGCCTTGATTCTTGTTCACAAGTGAAGTTCCTTTACGTGATTTCTTAAAGCACTTAGGCGAACAATTTTTTTCTTTTCGTTTTTGATTGATGAATCCGAGAACTCTTTGAACTAGTAGACTTATTTTACTTTTTTGTTTTTGAATTCTAAGGTAAAGCTGAAGAACGTTTTTGGATATATAATGAATTAAGAGTGCACATTGAGTACACTCCTAGTGGGAGTCGTGAGCCTCTTTCTTGGGAGTTTGTTGTTGACTTATTCAACACAATTTAAATGATAAAATCAGATTATAATCTATATGTTAAGTTACTATAATGCCCCTTCTTATTTTGTCTAATTTAAAATCATTTAAATCGTCCCTTTTAATGCCTACAACTTGGCTTGAACCCGAGTGTGGAGATCCGGTCAAACTCGGGTTTGAACACCGAGCTTTGACCCATTTTGACTAATTAAAAACATTATTTAATTAATTAAATATAAACCTAGGGTAGTTACTATACTAACCCTAGCCTCGAAATTACCTTTTTACCCCTAGAACCCTTAACATCTAGGACTAACCCTCTAAGTCCGGTTAAGACTCACCCGGGTGAGTCCTAGTGTTCGGGGACCTAAAAAGGCTTGAACCAACCCTGCCTAGCTCAACCAACTCACAAAGTTGGTTGGCTTGGCTGGTGCATAGGTCCAGGGGTCCGGTTCCACGCGCATCAAGCCGTGTGAACCCGGTCTAACGTGTGTATTCTAGGTACGTTTAGGTCTTACTTAGCGTAGTTGTTTTCGGATTGTTACATTATCCCCCTCTTAGGAACATTCGTACCCGAATGACACTACTCATCATTTAAACAAAGAGGGTGATTTTCGAAAGCTACTTCATCATACTTAAATGTTTCTCTTTTGTGAATATTTGATGCACACTTATTTGGGTGGTGCATACCATTCAAGCTTATCTAAGGCTTCATACTTGAGATTGAGGAATTTCCTTCTCAATCACACTTAACATTAATGCACATCACAATTCATGCAACACAGAAAACATGTCTATGCTACACAAGAACAGCAACATAAATTGCAAACATAACTTCATTTTAACTTATGTAGTGCTATGATAAAACATACGATTAGTGACCTATCACACCAATTTGACTACATCACTTAGGACTTAGAGTTTCTTAAACATAAATAAGGCTTTAGGAAGAGAATATCTAACCTTAGGAACTGAACAAATGATGATAGCGGGATCTCATATCAGCCTCAACCTCCCACGTTGCTCCCTGAACAAGGTGTTTCTGGCATAGGACTTTCACGGTGGCAACCTCCTTTTGTTCCTCAGTCGCTTCACTTGACGATCTAAACTTGCGATTGGAACCTCTTCATAAGAAAGGTTGTCATCAACTCCTAACCCCTCAACAGGAAGGATGGATGCTGGATAGCCTATACATTTCTTGAGCATTGAAACATGAAACACTGGATGAACAGAAGCCAAATCTTGAGGTAACTTCAATTCGTAGGCCACATTTCCTACTCGTTGCAAGATCTCATAAGGACCTATATACCTTGGACTCAACTTACCTTTCTTACCAAACCTCATCACCCCTTTCAGAGGTGATATCTTCAAGTCGACTTGATCACCCACCTCAAATTCTAGATCTCTCTTTCTGTAGTATGCATAGGATTTTTGACGACTTTAAGCAGTAGCCAATCTGTCTCTGATCATTCTCACCTTTTCCACAGCCTCGTGTATGATCTCAGGACCAAGGATGGCATATTCTCTTACCTCAAACCACCCAACAGGAGACCTACATCTTCGGCCATATAGTGCTTCAAAAGGTGTCATCCCAATACTGGATTGGTAGCTATTATTATAAGAGAACTCTATCAGCAGCAAGTGATCATCCCAACTCCCCTTGAAGTCAATAACACATGCTCTCAACATGTCTTCAAGGGTCTGGATGGTACACTCTGCTTGTCCATCCGTCTGCGAATGAAAAGCAGTACTAAGCTTCACCTGTGTACCCAAGCCCTTTTGGAAATATCTCCTAAAATGAGAAGTAAATTGGGCTCCCCTATCCGAGATGATAGACAGAGGGATCCCGTGCCATCTCACTATCTCATCAATATAAAGCTTGGCATAATCTTCATCCTTGTAAATATACTTCACAGGTATGAAGTGAGCGGACTTGGTCATTCTGTGAACAATAACCCAAATGGAATCATGTAGTTTCCTAGTCTTTGGCAGACCAACCACAAAATCCATATTGATAGCCTCCCACTTCCATGTTGGAATCTCAATTGTCTGAGTGAGACCCCCAGGTTTAAGGTGTTCTGCCTTAACCTGTTGGCAATTCGGACACTCCTCCACGAATTTAGAGATCTCTCTTCATGCCTTCCCACCAATAGACCTGTTTAAGGTCATCGTACATCTTGGTGGCACATGGATGAATGGAATACCTCGAAGCATGAGCTTCTGCCAAAATATTAGACCTCAAATTATCAACATTGTGCACACATAACCTCTTTTGGTACCTGAGTACACCATCGCCGCCTAGGGAAAACGATTCATTCAACTTACTCAATACTGAGTCCTTCAACTCCATGAGCACTGGTTCGAGATGCTGATTGGCTTTAACATCTACAAAAAATGAGGATTCGGTGCTTGAGTGAACCGAAACACCCCCACTTGCTGCATCTGCCAGCCGTACACCCAATCTATCCAATTGGTGTACCTCTTTAACCAGCTCATTCTTCTCTTCATCAATATGAGACATGCTGCCCATGCTCAATTGACTCAATGCATCATCCACCACATTGACCTTACCCGGGTGATAATAAACACTCATATCATTATTTTTGATTAGTTCTAGCCATCTCCTCTGACGAAGGTTCAACTCCCTCTGTGTAAAAACATACTGAAGACTTTTATGGTCAGTATAAACATCAACATGTATACCATATAAATAATGTCTCCAAAGTTTTAATGTAAACACCACAGCAGCTAACTCAAGATCATGAGTAGGATAGTTCTTCTCGTGGACTTTCAACTATCTCAATGCATATGCAATCACCTTGCCATCCTGCATAAGAACACATCTCAAACCTACCCGGAAAGCATCACAATACACCACATATCCTGCACCACTCCTCGTCAACATGAGAACTGAGGCTGAAGTGAGTCAGTCATTGAGCTCTTGGAAGATATGTTCACATTTTTTAGACCACTCAAAGTTTACCTTCTTCTTCGTCAAGGCTGTCAATGGAGCAGCAATAGTGGAAAAGCCTTCCACAAACTTGCGATAGTAATTAGCCAATCCCAGAAAACTTCGAATATTGGTAGGAGTAAGGGGTCTCGGCCAATTCTTCACCGCGTCAACCTTCTTAGGATCAACTTCAACACCTTGTTCAGTCACAACATGACCAAGAAATTTCACTGATCTCAACCAGAATTCACATTTGCTGAACTTCGCATACAAATGATGTTCTCTGAGTACTTGCAATGTCTTTCTTAAGTGTACCTCATTCTCTTATTTAGACTTAGAGTATATGAGAATGTCATCTATGAATACTATGACGAAGGAATCAAGGTACTCACGGAAGACCCTATTCATAAGGTCCATAACGCGGCTGGTGCATTAGTGAGACCGAATGACATGACCAGAAACTCAAAGTGCCCATATCTAGTACGAAAAGTCATCTTAGGGACGTCTTCTCGCCTCAATCTAAGCTTATGGTAGCCTAACCGAAGGTCTATCCTGGAAAAGAAACTTGAACCTTGGAGTTGGTCAAATAAATAGTCAATTCTGGGAAGAGGGTACTTGTTCTTTATAGTGACTTTGTTGAGTTGCCGATAATCGATGCACATTCTAAGGGTCCCATCCTTTTTCTTTACGAACAACACTGGAGCACCCCATGGGGATATGCTCGGTTGGATGAAGCCCTCTCAAGAATATCTTTTAACTACAACTTCAACTCTGTGAGCTCAGCTGGTGCCATCCTATACGGGGGAATAGAAATTGGCTTGGTGTTGGGATCTAAATCAACACCAAAGTCAATTTCACGTTCAGGAGGAATTCCTGGTAAATCCTCCGGAAAGACATCTGGGAACTCATTCACTATTGACACTGAGTCTATGGACGGAACTTCTTGATCTAAGTCATTGACTCTAACTAAGTGGTACAAGTACGCCTTAGCTATCATGTTGTTGGCCTTCAAGTGTGAAACAATTTGGCCGACTGGACTTGAACCATGCCCTTCTCATTACCGCTCTAACTCATTTGGAAACTGAAACCTCACTACCCTGTTACGACAATCTATTATGGCATAATAATTATGGAGCCAATCCATACCCAAGATAATATCAAAATCGAGCATGGCTAATTCCACAAGATCAGCGTGAGTGACTCTATCAAGAATGTGAACTGGGCAATTTTTATACACTCTTTCTTCTCTAATGTTGTCTCCTATGGGAGTACTTACTAGAATCGGCTCATGCAAGATTTCAGGAAACACATTAAACCTACTAGCTATCAAAGGAGTAACAAATGATAGAGTGGATCCTAAATCTAACAATGCATACACTGGGAAAGTAAATACATGCAACGTACCCGTGACTACATCAGCTGACTTCTCTTGCTCTTCTCTACCTTTCAGCGTATAAAATTGATTCCTCTTATGAGGTTCGGCTGCAGCATTTCCGTTCGGCCGAGGCTGAGCACCTGCCTTGGCCTCATTCATCGTTTGAGGACAATCTCGGACCATGTGTCCAGTATTGCCACACCCAAAGCAGGTGTTAGTACCTACTAAATATTCACCCCCATGAGGATGTCCACATTTACCACAAAGCTTGCTTTTCTGCTGGACTTTCCGATCATTGCCCTTTCTGGGGCAAGAGTAGTTCACTTTGGCATTCGAATTCCCTGAAGAAGCAGAATTACCTGAATGTCTCTTGAACTTAGGCCTGTTCTGGACTCCAAATGATCCCCTACCCGGCCTAGAACCAGTCTGATCCGCAGTCTTAGGCTTCTTTCTTTCATGAACTCTCCTCTTACGGCGTCTCTCCTCCACTTGTTGAGCATGCACCATCAACCTGCCCAGATCTATCTATCATGAAACATGGCTGCCTGACAATCTTCCACTAGATCCTCCGACACGCCAGTCACAAACCTGCTCATTTCATCCCTGCTATTTGCAACCAGAGAAGAAGCATACTTTGAGAGTTTAACGAATTTCAAGGAATAATGCTTGACTGACATACCTCCCTGTCTCAAGTTGATGAACTCTTCAACCTTGGCTTCTCGTTACTCTATGGGGATGAATATATCCATAAAGGCAGTCTTGAGAACATCCCAAGTGATAGGAACATCTCCACATGCTCGGCTATCAGCCCACATCCGGTACCAAATTTGTGCCACATCCTTGAGTTGATATGCAGTCAACTCAGCCTTCGCCTCCTCATCTACTCCCATGGAACAAAGGATCTTGTGGACCTCATCCACGAACTCCTGGGGATCCTCATTGGTCTTGGATCCGTAGTAACCTGGGGGGTTCATTGTGGTGAAGTCACTTAGCCTGTTAGCCATTGTGCTAGCATGAGGATTCTCTTTGGGAGCAAACTTTCTCGCGGCTTGAGCCGTGATGGCTTGAGCGTGAGTAGTGATGGCCTGTGCCATCTGCAACAAAGCATTCCTCACTTCACCATTTGTCAACCCAGCTGGATTGACAGGCACTTGATCAGCACCAACTGGGGCTTGAAGAGGAACTTGATTTCCTCCAGCATCTGCCTCACCTACCCTCCTGCCTGCTTTCTCCTCGTATTCATTATCTACACGTAGATACAAGAAGAGAGTTAGATTCTTAATGACACAATTATGTCACAAACCCACATAGCACGATAAAGAGTAGAAGAAAGGAAAATTTCCCAAGCATTATGCAGTCTGTAATTCATGATAGTGGTGCACTTCACTACCATAACTTAGAAACTACTTAACGTGGTTGATATAAGACTGATGTATTGGATATTTAACCTGATGCTCTTATACCAACTTTGTCACGACCCGGATTCTGGAATCCAAATCGCAACCGGCGTCGTTGACCTCTCAGAGGTCGCAGACAAGCCTTTTCTTGAATTCGTCACATTCATGCGGTTAAATTTAGAGGAAAATTTAAAACCTTTTGTTTATATTTGAAGTATACATAGACTTCATATAGACGCGTATTTGTAAGGAGGTTCATTGCTCATATATCAACCATATAGTTATAGAAACATACAACTTGAAAGAAATAGAATCTCATGTCATAAGTAATACTTGCCAAAACGACACTATTACAAGCGACTCAAATAAAATAGGAAAGAAAAACTAGTGGAACCTACTCCACTAGTTCAAACCTATTACTAAGAAACAAATGTAAAGGCAGGCATCCTCGAATGCATGAGGACCTACCAAGTCCGGATGAAACCTCTGAGTCCGAACAACTGCAATGATACCTTCAACGTCCACCTGAGCCTGCACCTAAAATAGTAATATTGTATGGAATTAGTACACACTTTTACTAAGTATGGGTAGATGCAGCAACACATAACGACAATGCATGAACAAGAATGGCTCTTCCTAATCAACTTTCTTTCTTAGGAGGCCAAGTCTCTGGACTTGCACAATTCGTAATAGGAAGGTCATACCATGAATATGTCACACATCATACACACATAGGTTCACATAACATACATTTCATGTTTCATATATTATACATTTCATATCCACGGGACCTTGGAATCATGGACGTAGCATTAAGACGTCTCAAGTTAAGGTCCAACATATGGGACCTCAACCCGATGGCCTCCTTTAGCCAACACAGAGCTTGCTTCATTCGTTCATTCGTACTTCACATTATTAATTTAATTCATTTATAGGCTGATGTAAACACCAGCTATACCTAGGATAAAGTTTAAGACTCTCATCGGGATCATGAAGTGCAATGACCAAGAATGACCTAATGCCATTTGAGTCCGGTTTCACCTCTTGATTATCCTGCACAAACACCTTCGGTATCGTTAATTTCATTATCTTTCATACTTAGAAGAACTTCAACCTTAATCGACATAGATCACGTGAGCATCATCAAATCAGATGTCTCTCCCACACCGAAAAGAGGTGGAGTCACTGGCCAAAGTGAAACCAAAACATGCTAGCTTCATGGGTTCGAACCAAGCTAGTTTCCTATGGTGGCAACATAGTTCAAAGACTAGGAGATTTAGCAAGACCCATACCCACATTAGTGGATAATCTCATCTCATGAGAATTACGTGAACCTCCGCCCTTCACGAAAGAAGGCATCACCAGTCATAACAAGCCTATCGGTGCTCAGTTTAAAGTTCCTATTTACATTAAACTCGTACATCATCGAATCTTGGTTCTAGTATGAGGTAGTCATAGATCATTAGATGATTTCTCATCTCCTCTTTACGTATTAAGTGTGAATTGTTCTTACACTTACATATAGAATGTGATTGAGATTTGTCTCTTAATATTCAACACTCTCTTAGGTGAGTACGTTTAGTGACCTTTACTTAGGCTTGGTTGAGACTTTTCTCACCATTCCTCTTAGCCGCTTATCATGTTGTCATCATTTTCATTAGAATCATAGTTTAACAAAATTACTCACCTCATTACGTGAATGTTCATTTCTTCATCTTGCTATTAATTTACATCATATGCCATGCACATGGCCTTTAGTGTACTTTACACTCATGGTAGTACCCCCGTTCGGGTTACTCATAGTTGGGTAAGTGTTTCATGATCATCTAAATGCATATTGTGCAAGACTTATGCATCTTGCACATTTGGCCAAGAGACCCGAGTTCGATTCCTAGTGGCTGCGTTTTATCTTATTATATGTAAGACTTATGTGCCTCACAATTTCGGTCAAGAGGACCCGTGTTTGAATCCCTTGGGCAACATTTAATTTTTAATTATATGTGAGACTTATGTATCTCACACACTTGACCTTGAGGCCGGGTTCGAATCCCCTCTCTCACACTATTTTTTTTCTTTTAATTCAAGGCATCTTCTCTAGTATTAGGATCATAAGGTCTCGGGTTCCACACTCAATGGCAGCATCTCTTTTTTTCTTTAAATTTAGCCGAGTCTTCTCTAATTAGCATTAGGTCCTCAAGTACATTCTTCTTACACTTTAGTATGGACAATTTGGATTTGATTTTTATATCAACTTTAACCAATACTTTAGCCTAAACTTACGTCTATATATCCTTACCATTTATTTGTGCATTGATGTACATGGCCGAGAGTCTTAGACTCATTTTAATTCGGCAATTAGTATTTTATTTTAGATCATCACTTTTATTTACTTTTCATGAACATCACGGTTTCTTTTTGCATGTTAAACACACAACATTGTGTAACATATAATTCACAACATCTTCAAGTAGACCGTAACAACAATATCACGGAAAATAGCATACTTGTGCACATGTAACATTCAACATTCGTACGTACATAACAAAATCATAAACAGTCCGAGAACACACATTGCACACAATCACAATCAGTCCTAAAATCATCTACCAGAAGTCATACCAACGCATGCATCAATCGTTCATAGGATCTAATGACAGGGGCATACAAGGGGGACAACCTTAGTTTTTAGATTGGATTTGAACTGATCCTTAGGGGACTCTTGGGAAAGGGACCAAGATATAAGAAAACCCATACCTTTTCAACTTTGACAACCAGCCACTAACACGTTCTAACCCACGCACAAACCTCTTTTCCGAGCCTTGATTCTTGTTCAAAAGTGAAGTTCCTTTACGTGATTTCTTAAACACTTAGGCGAACAATTTTTTTCTTTTCGTTTTTGATTGATGAAGCCGAGAACTCTTTGAAATAGTAGACTTATTACTTTTCTGTTTTTGAAGTGTAAGGTAAAAGCTGAAGAGCGTTTGTGGATATATAATGAATTAAGAGTGCATATTGAGTACACTCCTGGTGGGAGTCGTGTGCCTCATTCTTGAGAGTTTGTTGTTGACTTATTCAACATAATATAAATGATAAAATCAGATTATAATCTATATGATAAGTTACTATAATGCCCCT
The DNA here is from genome assembly GCA_022817965.1 of Solanum lycopersicoides. Taxonomy (NCBI): domain Eukaryota; kingdom Viridiplantae; phylum Streptophyta; class Magnoliopsida; order Solanales; family Solanaceae; genus Solanum; species Solanum lycopersicoides. Next base: position 72,085,920 of record CM040622.1, on the reverse strand, counting down.
CCTTATTTTGTCTAATTTAAAATCATTTAAATAGTCCCTTTTAATGCCTCCAACTCGGCTTGAACCCGAGTGTGGAGATCCGGTCAAACTCGAGTTTGACCACTGAGCTTTGACCCATTTTGACTAATTAAAAACATTATTTAATTACTTAAATATAAACCTAGGGTAGTTACTATACTACCCCTAGCCCCAAAATTACCTTTTTACCCCTAGAACCCTTAAGATCTAGGACTAACCCTATAAGTCCGGTTAAGACTCTTAGCCCGATGACGTTCATGTCCAAGTACAGCCTCCCGACACAACTCTTGCACACCGACCTCTGTTTGGCCATGTAAGCATCTGGATCCTCAGATGGCAGCCCTGGAAAAAAAAAACTAGCGGTGAGCATCTGCATCAAGCTACTAGTTAACACGAAGGTGTGATCCTATGGTAGAGGAGGTAGGACAAGAGGCCCATAAAAATTAATGATATTCACGTTGCCCCTATAGAACTCTTGAGGGTGTGGAACGGGAGGTTGCATCCTCAAAGCATCCTCAACTTGATTTTCCGCAACCACTTGATTGTGAGCATCAACCGGTGGTGGATAATTCAACAAATTCTTTGGAAACATTTATATTGTCAATGATTTATCAGTTTAGCATACAAACATTACTATAATTATTGAAGAGAGTGGATTACGTGCAACACATGTATTTGTAAACTAGTATGATAATTGTCACGGCCGGAATCTAGACCCCAGACGAGACCGACGTCGTTGACCTCTCAGAGGTCGCAGACAAGCCTACTTACGTCATTCTTACTTCATCTAGGTTAATTTTAGCAGAAAATTTGAAACTTTTAGTTTCTAACATACTTATTAAACATTCTCATCATTTCATAATTGTTCACCATCAACCATCTAATATTAAGATCATCAAATGAAGGAAATAGTATAATACAGTAATAAAGATGTACTTGCCAAAATGGCACCAATACAATGTCTGAATAAAGCATGAAAGAAACACTAGTGGAACATGCTCCACTATCTCAACTCTAAAACTAAGCTAGAATATAAATGGCAGCATTCTCGAAAGCATGAGGACCTACCAACTCCGCATGAATGTTGGACGTCCGGATAACTGCAACAATGATCATGTAGCTCTATCGTCCACCTGTGCCTGCACCTAAAATAGTAGAGTTTGTATAGGGTTAGTACACACTTGTACTAAGTATGGGTATATGCAAGCACACACCAAGGACATGCATGAGAAAAGATAGCTCTTTCCTAACAACATGATTATGGAAAGTCAAGTCAGTGGACTTGCCAAATTGGATTAGGAAAGTTTCCAAATTTGGATTAGGAAAGTCAGTGAGCTTTCCAAATTTGGATTAGGAAAGTCAGTGAACTTTCCAGATTTGGAATAGGAAAGTCATGCCATGAGAATAACATACATCATCATAATTTTCATATTGCACACAGTACATAACATCTTACACATAGCACATAACATATTGCATACAACACACATTGCATATAGCACATAACTTCTTTCATATCATTCGTTCATATGCCATGAGACCTTGGAATCATGGACTTAGCATTAAGACATCCCAGAAATGAGGGCTCAACAGATGGGACCTCAACTAGGGAGTCTTCATTAGTAAACACAGAGTCTGCTTCGTTCATTCATACGTACTCTATTTCATTTCATTCATAGGCCAGTGTAAACACCAACTATACCTAGGATGTAGTTTAAGTCTTTCATTAGGTTCGTTGTGCAATGACCAAGAATGACCTAATGTCATTACTTGAATCTAACTCACCTTTTGATTATCCTATCCTAACACCTTTGGTATCGTTCATTTCATTATGTGCATCATTTGAGGCTGGCCTCATTCATTCATTGGGAACTTTAACTTTAACCGACATAGTTCATGTGAGCATCATGAAATCTAGTGTCTCCCCCACACCGAAAGAGGTGGAATCACCGACCAAATTGAACCAATAACATGCTAGCGTACATGGGAATTTAACCCCGCAAGATCCATATATTGGCAATATCGGTTCGAAGACTAGGAGATATAAAGAGACCCATACCCGGCAAGCCAGACAGTCTCATCTCATGAGAGTTACGTGAACCTCTGTCTTTCCCAAAAGAAGGCATCACCGCTCATAACTAGCCTATCGGTGCTCAGTATAAAGTTCTGTTACATTCATCTCATATGTCATGGAAGTTGGCTTCTAGTATGAGGACATCATAGCTCATTAGATGATTTTTCATCCCATCATTAGTATTGAGTGTGTTAAGCTCAATACTCTCATTAGAGTGTTCATAGAGACTGGTCTCTTCATTATCTTACACTCTCATAGGTGAGTACGTATTGGTAACCTTTACTTAGTCTCATTTGAGATTGCTCTCATCATTTACATTAGTCTCTTATCATGTTGTCACCACATTCATTATCATTAGCACCTTTGCTTTTCATAGTTACTCACCTCTTATTACGTGTATGTTTATTTCATCATATGCCAATGCACTTGGCCATTTAGTGTGTTTCACACCCTTACTTAACCCTTCTAGGGTTTTATCATTTCATTGTTCATTTCCTCATTTCATTGTTCATCTCATCATATGCCAATGCACTTGTCCATTTAGTGTATCTTACACTCATACTTAAACCTTCTAGGGTTCATCATTTCATTACATACATCTTATGTTCACTTACTTTTGAACGTATGTTAGACTTATGTGTCAATACATACAAGCCACGAGGCTTCATTCATATTTCGTCTAAGTGATTCATATCTTTCTAAGATTATGTGATACAAGACTTATACATCCTTTATATATGACAAGATCTTGATTTTGATCTAAGTAGGTGGCATTATTCTTGGATATTTTGTTCACGTATGACTTATGTATCAATACGGAAGTTTGGGCAAGGAAACCCAAGTTTCAATCACTTGGCTATCATTTACATTTTTTATTGATTTTATTTTTAATATTCATTACATTAGAACTCTAGATTAAATCCTTGCATTAACATCGTATCATTAATTTTCTACTTAGCTTTTCTCTTAGGTTGGTCGAAGGGTTGTGGGTTCGAACCCCCACAACCCCTTTTTATTTTTCCTTAAATTCTCCTTGTCCCAATTCGCCTAAACCAAGAGGTTGTGGGATCAAACCCCCACAACCTCTTGTATTTTCCTTAAATTTTCGCTGGGATAGGGAGGTTGTGGGTTCGAACCCCCACAGCCTCCTTATTTAATTCTTTAATTTTGCTGAGGGCTTGGAAGGTTGTGGGTTCGAACCCCCACAGCCTCCTATCTTATTTTTAATTTAAATCTTCCTTAACTAGGCGCCTTGGCTGTGAGGTTGTGGGATCGAACCCCCACAGCCTCACTTTGTTTCTTAATTAATGTTTGCCTTCTCCTTTTCCAGCCTTGAGGTTGTGGGTTCGATTCCCACGCCTCACATTTTCTTTTCTTTATTTTCTCCCCTTTCGCGCGTGCCTGGAGGTCGTGCGTTTGAATACCACGCCTCCCATTTATTTGTTTAATTATTTTTCTCCTCTTTCTCCTCCAGTTCGTCAGATCGATCCCCCCAGCCCCCTCTTTCTTTTCCCTTTAAATCTAGTAGCCAAGGGTCGATTCCCCCCAGCCCCATTTTCTTTTTTTCTTTGTCGCGAAACCAGTAGCTAAGGGGTTCGATTACCCTTAGCCCCTTCACGTTTTTTTTTTCTTTTTGTCAGCCTCCTTAACATGTGAGGTCTTGGGTTCAATTCCCATTGACCTCACTTATTTTATTTTCCCTTTAAAAACCCAGATTTTAACCTCATTGTAGAGTGCACAAATCTGGAAATTTATTCATAGTTTTTTTTACCTTCCTTTAATCAACTTTTCATATTAGTTTCTTAGGGCATTTCCCAAGCACTTAGTATGTAATTTAGGTGTAGTTTAGGGGTTACATTTAGTCAAGCGTTTTCATTCAAAATTTGTAACTTCACACACCATACGAACATCACTGCCAACTTACACACACACACACATTTTCTTTGATTATCATTTTCGTGATGTCACGCACATAAACATATTCACATACAACATAAAACATCACACCTTGCCTAAATCTACCAGCACATAATACCCAACCTACGAAAATATTTGGGAGCTAGTGACAATGACATGCAACGGGGAACAACCTTAGTTTCGGAGTGAATATTTTGAATCGTAAGGGGCCTCTTGGGAAAGGGACCAAGAGAGAAGAAACCCATACCTTAATTTGCTTGTTCAAACGTGAGTTTGCTGCCCAAAATCCTCTCCCAAATCAGCCCAAGCTTCCTCAACGTCCACACCACTCGACGGACAACTTCTCTTTGCCTTAACATTTTGATTACTTTGTTTTTTCCTTAAAAATTCTTGTGAGTTCTTCAAGTGTGAAGAAATTTTAATATTTCTTCAGTTCTTTGTTGTTTTTGGCATAACTAACGTGAGAGAGAATGAGTAAACGTGAGAGAGATCGTGAGAGAGAGAGTAGTCAAATAACAGGAGTTTTAGTTTGGGAATTAGTCAAACTAGGACTCCTTATTAATTTAAATAAAAACCTGATTTAATTAGCTTAGTGAAAGGACCATTTTGCCCTTGAAAAAATCAAATTTATAATCAACAATTAAATCCTTAATTTGATGCTTCTAGTGGGGCTCGAACCCGAGTGACACCCTATTTGCGAAAATGGGTCACTTCGGGTCGCCCCAACCCGAATCGCTCTTTTTAATTAAATTAATTAATTAATTAATTAATTCCTCAGGGTAATTACAATATTACCCTTGGCCTGGAAAAGACCATTTTACCCCTGGACCCTCAAAAATTAAAATTTCATCTTTTAAGTCCGGTAAAGACTATTTCGATTAAATCTTCATTTTCGAGAGCCTCACATGGTTGGTTTGAATATTTACAAGCTCAATTAACTCCCCAAGTTATTTGGATTGGTCGTAGTAAGGGTTCTGAGGTCTGGTTCTACGTGTATCAATGCGTGTGAACCTTGGTCTAATCGCAAGCATTCTTGACACCTTAAGCATTTAGCTTATTCATTTTTTTAGGGTTGTTACATTATCCCCCCCTTAGGAACATTCGTCCCCGAATGACACTACTCTTTACTAACAATAAGTATATCACCTATAGAACGTATGCATACATAGCTAATTCAATACTCCCATTGGAGAATATCTTATTCACATATTAACTTGATGGTACACATTCTTGAAACCTACTAGTAGCTACACATTAATAGACTAAGGAATTCTTCCCTAAACTAGTCTCATCAAAGCATACAACATAAGTCAACATATAAGTCATATAAATCAGCAACCAACATGTTGACTTAAACATATTTACCTCATATTAGTGCATAAACACCATACACAGTCAAATATATGAAAGACTAATTAAGGCTACGCACCCGAGGCTTCATCAGAAGTGCCTTCCCCTGCACCCTTAGACTTGAGTCCGAAAAATCGTTGCCTCCTTGGAGCCTCTTCATTTGGGCCATTAGTCTGAACTCTCTCCTTCCCTTGTTCTTGACTTCTCCTATTCGGACAATCCTTCACCATGTGACCCGGTTTTCCACAGCTGTAACAAGTGTTAGAGCCCATCATACACTCTCCTCCATGTTGTCTGCCACACTTCCGGCAAGGTTGCCTTTGCTTAGGTGTATTTATTCCCTTGTTTCTCTTATCTCTGGACTCGGAATCCCTATCATAGTGAACATTGGGTGAACTTGACTCCCCTTGGTGGGAGAGTCCCTTCTTAAACCTTGGCTGCTCACGGACGCCAAAGTTGTCTCTGTGGCCTCCTTGGCTGGGACCTGCCAGATCTTGATGCTTAGTCCTCCTGGCATCATGAATACCCCTCTTTCGGCGGCTGTCCTCCACCTGCTAGACATGCACCATCAACCTGGAAAGGTCCATATTATCATGGAGAATCGCAGACCGACACTCCTCCTCCAGGTCTCCATTGATTCCTCTGAGGAACCTGCTCATCTCATCCCTGCTGTTCGAAACTAGGGAAGTAGCATACCTGGATAATTTCAACAAAGCTCAATACTCTCCTCATCCTTGCTATTAAATACTAAGTAAAGTAACATACCTTGATAGCTTAACAAACTTCAGGGAATACTCCCTGACCGTCATAGAGCCTTGTTTAAGGTTGATGAACTCCTCAACCTTGGCTTCTCTCATCTCTCTGGGAAAGAATCTCTCCAGAAAGGCTGTGTTAAACAGCTCCCAAGTGACTTGAACTCCGCCCAAATCTCGGCTATCCTGCCACATCTTGCACCAAGTCTGTGCCACATCCTTGAGCTGATAGGAAGCCAACTCAGCCTTCTCAATATTTGTGGCCCCCATAGCCACTAGAATCTTATACACCTCATCCACAAACTTCTGGGGTCCTCTGAAGTCTTAGACCCTGTGAAAATAGGAGGATTCATCCTCGTGAAGTCTCTCAGCCTGTCAGCCATGCTACGAACCGGTGGGTTCTCCCTCTGAACATACTGCCGGTTGGCCTGGCGAGTCATAGCCTGGCCTGCATAGTAATAGCCTGTGCCATCTGGGCCAGAAATGCCCTCACCTCAGCATCAGTCAACCCAGCTGGGTTAACTGGCATGGCCACTCCGTCAGCTGGAGCCTGGGGTGGATCCTGATTACCCCCAGCAGCTGCTCCTCCTCTCTCTGACCATTAGCTCTCCTAGTGTTCATTCTTTAAAAACAACAAGGATTGATGTTAGACACGCTCATAACACCAAGAACTCAGACATTAGGAAAAGCACGATAAGATCAGAGGAAGGGAAATTTTCCAACGCGTCTTGCAGTCTCTAATCCAGGATAGTGGTGCACTTCACTACCATGACTTAGAAACTACTCAATGTGGTTTATGTGAACTCATTATTATCGGAATTTAACCTAGTGCTCTGATACCAACGTTGTCACGACCACAATCTAGACCCCAAACGAGACCGACGTAGTTGACCTCTCAGAGGTCGCAGACAATCCTACTTACGTCATTCTTACTTCATCTAGGTTAATTTTAGCGGAAAATTTGAAACTTTTAGTTTCTAAATACTTATTAAACATTCTCATCATTTCATAATTGTTCACCATCAACCATCTAATATTAAGATCATCAAATGAAAGAAATAGTATAATATAGTAATAAAGATGTACTTGCCAAAATGGCACCAATACAATGTTTGAATAAAGCAGGAAAGAAACAGTAGCGGAACATGCTCCACTACCTCAACTCTAAAACTAAGCTAGAATATAAATGGAAGCATCCTCGAAAGCATGAGGACCTACCAACTCTGGATGAATGCTAGACGTCCGGATAACTGCAACAATGACCATGTAGCTCTATCGTCCACCTGTGCCTGCACCTAAAATAGTAGAGTTTGTATAGGGTTAGTACACACTTGTACTAAGTATGGGTATATGCAAGCACACACCAAGGACATGCATGAGAAAAGATAGCTCTCTCCTAACAACATGTTTATGGAAAGTCAAGTCAGTGGACTTGCCAAATTGGGATTAGGAAAGTTTCCAAATTTGGATTAGGAAAGTCAGTGAGCATTCCAAATTTGGAATAGGAAAGTCAGTGAACTTTCCAGATTTGGAATAGGAAAGTCATGCCATGAGAATAACATACATCATCATACTTTTCATATTGCACACAGCTCATAACATCTTACACATAGCACGTAACATATTGCATATAACACTCATTGCATATAGCACATAACTTCTTTTATATCATTCGTTCATATGCCATGAGACCTTGGAATCATGGACTTAGCATTAAGACATCCCAGAAATGAGGGCTCAACAGATGGGACCTCAACTAGGGAGTCCTCATTAGCAAACACAGCGTCTCCTTCGTTCATTCATACGTACTCCATTTCATTTCATTCATAGGCCAGTGTAAACACCAGTTATACCTAGGATGTAGTTTAAGACTTTCATTAGGTTCGTTGTGCAATGACCAAGAATGACCTAATGTCATTACTTGAATCTAACTCACATTTTGATTATCCTATCCTAACACATTTGGTATCATTCATTTCATTATGTGCATCATTTGAGGCTGGCCTCATTCATTTATTGGGAACTTTAACTTTAACCGACATAGGTCATGTGAGCATCATGAAATCCAGTGTCTCCCCCACAACAAAAAGAGATGGAATCACCGGCCAAAGTGACCCAATAACATGCTAGCATACATTGGAATTTAACCCCGCCATATCCCTATATTGGCAGTATAGGTTCGAAGACTAGGAGATATAAGGAGACCCATACCCGGCAAGCCAGACAGACTCATCTCATGAGAGTTACGTGAACCTCCGCCCTTCCCAAAAGAAGGCATCACCGCTCATAGCTAGCCTATCGGTGCTCAGTATAAAGTTCCGTTACATTCATCTCATACGTCATGGAAGCTGGCTTCGAGTATGAGGACATCATAGCTCATTAGATGATTTTTCATCTCATCATTAGTATTGAGTGTGTTAAGCTCAATACTCTCATTAGAGTGTTCATAGAGACTGGTCTATTCATTATCTTACACTCTCATAGGTGAGTACATATTGGTAACATTTACTTAGACTCATTTGAGATTGCTCTCATCATTTACATTAGCCTCATATCATGTTGTCACCCCATTCATTATCATTAGCACCTTTGCTTTTTATAGTTACTCACCTCTTATTACGTGAATGTTTATTTCATCATATGCCAATGCACTTGGCCATTTAGTGTGTTTCACACTCTTACTTAACCCTTCTAGGGTTTCATCATTTCATTGTTCATTTCCTTATTTCATTGTTCATCTCATCATATGCCAATGCACTTGGACATTTAGTGTATCTTACACTCATACTTAACCCTTCTAGGGTTCATCATTGTCACATCCGGGTTTACCCCCTAGACGTAACCGGCGTTGCCGTCCTCTTTGAGGACTAAGACAAGCCTCTTAGCCTCGTCATAGCATTCATTGATTAAAAAAAATGTGAAGGAATTTAAAACTTTTTATCTATAATTACTCGGAGGTTTACGTAGACCTCTACATACACATAATATTTATATCAAGTATACATAGACTTGTTCATATACGAAGATTACATAGTCTTCTACTTTTATTTTACACATTTATATAGTAAAGAATAATAGTCATAAAAGACGTCTCATCTCATAAACCATCTATCAAAGACAATAAATCTTGGGCATAGCCCTACATCAATACAAGAAGCCACATATAGGCCATATACAACATCGTCTCAAATGAGTAAATGAGTTAAAACAGAACTATAGTAACTAAGTAATATAGGAGTAAGATGTCGGCAACGCCCTCGAGAATTACTCATGTATATCCTATGAATTTCATTTCGCACCGGAAACTATTCTAGGAGAAGTTCGAATCCATTCCGTTCGGGTATTGATTGGTCTTGGTTTGACATGGTTTACGCGTTACTGGTTAGAATGAGGACCTACCACTTGGATGGTTAGAGATCCAAGTCTTCCTTTCCAGCAATTCGGAGCAAGATCAACGACCCGAACCTAAAATGTTTGGGAAAAAGGGAAAGAAATGGGGTTAGTACTCCACATGTAATAAGTATGGAACCACATATACAATTACCAATCAAATATACTTAGAAAATGACATTTAAGAAAAAACATTATAAAACATGTATACGAGTGAAGCATAGCAAAGCAAAGCATACTAACTATAACCTTCATAAAGTCACAAGTGCAATGATCAAGTAAATTCCCATGACTCTTACTTAATCAAGTAACCTATCAAGACTACAATTAGCAATTATCCTTACCTAGCATACTCTCCCATTTCACGAAAACATTCTTCTTCAACCAAAAGAAACAACCTTATACTCATAAGCATGTTATTCAATGTACAAAGTCATTTGCATTATATCACTACTTTACATACATAATATTGACCTCTCAAAGCTCCTATCAAGGCAACTAGTGCAAGGCTTAGGTAGAGTCCCATACCCCTAGCCAAGCTATAGACAAACCCTTTCAAGTTACTTCGATTAGTCTATATCTTATTCATTCATTTTAGTTTAGGGAAACCTTGCCTTAACCGACATAGACCACATGAGCAAATGTGGAATCCGGTGTCATGAAACCTTACACCGATGGAAGGTGGTCTACCGGCCAAAGTAGAACCTAACGTAAATGTAGCTATCTAGGTGGATCCACTAGCTAGTATCCTACGGTGGCAACATAGTTCAAGAACTAAGAGATAGGTATTCCCTCTATATACCATTTGGGTCCATAGGTGAGTATTCTACGGTGTCGTGAGTGAATATTCCTACGGTGTCGTGAGTGAATATTCCTCAAAGAAAGTCAACACTTCACGTGGGTCCATAGGTGAGTATTCCTCTAAGGGAAATCAACACTCTATAAGGGACAAATGATGAATATTCCTCCATGGAAAGTCAACACCTCTCAATGTCAAGTTCACTCGGTGCTAGGCTAAGTTCCCTTAACATCAAAGTCTCTAACTTTATTAACCATCTAAACCTAGTTAGATAGTAGGGTCAAACCCTTGTATATTCATCATCATAGCTCAATACGAATTGTATGAGAAATAATCCTTTCATTAACAATGCATATACGTAAAGTTAGCCCTCACACATCTCATCACAATAGGGCACATCTTACATAACAACTTCCCTATATCATGTACTCTTGTGCAGCCTCACAACCAACCTAAACATTTCAATTCAATCATCATACCAACCTATCACCTTAAGCAAGGTATACTTCAATACACATTATCACTTGATGACAATTAATCACCATTTGAAGTAAGGATTAGGATAATGAAGACTTACCAATACCTCTCCATAGTTCACCAATAATAGGGCCTTACCATCAACCCATAGACTAACCCGATTTGGGTCATCACATAAATGCAATTCAATAGTCAACATAAGAACTTAATTTAAGAGAAAGCACTATACCACAAAGCAATACTAAATCAAAGCTTGGTAACATGATATCAAAGTCTATCTTTTTACCCTATATTCAATACTCAAGAAATAGGCATGAAGAACTTCAATTCACCATAATAGATTCATGGTCGATGCAATAACAATCATTAAATATGATTTAAACAATAATTAGATCAATTACATCAATCCAACTCAAATTCATATCAATCTCATACCTAGGGTTAAGGGTTAGGGGTCATCACCCACAATCTAGATCAAACTACATCAATTCATCATAATCAAGTTGCAATACATGATAATCTATTCATTATAACTCAAATAATACCTAAACAACTCAATTCATATACTCAAATTCGAAATTGGATGAAACCCATATGAAACTCAACTTTTAGAAAATCTTTGAAGGAGCCCTTTGAGGAAAGAAGTCTCAAAGGTGAATTAGATCCCATACCTTAAGGTTTGATGACGTTTTGATGGTGAATTTCATGATAAATCAGCCCCCAATGATCTCCCCAAGTTGTTTTCCAATGGAGTCTTCCAATAGAGAGAGAAAGTAGAGAGAAGGAAGAGAGTTTTGTTTTGAGAAATGTCATTAGGTTAATGAAGGTTGGATATTTATAGTGGGGTCTTAAGTCACTTAATTAGTCTTCCCTTAATCCCCTAATTACCCCTAAGACACTTAATAAAATAATTAACTAAAACTTAAATCCCTGAAAACACTGCAGGCCCTCCACGACGGCTCCCCGATGACGCGCCGTCGTGGGCATGACGGACAGGCCCTCCTTCGTCCTGCACGTCCATCGCGCTGGTCATAGACTGTGCAGGCGGAGGCTTTCTTCATAGCAGCTAAGGATGGAACGAAGTGGCCTCGACGCCCCGTCGCGCCTGTGATGCCCCATCATTGAGTCCGTCGTTGCCTATTGTCTCAAGGGTCCTCCTCGAGGGCCCTTAGTTAATCCTCGGAGAGTCGTACCCTGACTTTTCCAACATGAAACCATCCCACACTATGTGTTACACCTATTGTTACAAACTTTTACTAAATTCCAACTCTTTAACTTGATTAAACTAAAAGGACACTCTAGCCCTCTTATAAACCAACTTACCGGACGTTATGGACGTTTTGGTTCCAAAGCACTTCAATGACTCCACCTACGCCTAATTTTGATAGAAACAATGGTTTAGACCTTAAGGAGCCTATTTGAGTCTTATCACATGACTTTGAGATTCCGGAAGTGTTACGTTATCCCCCCCTTACGAACATTCGTCCCCGAAAGACACTAAACACTCTTTAAATGAGGGAATAGACTCAAGACTAGCAGCTCAACCAATTCACAATATTCAATTAACATGAATCATATTATTTCAATAAAATACTTCAAAACATCAATTTATCATACATAAGCTCAAAGTTTCCTCATGAGATAATTTGTACTCACAACACTTATAAGCTCTATCAGTTGATATACAAGTCACTTAGCACAAAGTTCATATTATCAATATGCTTAATATAACATCCACAAGTATTGACTATATCACATACACGACTTGACTCAAATATGCAAGAAGCAAGACAAATTTCCAATTTATTTAAGGTCACCTTACAGTGCCTTCATTGTGAAGTCTCAAAGGTAAGATTTTTTTTTTTTTAAGAAACTTCACCAAAGCATCAAGAATACACAAAATCTATTATATTTATATCATTAGAGAGAAAGACTAACCTTAATCATCAAAAAGATGAGGATAGCGGGTTTTCATGTCGGCCTCGGCCTCCCATGTTGCACCCTCAACTAGGTGGTTCGTCCATAACACTTTTACGGAAACCACCTCCTTGTTCCACAATCTTTTCACTTGCCTATCAAGGATTCGGATAGGAACCTCCTCACAAGAGAGGTTATCCTTGACTCCAAGACCTTCAATAGGAAGGATAGACTCGGGATCCCCAACACACTTCTTCAACATCGAGACATGGAAAACCGGATGAATCGAAGCTAAGTCGTTAGGTAGTTGTAAGCGATAGACAACTTTACCAACCCTTTCCAAAATCTCATAAGGACCCACGTAACGAGGGCTCAACTTCCCTTTCTTGCCAAATCTTACCACCCCTTTCATAGGTGAGATTTTTAAATACACCTTGTCACCCTCTTCAAACTCCAAATCTCTTCTCCTATTATCGGCATAGGACTTTTGTCGACTATAGGCTGTTTGTAACCTATTTCTTATGATATGTACATTCTCCAATGTCCTATAAATCAAGTCGGGACCAAAGATCGATGATTCACCAACTTCAAACCATCCTATAGGAGACCTACACCTCCTACCATACAAGGCTTCATAGGGAGCCATGGAGATGGACGAATGAAAACTATTATTATAAGCAAACTCTACCAACGGCAACTGCTTATCCCAACTCCCTTTAAAATCAATAATGCAAGCTCTAAGCATATATTCAAGAGTTTGAATTGTGCGTTCCGCTTGACCATCCGTTTGAGGATGAAAGGCGGTACTCACTTTCACTTTAGTACCCAAACCTTTTTTAAAAGACTTCCAAAACCTAGATGTGAATTGTGCACCCCGATCCGAAATGATGGATAACGGAATACCATGGCGACACACAATCTCATTTATGAAGATCTCCGCATAATCCTCCGCTGAATACGTGGACTTGACGGGAATAAAATGAGCGAACTTAGTCAACTATCAAGAATCACCCATATAGAATCATATGACTTTTGAGTCAAAGGCAACCCTACCACAAAGTCCATATTAATGTCTTCCCACTTCTAAGTAGGAATTTGGATCTCTTGTAGTAAGCCACCCGACTTTTGATGTTCCGCCTTCACTTGTTGGCAATTTGGACACTTAGCAACAAATTCCGCTATGTCCTTCTTCAAACCTTCCCACCAATATATTTCTCGAAGGTCATGATACATCTTAGTAGAACCCGGATGGATGGAATAGTGGGATCCATGGGCTTCTTCAAGGATCCGATACCTCAATCCATCAACATCAGGAACACATAACCTCCCTTGGTACCTCAACACACCATCTCCTCCTAAGGAGAAAGACTCATTCATCTTGCCAAGAACAGATTCCTTCAACTCCATCAATAGTTGATCAAGGTGTTGTTTGGACTTCACCTCAGCCACCAATGATGATTCAGAGCTATGGTGAACCGTGGCACCTCCATTTAGAGAATTCCCTAAACGAACACCCAATCTATTCAAACTATGAACATCTTTCACTAATTCTTTCTTGTCTTCATCAAAATGAGACACACTACCCATAGTTAAACGGCTTAGAGCATCCGCCACCACATTGGCCTTGCCGGGGTGATATAGGACACTCATATCATAATCCTTCAACAATTCCAACCACCTTCTTTGTCGGAGATTCAACTCTTTTTGAGTAAACACATATTGAAGACTCTTATGATCAGTGAAAACATCCACATGAACACCATACAAGTAATGTCTCCACATTTTTAAAGCAAACACTTCGGCCGCTAATTCAAGGTCATGAGTGGGTTAATTTCTCTCATGAACCTTAAGTTGCCGTGAAGCATAGGCAATCACCTTCCCATTTTGCATAAGCACACACCCCAAACCTATGCGGGATGCATCACAATACACAACGAACCCTTTAGAACCTTCCGGTAAAGTTAATACCGGAGCTGAAGTAAGCCTATCTTTCAACAGTTGGAAACTCTTCTCGCAGGCCTTCGACCACTCAAACTTTTTACCCTTTTGAGTTAATGAAGTCAATGGAGATGCAATGGATGAAAAACCTTCTACAAACCTTCGATAATAGCCTGCTAAACCCAAGAAACTCCTAATGTCAGTTGGGGTCAAGGGTCTAGGCCAGTTTCTTACCGCATCAGTTTTCCTTGGGTCTACCTCAACTCCCTCACTAGAGATGATGTGCCCAAGAAACGCTACCGACCTCAACCAAAACTCACACTTGCTATACTTGGCGAACAATTTATGCTCTTTAAGGGTTTGCAATACTACCCTTAGATGACTCATGTGATCAACCTCATTCTTCGAATACACCAAGATATCATCGATAAATACAATAACAAATGCATCAAGGTAACTTCGAAACACTCTATTCATTAGGTCCATGAACGCCGCTGGAGCATTTGTGAGACCAAAGGACATAACCACGAACTCATAATGTCCATACCTAGTCCGAAAGGCCGTCTTTGGAATATCTTCATTTCTCACCCTAAGCTGGTGATACCATGACCTCAAGTCAATTTTGGAGAAGTAACTCGCTCCTTGGAGTTGATCAAATAAATCATCAATCCGAGGAAGAGGATACTTGTTCTTGACAGTAACCTTGTTGAGTTGGCGGTAGTCAATACACCCATCCTTCTTTTTCACGAACAAAACCGGAGCACCCCATGGAGAAATGCTAGGCCTTATAAAGCCCTTGTCTAGCAAATCTTTAAGTTGCGCCTTCAACTCCTTTAACTCAGCCGGAGCCATTCTATAAGGAGGAATAGAGATAGGTTTTGTTTCCGGTAGCAAATCAATACCGAAATCGATTTCCCGTTCGGAAGGAATGCCGGGAAGGTCATCAGGAAAGACCTCCGTAAATTCACTCACCACGGGGACCGACTCAATAGGGGAACTTCGGAAACAACTTCTTGGACTCTCACAATATGATAAAGACACCCCTTTGAGATCATTTTACACGCTTTTAGACATGATATGAAACGACCTCTAGGAAAAGAATTTCCACCCTTCCACTCAAAACTGGGTTCATTTGGGAAACTAAACCTCACAACTCTAGTTCTACAATCAATAGAAGCGAAGCTAGCATGTAGCCAATCCATACCTAAATAACGTCAAAATCAACATGTCTAGTTCAACTAGATCTATATGAGAAACTCTATGGGGCATAGAAATAGGACAATTTCGATAGACTCTTTTTGCTACAACCGACTCACCCACCGGAGTAGACACCAAAATAGGATCATGCAAAACATCGGGTAAAGTACCGAACTTTTTAGCTACTAAGGGAGTAACGAAAGACAAAGTAGCACCCGGATCAAGCAAAGCATACACATCAATAGCAAAGATTTGTAACATACCGGTCACCACATCGGAGAGGCCTCTTGGTCATCTCTCGATCGAAGAGCATAGAAACGGTTCTTTTTGGAACGTCATTAGAACCACTCGGCTGACCACCCTTCTCTCGTCCCTTAGCATTAGGACAATCTCGCACTCTATGACCACTTTTTCCACAACCAAAGCAGATCCCCGTTCCTATCAAACATTCTCCAGAGTGACCTTTCCCACACTTAGAACACGTAGGCTTCTCATTCAGCGAGTTTCCACCCTTTCCTTTTTCAACTCTTGGCCTAGGGGCTTTAGAATCCCTAGTCTTGGGAAATTTGGATGGAACTTGATTTGAGAACCTCTTCTTGAATCCGCTTGTCTGAATTCCAAACCTATCTTTAGTAGTTCCACTCTCGAAGACCTTGCCCTTCTTGAATCCTTATCCTTATCCTTCCTTTTTGCTCTAGCCTCCTCAACCCTTTTTGCATGCACCATGAGACGACCAATATTCATGTTATCATGAAGCATAGCCGATTGACATTCTTCTTGCAAATCATCCGACACACCTGTCACGAATTGACTCATTCGTCTCTAGGATCGGAGACCAAGGAAGGAGCATACTTAGCCAATTGAATGAACTTCAAAGAGTACTCATGAACACTCATTTCTCCTTGGCGGAGATTGATGAACTCCACCACCTTGGTTCTCTCATCTCTCTAGGGAAGAACCGATCAAGAAAAGCCCTTTTGAACAACTCCCAAGTCACGGCCCACTTTGAAGTGGCCTATTGTCTTTCCATTGCACATGCCATTCTGAGCCACATCCTTGAGTTGGTATGAGGCCAACTCGGCAT
>CM040622.1:72024670-72068007 GCA_022817965.1 Solanum lycopersicoides | reverse complement strand
CTTAGTTAATCCTCGGAGAGTCGTACCCTGACTTTTCCAACATGAAACCATCCCACACTATGTGTTACACCTATTGTTACAAACTTTTACTAAATTCCAACTCTTTAAACTTGATTAAACTAAAAGGACACTCTAGCCCTCTTATAAACCAACTTACCGGACGTTATGGACGTTTTGGTTCCAAAAGCACTTCAATGACTCCACCTACGCCTAATTTTGATAGAAACAATGGTTTAGACCTTAAGGAGCCTATTTGAGTCTTATCACATGACTTTGAGATTCCGGAAGTGTTACGTTATCCCCCCCTTACGAACATTCGTCCCCGAAGACACTAAACACTCTTTAATGAGGGAATAGACTCAAGACTAGCAGCTCAACCAATTCACAATATTCAATTAACATGAATCATATTATTTCAATAAAACACTTCAAAACATCAATTTATCATACATAAGCTCAAAGTTTCCTCATGAGATAATTTGTACTCACAACACTTATAAGCTCTATCAGTTGATATACAAGTCACTTAGCACAAAGTTCATATTATCAATATGCTTAATATAACATCCACAAGTATTGACTATATCACATACACGACTTGACTCAAATATGCAAGAAGCAAGACAAATTTCAATTTATTTAAGGTCACCTTACAGTGCCTTCATTGTGAAGTCTCAAAGGTAAGATTTTTTAAGAAACTTCACCAAAGCATCAAGAATACACAAAATCTATTATATTTATATCATTAGAGAGAAAGACTAACCTTAATCATCAAAAAGATGAGGATAGCGGGTTTTCATGTCGGCCTCGGCCTCCCATGTTGCACCCTCAACTAGGTGGTTCTTCCATAACACTTTTACGGAAACCACCTCCTTGTTCCACAATCTTTTCACTTGCCTATCAAGGATTCGGATAGGAACCTCCTCATAAGAGAGGTTATCCTTGACTCCAAGACCTTCAATAGGAAGGATAGACTCGGGATCCCCAACACACTTCTTCAACATCGAGACATGGAAAACCGGATGAACCGAAGCTAAGTCGTTAGGTAGTTGTAAGCGATAGCAACTTTACCAACCCTTTCCAAAATCTCATAAGGACCCACGTAACGAGGGCTCAACTTCCCTTTCTTGCCAAATCTTACCACCCCTTTCATAGGTGAGATTTTTAAATACACCTTGTCACCCTCTTCAAACTCCAAATCTCTTCTCCTATTATCGGCATAGGACTTTTGTCGACTATAGGCTGTTTGTAACCTATTTCTTATGATATGCACATTCTCCAATGTCCTATAAATCAAGTCGGTACCAAAGATCGATAATTCACCAACTTCAAACCATCCTATAGGAGACCTACACCTCCTACCATACAAGGCTTCATAGTGAGCCATGGAGATGGACGAATGAAAACAATTATTATAAGCAAACTCTACCAACGGCAAGTGCTTATCCCAACTCCCTTTAAAATCAATAATGCAAGCTCTAAGCATATCTTCAAGAGTTTGAATTGTGCGTTCCGCTTGACCATCCGTTTGAGGATGAAAGGCGGTACTCAATTTCACTTTAGTACCCAAACCTTTTTGAAAAGACTTCCAAAACATAGATGTGAATTGTGCACCCCTATTCGAAATGATGGATAACGGAATACCATGGCGACACACAATCTCATTTATGAAGATCTTCGCATAATCCTCCGCCGAATACGTGGACTTGACGGGAATAAAATGAGCGGACTTAGTCAATCTATCACAATCACCCATATAGAATCATATGACTTTTGAGTCGAGGCAACCCTACCACAAAGTCCATATTAATGTCTTCCCACTTCCAAGTAGGAATTTGGATCTCTTGTAGTAAGCCACCCGCTTTTGATGTTCCGCCTTCACTTGTTGGCAATTTGGACACTTAGCAACAAATTCCGCTATGTCCTTCTTCAAACCTTCCCACCAATATATTCTCGAAGGTCATGATACATCTTAGTAGAACCATGGATGGAATAGTGGGATCCATGGGCTTCTTCAAGGATCCGATACCTCAATCCCAAACATCAGGAACACATAACCTCCCTTGGTACCTCAACACACCATCTCCTCCTAAGGAGAAAGACTCATTCATCTTGCCAAGAACAGATTCCTTCAACTCCATCAATAGTTGATCAAGGTGTTGTTTGGACTTCACCTCAACCACCAATGATGATTCAGAGCTATGTGAACCGTGGCACCTCCATTTAGAGAATTCTCTAAACGAACACCCAATCTAGTCAAACTATGAACATCTTTCACTAATTCTTTCTTGTCTTCATCAAAATGAGACACACTACCCATAGTCAAACGGCTTAGAGCATCCGCCACCACATTGGCCTTGCCGGGTGATATAGGACACTCATATCATAATCCTTCAACAATTCCAACCACCTTCTTTGTCGGAGATTCAACTCTTTTTGAGTAAACACATATTGAAGACTCTTATGATCGGTGAAAACATCCACATGAACACCATACAAGTAATGTCTCCACATTTTTAAAGCAAACACTACGGCCGCTAATTCAAGGTCATGAGTGGGGTAATTTCTCTCATGAACCTTAAGTTGCCGTGAAGCATAGGCAATCACCTTCCCATTTTGCATAAGCACACACCCCAAACCTATGCGGGATGCATCACAATACACAACGAACCCTTTAGAACCTTCCGGTAAAGTTAATACGGAGCTGAAGTAAGCCTATCTTTCAACAGTTGGAAACTCTTCTCGCAGGCCTCCGACCACTCAAACTTTTTACCCTTTTGAGTTAATGAAGTCAATGGAGATGCAATGGATGAAAAACCTTCTACAAACCTTCGATAATAGCCTGCTAAACCCAAGAAACTCCTGTGTTTCAAGTAGGCCAGTTTCTTACCGCATCAGTTTTCCTTGGGTCTACCTCAACTCCCTCACTAGAGATGATGTGCCCAAGAAACGCTACCGACCTCAACCAAAACTCACACTTGCTATACTTGCGAACAATTTATGCTCTTTAAGGTTTGCAATACTACCCTTAGATGACTATGTGATCAACCTCATCTTCTTACACCAAATATCATCGATAAATACAATAACAAATGCATCAAGGTAACTTCGAAACACTCTATTCATTAGGTCCATGAACGCCGCGGAGCATTTGTGAGACCAAAGGACATAACCACGAACTCATAATGTCCATACCTAGTCCGAAAGGCCATATTTGGAATATCTTCATTTCTCACCCTAAGCTGGTGATACCATGACCTCAAGTCAATTTTGGAGAAATAACTCGCTCCTTGGAGTTGATCAAATAAATCATCAATCCGAGGAAGAGGATACTTGTCTTGATAGTAACCTTGTTGAGTTGGCGGTAGTCAATACACCCATCCTTCTTTTTCACGAACAAAACCGGAGCACCCCATGGAGAAATGCTAGGCCTTATAAAGCCCTTGTCTAGCAAATATTTAAGTTGCACCTTCAACTCCTTTAACTCAGCCGGAGCCATTCTATAAGGAGGAATAGAGATAGGGTTTGTTTCCGGTAGCAAATCAATACCGAAATCGATTTCCCGTTCGGGAGGAATGCCGGGAAGGTCATCAGGAAAGACCTCCGTAAATTCACTCACCACGGGGACCGACTCAATAGGAGGAACTTTGGAAACAACTTCTTGGACTCTTACAATATGATAAAGACACCCCTTTGAAATCATTTTACACGCTTTTAGACATGATATGAAACGACCTCTAGAAAAAGAATTTCCACCATTCCACTCAAAAACGGGTTCATTTGGGAAACTAAACATCACAACTCTAGTTCTACAATCAATAGAAGTGAAGCTAGCAGTAACCAATCCATACCTAGAATAACGTCAAAATTAAACATGTCTAGTTCAACTAGATCTATATGAGAAACTCTATGGGGCATAGAAATAGGACAATTTCGATAGACTCTTTTTGCTACAACCGACTCACCCACCGGAGTAGACACCAAAATAGGATCATGCAAAACATCGGGTAAAGTACCGAACTTTTTAGCTACTAAGGGAGTAACGAAAGACAAAGTAGCACCCGGATCAAGCAAAGCATACACATCAATAGCAAAGATTTGTAACATACCGGTCACCACATCGAGAGAGGCCTCTTGGTCATCTCTCGATCGAAGAGCATAGAAACGGTTCTTTTTGGGAACGTCATTAGAACCACTCGGCTGACCACCCTTCTCTCGTCCCTTAGCATTAGGACAATCTCGCACTCTATGACCACTTTTTCCACAACCAAAGCAGATCCCCGTTCCTATCAAACATTCTCCAGAGTGAACTTTCCCACACTTAGAACACGTAGGCTTCTCATTAAGCGAGTTTCCACCCTTTCCTTTTTCAACTCTTGGCCTATGGGCTTTAGAATCCCTAGTCTTGGGAAATTTGGATGGAACTTGATTTGAGAACCTCTTCTTGAATCTCCGCTTGTCTTGAATTCCAAACCTATCTTTAGTAGTTCCACTCTCGAATGACCTTGCCCTTCTTAAATCCTTATCCTTATCCTTCCTTTTTGCTCTAGCCTCCTCAACCCTTTTTGCATGCACCATGAGACGACCAATATTCATGTTATCATGAAACATAGCCGATTGACATTCTTCTTGCAAATCATCCGACACACCTGTCACGAATTGACTCATTTCGTCTCTAGGATCGGAGACCAAGGAAGGAGCATACTTAGCTAATTTAATGAACTTCAAAGAGTACTCATGAACACTCATTTCTCCTTGGCGGTGATTGATGAACTCCACCACCTTGGTTTCTCTCATCTCTCTAGGGAAGAACCGATCAAGAAAAGCCCTTTTGAACAACTCCCAATTCACGTGCCCACTTTGAAGTGGCCTATTGTCTTTCCATTGCACATGCCATTTCTGAGCCACATCCTTGAGTTGGTATGAGGCCAACTCGGCATTCTCACTAGAAGAAAACACCATAGCACACAAAATCTTATAAACCTCATCAATGAATTCTTGAGGGTCTTCATCAACCTTAGACCTGTAGAAGATAGGAGGATTCATTCGAGTGAAGTCCCTAAGTCGGGAAGCCATAGTTTGCTCATGAACTCTAGGTGCCATATCCCTATTAGCTTGGGCAGTCATGGCTTGGGCTTGCACCGTTGCGGCTTGAGCTTGAGTAGTCATGGCTTGATCCATTTGAGCAAGAATATCCCTCATCTGAGCCTTTGCCATAGGTGGAGGATCATCAGGAACCTGATCATCAATAGCAATCTCTTCAAGGGGAGGAACTGGATCACCACGGGGAGGGATTCCCCGCAGCAGCAATCTCCTCCTCAAGTCTTCTGACTGCATTCCTTCTAGTATTCATTTCCTATAACCAAAACACAAGGTTTAGGCAAATACATATACGACGTACATTCTAGAGGCACGATATGGATTTCCAACAATGAGAGTGATTCCTAAGCATCAAATAAGTTCCTATTCTTAAGTGTGGCGCGATTCACAATTATGAATACAAACCTATATAACGTGGTTGAGAGAGACGTTAACATAGAGGATATTCAACCTCACGCTCTGATACGAAGTTTGTCACATCCAAGTTTACCCCCTAGACGTAACCGGCGTCGTCGTCCTCTTTGAGGACTAAGATAGGCCTCTTAGCCTCGTCATAGCATTCATTGATTAAAAAAAATGTGAAGGAATTTAAAACTTTTTATCTATAATTACTCGGAGGTTTACGTAGACCTCTACATACATATAATATTTATATCAAGTATACATAGACTTGTTCATATACAAAGATTACATAGTCTTCTACTTTTATTTCACACATTTATATAGTAAAGAATAATAGTCATAAAAGTCGTCTCATCTCATAAACCATCTATCAAAGACAATAAATCTTGGGCATAGCCCTACATCAATACAAGAAGCCACATATAGGCCATATACAACATTGTCTGAAATGAGTAAATTAGTCATAACACAACTATAGTAACTAAGTAACATAGGAGTAAGATGTCGGCAACGCCCTCGGGAGAATGAGGACCTACCACTTGGATGGTTAGAGATCCAAGTCTTCCTTTCCAGCAATTCGGAGCAAGATCAACGACCCAAACCTAAAATGTTTGGGAAAAGGGAAAGAAATGGGGTTAGTACTCCACATGTACTAAGTATGGAACCACATATACAATTACCAATCAAATATACTTAGAAAAGGACATTTAAGAAAAACCATTATAAAACATGTATACGAGTGAAGCATAGCAAAGCAAAGCATACTAACTATAACCTTCATAAAGTCACCAGTGCAATGATCAAGTAAATTCCCATGACTCTTACTTAATCAAGTAACCTATCAAGACTACAATTAGCAATTATCCTTACCTAGCATACTCTCCCATTTCACGAAAACATTCTTCTTCAACCAAAAGAAACAACCTTATACTCATAAGCATGTTATTCAATATACAAAGTCATTTGCATTATATCACTACTTTACATACATAATATTGACCTCTCAAAGCTCCTATCAAGGCAACTAGTGCAAGGCTTAGGTAGAGTTCCATACCCCTACCCAAGCTATAGACAAACCCTTTCAACTTACTTCGATTAGTCTATATCTTATTCATTCATTTTAGTTTAGGGAAACCTTGCCTTAACCGACATAGACCACATGAGCAAATGTGGAATCCGGCGTCATGAAACCTTACACCGATGGAAGGTGGTCTACCGGCCAAAGTAGAACCTAACGTAAATGTAGCTATCTAGGTGGATCCACTAGCTAGTATCCTATGGTGGCAACATAGTTCAAGAACTAAGAGATAGGTATTCCCTCTATATACCATTTGGTAATGGGGCCTCACCTCATGAGAATTCGTGAGTGAATATTCCTCAAAGAAAGTCAACACTTCACGTGGGTCCATAGGTGAGTATTCCTCTAAGTGAAATCAACACTCTATAAGGGACAAATGGTGAATATTCCTCCATGGAAAGTCAACACCTCTCAATGTCAAGTTCACTCGGTGCTAGGCTAAGTTCCCTTAACATCAAAGTCTCTAACTTTATTAACCATCCCAACCTAGTTAGATAGTAGGGTCAAACCCTTGTATATTCATCATCATAGCTCAATACGAATTGTTTGAGAAATAATCCTTTCATTAACAATGCATATAGGTAAAGTTAGCCCTCACATATCTCATCACAATAGGGCACACCTTACATAACAACTTCCCTATATCATGTACACTTGGGCAGCCTCACAACCAACCTAAACATTTCAATTCAATCATCATACAAACCTATCACCTTAAGCAAGGTATACTTTAATACACATTATCACTTGATGACAATTAATCACCAGTTGAAGTAAGGATTAGGATAATGAAGACTTAACAATACCTCTCCATAGTTCACCAATAAAAGGGCCTTACCATCAACCCATAGACTAACCCAATTTGGGTCATCACATAAATGCAATTCAATAGTCAACATAAGAACTTAATTTAAGAGAAAGCACTATACCACAAAGCAATACTAAATCAAAGCTTGGTAACATGATATCAAATTCTATCTTCTTACCCTATATTCAATACTCAAGAAATAGGCATGAAGAACTTCAATTCACCATAATAGATTCATGGTCGAATCAATAAAAATCATTAAAGATGATTTAAACAATAATTAGATCAATTACATCAATCCAATTTAAATTCATATCAATCTTATACCTAGGGTTAAGGGTTAGGGGTCATCACCCACAATCTAGATCAAACTACATCAATTCATCATAATCAAGTTACAATACATGATAATATATTCATTATAACTCAAATAATACCTAAACAACTCAATTCATATACTCAAATTCGAAATTGGATGAAACCCATATGAAACTCAACTTTTAGAAAATCTTTGAAGGAGCCCTTTGAGGAAAAAAGTCTCAAAGGTGAATTAGATCCCGTACCTTAAGGTTTGATGACGTATTGATGGTGAATTTCGTGCTAAATCAGCCCCCAATGATCTCCCCAAGTTGTTTTCCAATGGAATCTTCCAATAGAGAGAGAAAGTAGAGAGAAGGAAGAGAGTTTTGTTTTGAGAAATGTCATTAGGTTAATGAAGGTTGGGTATTTATAGTGGGGTCTTAAGTCACTTAATTAGTCTTCCCTTAATCCCCTAATTACCCCTAAGACACTTAATAAAATAATAAACTAAAACTTAAATCCCTGAAAACACTGCAGGCCCTCCACGACGGCTCCTCGATGACGCGCCGTCGTGGGCGTGACGGACAGGCCCTCCTCCGTCATGCACGTCCGTCGCGCTGGTCAGAGACTGTGCAGGTGGAGGCTTTATTCCTAGCAGCTAAGGCTGGCACGACGGTGGCCTCGACGCCCCGTCGCGCCTGTGACGCACCGTCATCGGGTCCGTCATGGATTATTGTCTCAAGGGTCCTCCTCGAGGGCCCTTAGTTGATCCTCGGAGAGTCGTACCCTGACTTTTCCAACATGAATCCATCCCACACTATGTGTTACACCTATTGTTACAAACTTTTACTAAATTCCGACTCTTTAACTTGATTAAACTAAAAGGACACTCTAGCCCTCTTATGAACCAACTTACCGGACGTTATGGACGTTTTGGTTCCAAAGCACTTCAATGAATCCACCTACGCCTAATTTGGATAGAAACAATGGTTTAGACCTTAAGGAGCCTATTTGAGTCTTATCACATGACTTTGGCATTCCGAAAGTGTTACAATCATTTCATTACATACATCTTAGGTTCACTTACTTTTTAACGTATGTTAGACTTATGTGTCTATACATACAAGCCACGAGGCTTCATTCATATTTCGTCTAAGTGATTCATATCTTTGAAAGATTATGTGACACAAGATTTATGCATCTTGTATATATGCCAAGATCTTGATTTTGATCTACGTAGGTGGCATTATTCTTGGATATTTTGTTCACGTATGATTTATGTATCAATACGGAAGTTTGGGCAAGGAAACCCAAGTTTGAATCACTTGGCTATCATTTACATTTTTCATTGATTTTATTTTTAATATTCATTACATTAGAACTCTAGATTAAATCCTAGCATTAACATCGCATCATTAATTTTCTACTTAGTTTTTCTCTTAGGTTGGTTGAAGGGTTGTGGGTTCGAACCCCCACAACCCCTTTTTTTTCTCCTTAAATTCTCCTTGTCCCAATTCGCCTAAACCAAGAGGTTGTGGGATCAAACCCCCACAGCCTCTTGTATTTTTCCTTAAATTTTCACTGAGATAGGTAGGTTGTGGGTTCGAACCCCCACAGCCTCCTTATTTAATTCTTTAATTTCGCTGAGGGCTTGGGAGGTTGTGGGTTCGAACTCCCACATCCTCCTATCTTATTTTTAATTTAAGTCTTCCTTAACTAGGCGCCTTGACTGTGAGGTTGTGGGATCGACCCCCCACAACCTCACTTTGTTTCTTAATTAATGTTTGACATCTCCTTTTCCAGCCTTGAGGTCGTGGGTTCGATTCCCACGCCTCATATTTTCTTTTCTTTATTTTATCCCCTTTAGCACGTGCCTGGAGGTCGTGGGTTTGAATCCCACGCCTCCCATTTATTTGTTTAATTATTTTTCTCCTCTTTCTCCTCCAGTTCGTGAGTTCGATTCCCCCAGCCCCCTCTTTCTTTTCCCTTGTCGTGAAATCCAGTAGCCAAGGGTCGATTCCCCCCAGCCCCATTTTCTTATTTTCTTTGTCGCGAAACCAGTAGCTAAGGGGTTCGATTCCCCTTAGCCCCTAAACATTTTTTTTTTCTTTTTGTCAGCCTCCTTAACATGTGAGGTCTTGGGTTCAATTCCCAAAGACCTCACTTATTTTATTTTCCCTTTAAAAAGCAAGATTTTAACCTCATTGTAGAGTGCACAAATCTGGAAATTTATTCATAGTTTTTTTTACCTTCCTTTAATCAACTTTTCATATTAGTTTCTTAGGGCATTTCCCAAGCACTTAGTATGTAATTTAGGTGTAGTTTAGGGGTTACATTTAGTCAAGCGTTTTCATTCAAAATTTGTAACTTCACACACCATACGAACATCACGTTATGCATAACTTTAACACATGAAATACAAGAAGAAAAACATGCCTTACGCGTCTCCAAACAGTGGCTAAGACTCACTACCAACGTACACACACACACATTTTCTTTGATTTCACATTGGTTATCATTTTCGTGATGTCACGCACATAAACATATTCACATTCAACATTAAACATCACACCTTGCCTAAATATACCAGCACACAATACCCAACCTACGAAAACATTTGGGAGCTAGTGACAACGACATGCAACGGGGAACAACCGTAGTTTCGGAGTGAATATTTTTAATCGTAACGGGCCTCTTGGGAAAGGGACCAAGAGAGAAGAAACCCATACCTTAATTTGCTTGTTCAAACGTGAATTTGCTGCCCAAAATCCTCTCCCAAATCAGCCCAAGCTTCCTCAACGTCCACACCACTCGACGGACAACTTCTCTTTGCCTTAACGATTTGATTACTTTGTTTTTTCCTTAAAAATTCTTGTGAGTTCTTCAAGTGTGAAGAACTTTTAACATTTCTTCAGTTCTTTGTTGTTTTTGGCAGAACTAACGTGAGAGAGAATGAGGAAACGTGAGAGAGATCGTGAGAGAGAGTAGTCAAATAATAGGAGTTTTAGTTTGGGAATTAGTCAAACTAGGACTCCTTATTAATTTAAATATAAACCTGATTTAATTAGCTTACTGAAAGGACCATTTTGCCCTTGAAAAAATCAGATTTATAATCAACAATTAAATCCTTAATTTGATGCTTCTAGTGGGGCTCAAACCTGAGTGACACCCCATTTGCGAAAATGGGTCACTTCGGGTCGCCCCAACCTGAATTACTCTTTTTAATTAAATTAATTAATTAATTAATTACTCAGGGTAATTACAATATTACCCTTGGCCTGGAAAAGACCATTTTACCCCTGGACGCTCAAAACATAAAATTTCATCTTTTAAGTCCGGTAAAGACTTTTTCGATTAAATATTCATTTTTGAGAGCCTCACATGGTTGGTTCCAACATTTCCAAGCTCAATTAACTCTCCAAGTTAGTTGGCTTGGTCGTAGTAAGGGTTCTGAGGTATGGTTCTACGCGTATCAATTCGTGTGAACCTTGGTCTAATCGCAAGCATTCTTGACACCTTAAGCATTTATCTTATTCATTTTTTTAGGGTTGTTGCAATAATAAGGAGAAATTCTTACAATAACTACAAGAAAAACATATTCAACGTCTTGTCCTATATTTGAACAAAAAAATTTCAAAAGGGGCATACCAACAAAACAAAGCAGAATTCTTGCCGCATATCTTTAGGGGATTAACAATGCTTTCTACAGTAGTGCATCCCCCCAACAAAAGCAATGTGTTCTAGTTTTTTTGTTGAACCATCAAATAACATGATCAATACCCGAACCGAAAGTATAATATCCCCCTTATTTGTCTCGCGAAGGTGTATAGAAAATGTGAAATTGAGAGAAGAAAACATATATAGCACACCATATTAGGCTATTCAATGGTGAACGATTTTTTCCATGACATATTACCTCTGCCGTCTTTCCAAATCCAAACATCACAAGTAGAAGTACATATATGACAAGTATAAAGAAAAGAGAGTCACTTCCATCCACTCCCAGTTTCATATCAGAATTGTCTCCTCCACAAATAAGAATCTCCAAGCTTCCTGATGTATCGTTTGCTACATTAAAAGAAATGATGTTGCGTTCATCATCATAATGAATACATATAGATCAAATCCAATAAAGTTTCCCATTAACAAATTTACCCGAATGATTTATTAGAAAGATCCCATGAAGCTGGTCATGTAGTGTGTTCAAAGAATCAGTCCTCAAATTGTAAATACTGACAAAAATTCTCACGTTGGACACCTCATCATTGTAAAAAATATAATAATGGTCATTAAATAGAGCTTTATATTGTCATATGAGTCATCGTATCACAAACCATATTTAGTATAGAAAGTCGTACCCAAGGAGAATTCAGTAAATTCGTTGACTTGTAAATGGTGTATTCCATATACACATCTCCATTTCGTGATTGGAAAGACAAATCAACCCATTGGAAGAACCCACAAAAAAGAGATGATAAAGTGGGTGGACCTATGTGAAGTAGCTCCTTAGTGTGTTGTTCTTTGTTAAAGAGGTGAGGGGGTGGACAAAAATTGTAATTTCTACTGCTTGGAAGTACAACTCTATGATATCCCTTTAATTTGAGATTGGTGTTGACAAAATGAGGTCTAGAAATTAGTTGATGCCACAATTTCGAAACAAACATATATTTCAATAAAGATTGTGGGAAGCCTTAAGAGAATGTTTGTTATGACTTGATTAGGGAGTATCAAATCATGATTTATTGTGAAAATAAATTGATACCATGAGAGAAGGAATTTGAATAGAAAAGTGGGATGAATCCACTCACAAAAATCAAGAAACGAAAACATGTTTGAATTTTTTTTCACTGAAGTGAGGAAGTTCTTCTATGATGTTTTTCACAAAAATTGTGTTATGTTAAAATGACTTTGTCTGACACATCTATTTATGCAGAAAATAAGATAAGGAAGAATTTAAAGAGATTCAAAATGATCCCAATATGTATAATATACATATATGTAGAATAATTTTAATCGTGTGTAAATAGTAATAGTATTTTTCTATTAAAGGGGTTCATCCCTCTTTGGAGAATCCCATCAATAGATATAATGTATTTATATATATCATATCTAGCTAATTAGAATGTATGATATGTATGAGTATGAAATAGAGGGAGTACATTAATTATTGTTTCTTAAAGTATCATTGTTGATGAATCAATTCAAATTAACAAATTACACAAATATGACATTTAACTTGGCCTTATTTCACATTTAGGCTCTTCAACTTTGGTTGTCTAGAAGTAGACACTTACACTTGTATAATGTTGACATGTATCCAAATACCTTCTATTCACTTGTTTCTAAACATAATTTTAGATATGCCAATAGTAGTAGCAGTTGTCTCATAGCTTCATTCTGTAAAATTAATGTTACTCCTACTAAACATCACAATATTTAGTTATTGTTATCGCTCCTGTTTTCGAAATTCTTTTTTATGTTTATGGAATTCTATGTTATGCATTAAGTGTTATTTTCCATGTCCTCTTACCTTTTGTGTTTTATTTTTAGCTACTTTGATGTGCATTACTTGAGACGACGCTCTGTCGAAAATAGACTTTCTACCACCATGAGGTAGGAGTAAGATAAGTGTACACTCTATCCTCCTCATACCTCATTGTAGTACTGCAGTGAGTTTGTTATTATTGTTAGCTCAATGCGAAGATGGATTATAGGGATGTATAATTGTCATTGATATGCTCAAATTACACCTCCCTAGAGAAGCATAAGCTATCGTTATCAAGTAAAGAACCCAACTAGTTGGTAGGGGTCGATCCCACGAGAAATATGGTTTAGACTTAACTTTAACTCACGATTATATCTCTTTAGTTAAGGTACTTCAAAAACAATTAAGTAAAGGGGGGGGGGTGAAACAAATTTCAGAAATCATGCAAGTGTTTAATAAGTAAAAGCTAATGTTTGTTGTCATCAAGATTAGAGAATAACTAGGTTTTACGTGTTCCCCACAATCTCATAACACAATAATCCTAGCAATAACGATCCCTTCGTAATGTACAACATGCAATGTGATAAGTTATGTATCTCTAAATCCTTGGTCTGGCATTCAGAGAATTTCACGCCGCACCTTCGTCCGGATATGTGTGTCTAATTTACTAACCCTTACCTTTACCTAATATTATAGATCATAATTGATGTATACTTAGTTATTAGTTCGCACCAATCAGCACTACCCTATTAGATAGTATCACACTAAAATCTATGATAATAATTCTTTTCTTATTAACTACCTTATTGGTCTGGCAAGTAGCAACAAGGCGAGTTCTAACACTTGCACTCATTCAAAAGACTTCTAAACGAAAGAACCATCAATGCATGCAAAAACACTATTCAAGAATTGCTTAATTGTTGTTCATAATTTGTTAATCGCTCATGTTCCCACAACTCTAGTTGTGGAATTTATTTACCCATAATTAGAAGAATTATGAACTTACGTAATTAGAATAGTAAAGCCAAAAATCGCACTTGAATGAAAACAAAAATCTTCAAAACCAAATCTGGAAATCAGTTATTTGCCAAAGTTGCAAAAACTAATTACCAAAATAAAAACTAGAACAATAGTAGTCGTAGCTAACCCAAAAATGAGGTTTAATACCCTATTAAAAGAAAACAAAATCCTAATTAAAAAGGAATCACAATAAGGAAATTTTTTCTCGCACGCATTTTTGATCTACGAGACCGACTGACGGACCGTCAATGGATCGACGGTCCGTGATTATCTTCTGTCAGCCAGGACATAGAAAATATTTCAGCATTAAAGGTGCATCTTCTCTTAATCAAACGATGGACCAACAACACTGTCCATCAACCAGTCTACGGTCCATCAATGCTCCTCCGCGACTCCATACATAGAATCTTCAAATATCAAAGATTGGAACCCTCAAAATATCATTCTACGGTCTACCAGTATGGTCCGTCAATTAATCGACAGACCGTCAATGCTCACCGTGGTTCCAAACATGGTAAGAATTCCCTAATTTCATCCAATGCATAGGTTTATCATCTACGATTCCTATCTACGAGGCATAAATAGATCTACGATCCGTTGATTTCCTCTGTAGATATCTTTTTCTACACTTTCTCAGTTGTCTCCTTCATTTTACGCCTGGACATCTTTCCTGCAAAACATGATACAAAACTTATTAAAACCAATAAAAAGGCTCTAGACACACATAACCCTTAATAAAATGCATTAGAAATACGATAAACTCACGATATATCAACACCCTCAACTTAAATTCATTGTTTGTCCTCAAGAAATGCACTATAACCCTAAACAACACATGCATATAATTAGGCAATTTAAGCTCAAGCAATCATATGGTTATCTATACCGACTCTCCCTTTTTTAGGTTCAAGCCTATGTCTAAGACTCAACAAGTTAACTCATGCAGATCATATCATGACACTAATTTACCACTCAACAAACACATGTACTGTTTTTCCTATAAGGTACCGAATCTCCCATAATGTAACTAGTGCCCTCACTTCAAACGAAATCCTCAATTTTCACACAGTGATTATAATTTTGAGTACAAGGATTTATTTCAACACTCACGCTCAGAAGTAAGCTTAAGTAAAGTTAGTGTTCAATGCCATAGGCTTCCCCTTATCTTCGCTGCCTAGATTCTCCAAACTAGACTCTAGGATCACGGTAGGACTTTCTTGGTTTGTAACGTAGGCTCAGGGTCAGGTGTGGTATATTTGGGTACATTTAGTGACTGTCTTCCCTCTTTGGCATTTCATTTATGCCTTCCACCTCTTTTTTCCCTATTTTTGACGTCCTACTTCTTTTTCTCTTATTTCCTTTGATTCTTTTCAACCCTAGATATGACTTTCACTTTTATAGCTTTTTTCATTTTGTTCACTTTCTCTTTTTTTCATGCCTTCCTATTATTGATTTTTTCGCAAAGTCACATGCTCTTCTTCACTTATTCCTTTCTTTTCTTTTCAACACCCAACTCTTTTAATACCCATTTTTTATTAGGAGTTCTCTTTTAATAGAGACCCTTAACTCATGGCTATTCCATAAGTCGAGGTGCACAATATCCGATGTCGGGTCAGGTCTAAGAAAGAGGTCACTTTTGCATTAGCCACCCTAAACTTAGGATTTTGGCCTAAGTAGTAGTGAACATGTCCAAGGAGGGACTCGGTACAAAACATTATATTCTGGGAAGGTGAATTGGTGAGTGAGAAAGAAATGTTCTATTAAAGGCTCAAAGTATTTGGATCAAAGGGAACATTCAATTTATTTGGTCAGACTCTTTTAGGCTAGTTGTGGACTATTCCGAAAAAGGTCCTATGATCACTTTATAGCCTCTAGAGCAACACTTTTAGAAGGACTAACCGGGCAAGTTCTAGTTTGGCACCAATTGTTGAACAATCAAGTATTCTCACACTCATATGGAACATCATTCCATTATCAGATTATCAGATTTCCCAGTTCAAGTTTTTGTTTCAAGTTATACAGTTTGTGCAACATCATATCATATTTAGAGACAACACGTTAAACTTATCTGAGCCTACAAATTCAAGAACTTTTATTTATTTTTTGTTTTTTAGATGGGTCTCATTTTTAACTAGCCATCATGCTTTAATATTTCATGCTTCTACACATACAATACGAATACATGTAGGCTCAACAGAAATTTAACAGTCTCTTTGGGAAAAAGAACACCGAAAAGAAAACCCAAAGTGAAGATCGTGAGTTGGGCTACTCAGGCTTCACCCTATCACTCACAATCCATTCACACCACCCCCAACATTAGAGATTGCAATTGTCCCCAATCGAGAAAAAAAATCATAGAAAGCATAATGGGTTAGGTGAAGAAAACCTGTGGCGCCAAGCGCCGAAGATCTAACAACAAGCGAGTGGGTCTGGTTTCCCAAAGCTCGTAGGGTAAGAATTTGGGTCACCATCAGCAATGCCTGCATCTACAAGTATGAAACCATAAGTACTGACATATACCACTCTGTATGCATCATCAGTAGTGTTCAAATCTCCACTCATGGGCCCTGAACTTGATACCCCAGCAGCCACCTCTCGCACCCTCCTCTGGCGCATCTCTTCATCTACTATAAAGGCCCTCCTAGACTTCTCCTCCTACTTCTGCTCCCTTTTGTTGGATTGAGACTCATCAACAACCTCAATGGGACGGCTAGAACGGTGCTTATTTCTATGAGCACGGATGGGCTCGGGTTGTGTCTCTACATGTGCCTGTAACAAGGCCTCAAGCACAATATCTTCAGCTAACTCTGTGGGGCATGCTCCGGCTCAGCCTTACACATCTCGAATAAAGCATCTACATCATCTTGTAGACTAGCCAACTCCATCTAAATGGAGGTGAGATCTGTGGTGGTGGCTAGTCATGCAAGAACTCGCAACTCAAATGCGTCCATGCGTTTGTGAACTTCATGTATCTAATCCTCTGTCTTCTTGGACACCCTTTTTTATATGTTATTCTTGGCATTATCTATGAATTTCTAAATCTAAAGCTATATATGGTGGAGAAATGTGGCCATTTGAGCCTTTAGTTTCTGGACTCTAGCTAATGGGATAATCATAGTTGTTGTGTATGGTGTGGACCGATAAGAGATCGGGGGGGGGGACTACTAGATGCATAGGAAGAAGAGTACAAGTCAAGTTTAGTGTGCTCTTATGTGGAGGGGTCAGTGCCTTGTGGGTTCTCCTTCGTGTTTGCAAGATTGTCTTTCAATGGAGGAACCTCAACCAGGGGTTCTCTGCAAGGTGCCACCACATTACCCTCATCTTTGATGATCCCTATATATAATATCTCGGTTGGTCAAATCAGTTTATCACAGTGCTATATCGGCGCTCTAGAGTCCCTGCACATCAGAAAGATCAAGCACGGAAAGGGGTAAGTAGTGGAGGTCTTGAATGCCCTCTCGTGTATATTAGCCAACATCATACAGACGAAGTCAATCTCTAACCCTGCTACTAGTGTCGTTAGCATGACTGTCGCGTTCCACGTGATTTGGTTGTCGGAATTCGTAGGCGAGACTCTTTTTCGGACCAACAACTAGAAGAATTTTGCCACAATGTTTAGTGTGGCCTTCCTTATTCCCCCTTGGGATGATGTGACCCTTCTTACACTTTCATCATCTTCATCAATGTATTGGGCTAGCCACATCTTCACCGCCTTCCATTTCTTGGCACTCTTCTGAAAATTACCACCCCAGACTATGTTTTATCTATAATCAAACTCCACAGTGTTGAGGCCCCAATCTGGACTAGTGGTGGATCCGTATAGAAACGGGTAGATGTTGGCCTGTGAGATGTCCACCCGATATCCTCGGACCATTGTGGAAGTGACAGGGTCCTATTTTGCGGGTTAGACCCACTTCTGGATCGACCCTCGGAGAGTCGTAGCATAGGAAGCATAGAATTCTCACACAATTTCTCAATGTATGTTCCCATGTGTTGTTCCATCCATTCTCATTTGTAGAGGTTTAATAGTCAGTGCACCTCTAGTATTCTATGCATGCTCCCTGGTGTTCCTCAATAATTATTCGGGCGATCACCCCCTTTCATTAAGCATCTTGACATCTCTATATATTTAATATTTCCCCTCGATACACCACCTTTTTGGTTCACCGGCTATTGGAGGAGGATTATCCGTTTGTTGTGCGGGTGCTGCTTCTGAACTAGTAGCCTCATTAAACTAGGATCCTTGTTCATTGTCACCCAATCTTGTGGCTCACACAGACTTGGAACTGGATGCATGGATCGTCTCAAACCCTGAAGACTAGGCACACCCAGAGCCTGAAGCAGTGGCGGACTCGGAGCCATACATGGAGCCACCCTATGAACTGGAAGCAACCCAGTTGGTGAGTCGATCAGTGTGTGCTCCTCATCAGACTGGTAGGCAATGATTACGTCGGGGTTCACCTTCCAAGGGGTGCCTTAGTGGCTCGGGTTGTTGTAATTTATGCTCTTGCGCCCAGAGGAACATAGGTTGGGTCCCTCTCTAAGTCTATGTCTTCATCAATTAACCATTTAGTTGGGGAGATTGACGTAGATTTGCCCCTTTTTGTGTAGACCACTTGCCTCTTGGAAGCTATAGTACATGCGGAGGGATTTTTAGGACCAAAACAACTTAACGACAAATTCAGAATACTTTTGGGATGACGAGAGAACAACGACAGAAAAAAATTACATTATCTACAGTTTTTATTTGACGCGTAGGGTTGACGGTCCGTAGAATGATTTAGGGTTCGTGAAACCCTTCCGTGGATTAGATGGTTGAAAACATGATCTCTGGTAAAAATGACGGATGTACAAGTCATAGTCTACATCCATCGTTTGACACTTCTGAGTTTATGTGTGCATGTCAAACAACGGATCCGATCAATGGTCTATAGATGGGGTCTCGTGAATAAGGTATGTGCCAGGAGGCAGACCTCCTTCAGTTAATGTCCCTTTTTTAGTGATCAATTTCAACAACAACCTAGTCTAGTCATGCATTTCAACATACACTATGCTAGTTCGTCGTTCCTAGGGTTCCAATTTTGTCAATTTGTTTACGCCTATTTTGGATAATCTATGGAACCCTCGGTCGGAACTGACATTTATACTTAGACAAACATTTTACGGGCAATAAAATGCTACATAATCAATTTCCATCATACCAAAGTGATCACCATTTAGCTCTTAGCACGTATTGTTAGTAAACTACGTCCCAAGGTCAAGATTCGACTCCCAACTTCCTATATTCAACCTATGAATGAGAATTAAATTGAGGGGAAGTGGTATTACCTTTCAAGAAATGAAGAGCAGTGTGATTGTGTGCCTACTATGATTTGATACCCCAAGATGATACATACGCTCGCCGAACCCAAACACTGGGCTTTTAGGGATTAAAAGAGGGAGAATTTTGTAGAGAGATCTTTGGGATTTGGGGGTGGGATATGGATGATTTAGGGTGTGTGAGTGATTTGGAGAGTGATTTATGGAGGATTGAGATAGAGGAGAATTTTCGGGAAAAATGTAAAGGGCAAAATGATTTGAATGGCGAGGTTATCAAATAGCGGAGGCCAAGTCGATTTGGTCTATCGGAAAATTGGATCCAAGATACCCCATTAATGGTACGTGGGTTATTTGTGTATGACTTCGAAAATGACTTAGGGTAACTAGGTACTAACATTTTGGTCATGATGGTCTAAGGTCCTAAAATGTTATATATACCGTTATAGAGGCATTAGCTAAATTATTTGGTGCATTGGAAATCAAATGTCAAGGGATGACCAAGACGTTTAAC
Organism: Solanum lycopersicoides; assembly: GCA_022817965.1. NCBI lineage: Eukaryota > Viridiplantae > Streptophyta > Magnoliopsida > Solanales > Solanaceae > Solanum > Solanum lycopersicoides. The sequence continues at coordinate 72,047,984 of CM040622.1, read as the reverse complement.
GACTAAGTCACCTAAGTGTCTCATATGTGGTTCTATATGTTTTTGTATGATTCATGATTTTGTGAAGTTATTAAATGAGTTTATATGATGTATATAGGTAGTGTGTCAAGTTTCGAGAAGTTTGGAGTTCAAACGTCCAAGAACATTCAAGAAGTTTGAAAGATGTGCCTTGAAATGACCTTGTGTGTCTAGGCATGTTTTGTCAAGTTTTACGTGTTTGTTTTGGATGAAATTCATGTGAGAGGTCTTAAACTCATATACAAGCATGTTTGGGTTTGGAAAAGTCCGGGAAAACATCCCCAAGGACCATCAAAGGGTCCTTGAGGAAGGAACCAAATTGGTGGCCAAAACTGCCCAAGGCAGTCCATCTACGGATGGCAATCGACAGCCAGTGGTTGTGGGCATCATTTGGGACTTAGACTTGGGAGATAAGATCCCATATACAAGTCTCTGAACCTATCGACGGAGGACAAGACGGCCCGTAAGTGGACCTACGCACCGTCGATGGGCAACCGTCGATTGGCCTATGTTTCCTGCGCAGGTCACTGTTAACTGAGGGGTGAAAGTGTAATTTCACCCCACTTATAAATATAGAGTTTGGATATTCCTAAGGGGTATATTTGGTATTTTAAAGGTGTTTATAAGTCATTAACACTTACAAGATTTCATTCTTCAAAATCAAAACCCCAAAATCCCTTAAGAATTCCCAAAGACTCCATTGAAGTCCAAAATCAAGGAAAAGCTTGGTGTGACGAATTGAGTGGAGATTCTTCATCAAAGTGAAGAATTAGATTCATTGAGGTATGGTTTTTGATCCTTGAAATTCGTTTCATCAAGGAGTCCAACTTCAAAGATGTTTTTTTAAAGTTTTCAAAGCTGAATTGTCCAATTTCATGATTCTACCATGGGTTTTGGCATTAATGGTTTTCAAACGTCTACTATGGATTAGATTGATGTTTTATTTATGATTTTAACCTAAATTACCTATGAATCCATGAATTTGATGAACCCTAGATTTTGACTTACTTATGGTTACTTGATATTGGTCTAATGTTTATGAATTCATGTGTAGTTTCTTAAGGGCTTTCTAATGATATAAGAATTGTATTCAATTGATGTTTAATTGGTCTTAGATTGTTGAATATATATTTAATTGGTTTAGATTTCATTGAGTATCATAGTTTATGTATTGAATTGATGTCCATGGCCATGGGTAAATCCTTTATGAGGTTGAATTGGATGATTTGGTATTGGCTTGAAGTGTTGAGGATGAAAAAATGGTATGCTGCCATATTTCTTCTTATTTAATGTTATTTTAGATTTCAATTATGTTGTGATTGGTTTGGTCCACTTATGGTGGCGGTGTTATGTGAATTGATGTGGCCTGGTCGGCGTTATTTTTAAGTATATTGATGATAATGGCCTTGTCGGCACTACTTGAAGTTATATGGATATTTGTGTAGTTGATTTGGTGATGTATGATCATATCTACTTATATGTGAAAGTATGTGTTAAACTATTGATATTATTTAGGTAATCATGTTATGCTATGACTATATGTTAAGTGTGTAGTTTTAGAGTTGATACATGGTTGTTCCTAACTTGGCTATATGAGTCTGTAATGGTGATATTCATGATGTTAAGGCAATGAATAGGTTGAAAAGATGATGTTAAGGGTCATTCCTAAGTGTCTAAAGAAAGATAGGCTATATGTGTTAAATGGAAGTATGTTGTGTCTTGTTTAGGTAGACTTGTGTCCCTTACTTGATGATTATGTGAATATGTGATGTATTGACTTAGGAACCTAAAGGGTCTGAGTCTTGAATAAATGAATATAGGTGAGACCTTTAATGATGATAAGAGGGTCCTTTATGTGCAACCTTGAACCAAGTGGTAAGGCTATGAAACTTGAAGTCGAAAACCGTAATGGTATCCTTCATGTAATGAATGATGGATTTAAGATTGATTAGCTGGAATGGTATCACATCAATCCTTAGGAAAGTCATGATGAGATTCGTGTCGCTATAGTGAGATAGCCATAGCAGACCTTGCTTTGGTAGGGTAAATGTAATTGGCTCATGAAGTTGATATGGGACCCATTTGTATGAACCTTAATGTTACTTAATCTATGAACAAAGTCTAGCACTGAGTGAGTATGGTAAGGGAAGTAGTTCTAGTTAAAGAGTGATACTAGAATACAAAGAATCCCTTTCATATTTCCTTAACCATGTGCCTACATGGGATGTATCTAAGTTCTACCATTGGCAAGTAGAACACCTCATCGGAGTAGGATCGAACTCCGTATTCCATGTTTTTGTACCATGGTCTATGTCGGCTATTGCCTATTCTCATCATATGAGATATTTATTAGCATTAGAGAAGTTCTATGAGGTTTAGGCGGTAGTATGGTTCGCTATCTAGACATTGCACAATAGGCTTTGAAGATGTTAGTAAGAGTCCCTAGGTCTTGTCCAAGACCATTATTTGAATGTCCTTTATGTGATGTATGTCTCTTAAATGAACTAATGAACTAATGAAATAGTGATATAAAGTATGTAATGAATAAGTACCTAATCTAAAGTGACTTAAGGATTCCTTAGTTAAAGTGTGAAGAGGGCATAAAGGTGGTCTCTTCATGTCTTATCTATGGAATTCTTTAGAATGACTCTAGTTAGGGAAGATGTTTGGTGTTGTAGACATGATCTAAGCCTTTGGTAGTCTTAAGGACTATTTAGGTAATCTTGAAGAGGTCAATCATGGATGTTATCTTCTTTATTTACTTAAGTAGCTCTTTTAATGGCCTTTGGAAGGAGAGTGTCCTATCATCTATTTGTTGGTGTGTTTAGTGAGAATGATTATATCCTAGGGAGTCTATTGGATCTCTGGAGTGTGTGTGTAAGGGATTGTATGGGCGGTCGCTTCATAACTCACTCAAGTGAGACTTAGAATTCACCTTTGGTAGAAGAATCTTACATTTATGTTTATGATGCTTGTAAGTGTGTATGTGACTCATTATAGGTAATCTTGAGGGTCGTTTAGGCACATCTAGAGAGGGTGTATGGGTGGTCTCTCTTTGTGTGACTTAACTGAATCTTAGGATAACTTTTATTGAGGAAATTACATGCTAGTAAGTGTTAAAAGGGAAGACAAGAGAATTCACTGTAACAGTGAAGAACTTCACTGTACAGTGAATTGAACTCACTGTAATGTGAGTTCTAAAAATGTAATTTTTGGTTAAATGTTATCTTATGTGTTTCTAAGTTGATAAATTTTTCTCTTATGATTATAATATGATTTCCAAATGAAAAGATGCATTTTTTCAATAAATGTACGTTTTCATGATTTTTATGCATAAGCCATACTTAGTACATGTGATTGTACTAATTCCATGATTTATTTCTATCTGTATAGTTCTTGGTAGGTGAAGAGCTTTGGGAAGAAGACTTGTACTAGGAGATCGTTCAAGAAGAGTTTGAAGTATGTCCTCACTTGACTCGAGGCCATATATGTCATTTTATGTTTCGTTTTATGAAGTATTGTAATAGACTATATAGTAGTATGTTTTCAAATTCGTATGGGCCGTGTCCCAAGTATTCTTGTGTCTTAAGATGATGATTCGAGACTTAGTATTTCCTATTACTACATATATGAAAGAGTTTTAAGACTATGTTATTGTCTTTATGAAAAGTTTTAATTCCGCACTACTTTTCATTATGTATATGCGATAAATGATATGATAGGCTTGTATGAGACCTCCGAAAGGTCGAATACGCCGGTAGCAATCCAAGATTGCACCCTAACATATAGGGTGTGGTTTCGGGATGTGACAAAGCTTGGTATCAGAGCATAGGTTAATGAAAGTAGTCTTAGGAATCAAAAAGTCTCGACAAGTGATGTCTAGTAGATTCTTGACAATCGTGTGAGTCGCGACACATCTATGGGCGAGAGGCTATAGGACGATATTGTTTCCCTTCATTTCTACTCCTATGTTCGTGCGGTAGATTAATGTTATGAATATCCTTCTAAATGTGTTTTCTTGTGTTTCTAGGAGATGAATACTAGAAGGATGGCCTCTAGAAGGTTGGAAGAGAGAAGGGTGAATAAGGAAGCTCCTCCTCAAGTTGAGCAAGTTGGGCAAGTGTTTCAAGATGGTCAAGGTGACCAAGGTGCTCAAGTGCCTACTCAATGAGATCATGCCCCTAATATGGGAGGAGGTAATGAGGTTCTGGTGGTTCCCTCGGAATTTACTAATCGGGAGATTAGAGAGGCTTTGCTTGCTTTAGCCCGAGCCGTAACTACTCAAGCTAACTTGAACATGGTGCCTAGGGTTAATTCTATAGAGAGAACTATGTCATATAGGTTGAGAGACTTTGTGAGGTTGAATCCTCCAATTTTTCTTGGCTCTAAGGTGAATGAAGATCCCCAAGAATTCCTTGATGGTGTGTACAAGGTATTGAGTGCTATGGGGGTTACATCTAGGGAGAAGGCGGAGTTGGATTCTTATCAATTGAGAGATGAGTTGGTACACTCAATGGAAGGACAATAGGCCGGTGGAGTCTGGTCCTATTGAGTGGAAAGAATTCAATGAAGCTTTTCTTGGTAAGTACTTTCCCCGTGAGAGGAGGTAAGTGAAAGTAGAGAAGTTTATCAATCTCAAGCAAGAGAATATGGGTGTTGAAGAATACTCTTTGTGTAACATTCCGGAAAATGTACTTATCTAGTGAAGAGCTTATTAGGTTTTAAGAATAGGTATTGAGGTACATAGGCATCCCAATGTTAAAGGATATTGGCTTAAGGGTGTTAGCCAATTTCTATATACACGAAACATACCTTGATGTTTAAATGATCCAATCCAAGCTTATTTAGGAATTGTACGTGTAATGAAGACCCTAAGCTAAAAATAATCACATTCATCACGTATACACATTAGGTACTAGGCATCCAAGTGTCAAGCCTAGGTACCATAGCACATGACCATTTAAAATGACCATGTAGATTAAGCAGTGCCCAAGGACATAGTGAGGATCCTTGGACAAGAAGTTAACTTTCCAGAGTGCAAGGTTAGGGAATGTACACAGCAACACATGTGCAAGCACATGTGCTGCCAACGGCCGAGAAACAAGCCCAACCGAATTCGGTTAGGGCGGTTAGGGGGCAGGTTGTGTCGGATCAAACCATATGGGGCTGAGCTCCCTAACTAATTCTAGGTCCTAACTAACTTCCCTAACTAACTAACTAACCTAGGAATAACTAAAATTAACTAACTAGTGTGCCCCAAAACCTAAGACCTAACCGGGTACACTAACCGAATAACTAACTAAAGAAACATCCTAGTACCTAACCTAGGATGGTCCAAACGGGTTGGTTATGGTCCGAACGACTTAGGGGTACTTTAGTAATTACCCTAGGTCACTTAATTAAATAAATTATCAACTTAATTAATTAATTTAAATGGTCAAACCCAATTTGGCTAGGTCATCTCCTATTTGTGGTCAATTTAGGAGGGGCGTTTTAGTAATTTAATTGGAGAGTCTTTTGGGTGATTTATGGGACTTATATATATTGATATTATGTCAGTTTTAGACCACAATTACACGTCCAAATTAGAATCAAGCGAAATTCTCTTAATCTCTCAAGAACGCTCTCTTTTCCAAACTGCATTGAAGAACAAGAAAAGCTTAAGGAAGTAAACGAAGGTTTCGAAATCTCCAATCAGATTTCGTAGATTCTTCATCTATAAGGTATGGGTTTTCACTCTTGGAATTCCTTCCCCAAGAGGTCCTTTCAAAGATAAGATTTCAAGAACTTCGAATAATAGGGTTTTTACTCTACCAAACGAATTTTCTTCCTAACCCTAGATTTATGATTTTCAATGAAAAGTAAACATTTTCTATATCTAATTTAGCATGAATTGTTGAATAATTGATTGATAATGTTTGAATAACGTATGATACATTATCTTTCTCTATGTGATGGTTTTGAATGGGTTGTTTGTAGTGTTTGATAAGATGAAAACATTAGGGTTAGAATTTAAAGTTTAAATGAACCCTTTAATGACTCGTTTACCTTCTCCTATGTTATGCATTGATCTTCTACATGATTTTATGAGTTGTTCTTGATTATGTCATTGAGTATTTCACTATTTATGATTATGAATATTGCATGATTAATAAGATTCTTGGAAGCAAGAGGTAAGTCTTCTAAAATTGTGATTACTCTAAGATGTTTATGTTAGGCTATACACTATGATGCTATGTTATGAAAAGTATGCATGATGTTGCTATGTGAATATGCTGGCTATGATCATGTAAATTGTGACATTATGATAAGAATATGAATATGCAAGTTATGATACTCTCTTGTATGTTTTACATAAGACGATTATGCCATGTAAATCTCACGAAAGAAAGGTTACGATTAAAGGACAATTCTCATCTAATCTAAAAGAGATCGTGATCATGTTATATAGTGAGATAATATCCTATGACCTATGATAAGTTTTTTATAAAAGACAAATTTAAGGTTATTTCAAGAAAAGAAACTTAAGCTAAGCACCGATGAACTAGATATGGGAAGTGTCCCTTCCACAGCGGGAAGGTAGGTTCACAAAGATTCTAATTAGATTGAGGCTGCCATGTAATGTGGAACTATGGGTCTCTAATACATCTCCTAGTTCTTGAACTATGCTGCCACCATAGAATACTAGCTAGTGAATCCACCTAGAAAGCTACGTTATGTTCGGTTCTACTTTGGCCGGTAGGACCACCTCTTTTCGGTGTGGGGATGATACCGTATTCCATGTTTAGCTCACATGGTCTATGTTGGTTAATGCGTATGTTCCCTCATGTAAAATGAAATACAAGTAAACGAATGTTGACTAGGGTGACTTGAGTAGTTGACTTAGTATAGGTAGTGATATGAGACGCTACCTAGACATTGCACAAGTTGACTCTAAGGGAAGTCCTAGGAGATTGTTCATAAGTAATATGATTATATGAAAGATATATGTTTATGATATATGATGTTACTGTTATATGAATGTTGGATATTATGATAAATATGTTATTTGGCTATATTGCTATGTTAATGATAACTAACTATGTTACAAGTTATATGAAGCAAAGCTTTACTTATGGTCTTCTATCTTATCTACTTGGTTAGGTGGGGTTAGGTGGCTTCACATGATCATTGCACTTGTAGGTTGGGGATGGGTTCATTGGTAAGTGTTTTGTATGCTATGTTTATATGATTTATTGAATATGAATTGTTAACGTGACTTTATGAGATTATGCCTTCGATTATGATCATGCTTTAAGTGATGGAATCTTTACTTGTATATGTTATATGGTATGTGCATTGAAGACTTTCATATGACTTAGCATGTTTTATAAAGAATGATAAATGATACTTTTTCATGTATGTCCCTATGTGTTAAATGCATATACCCATAATTAGTACATGTGGCGTACTAACCCCATTACTTTATTTTACTACAAATGTAGGTTCCGTCCATTAAAGTTAAGCAAGTAGATTTGAAGAAGCTTGGAACTCTTTCTCCAAGTCATGGTAGGTCGTCAAGTTTGGGACGTTACCATTTCAATTTCCAGCCTTATGAAGATTTAGTAGTTTTTAGAATATGTTATTCCGTTATGTTCTTTGGATTCTTTTGTATTAAGGACTATATGGCATATTGATTATTATTGGCTTTGCACTCTTTAGATGGTTATATATATGTGAGACAAGTATTAGAATATCACTCTTATGCAGTATTATATGAATTCTAAGTATACTTCAATTAATATATAAAAGTTTTAAATTTTCCGCAAAATTTGACTGTATGATTGTGATGAAAGCTAAGAAGAGGCTTGTCTGCGACCTCTGAGAGGTTAACGACGCCGGTCTCATCCGAGGTCTAGATTCCAAGTGTGACAAACTTGGTATCAGAGAATGAGTTTAAATATGGAATCTTAAACTAGGTATTAGAGCATGAGGTTAAATATCCTTAGGATCAATGTCTCACTAAACCAAATTACCTAGCATCTTGTTCATAGTTGTGAAGCATGCCACAATTTTGTACTAGAGGCTATGTGATGATTAAGAGACTTCTCTTTTCTTGATACTCTTATGTCGTGCCTCTAGAGCTTTGATATTATGTGTCTATTAGCATCTAATCCCTTTCTTGTGTATATAGGCGATGAACACAAGAAGGACATCTGCTAGAAGAGTAGGGGAACAGATTGCGAATGCGGGAGCTACTCCACAAGGTAAATGAAATGCTCCTGAGGTGAAAGTTGTTGCAAATGATCAAGTTCCGGTGAATCCTCCAGTTATGACGGATGATAAGGTGAGGGCAGCCCTGTTCCAAATGGCCCAAGCCATCACCACCCAAGCTCAAGCCATCACGGCTCAAGCTAATAGAGATGTTTCACCTCGAGATAACCATGCTAGTACTATGGCTAGACGTTTAAGAGATTTTACTAGGATGAACCCTCCCATGTACTTTGGATCAAAAGTTGATGAGGACCCCCAAGATTTTCTTGATGAGGTCTACAACATTTTGTTTGCTATGGGGGTGAGTACTACTGAGAAGGCTGAATTTGCGTCTTATCAACTCAAGGACGTGGCTCAGACATGGTACAATATGTGGAATACTAGTAGGGCCTTAGAAGATGGTCCCGTGACTTGGGAGATCTTCAAGAAGGCCTTTCATGACAGATTCTTTCCAAGAGAACAAATAAAAGCTAAGGTAGAGGAGTTCATCAACCTTCGTCAAGGATATATGAGTGTTAAGGAATCCTCCTTGAAGTTCATTAAGTTTTCCAAATATGATTCTTCTTTAGTTTCTAATGCTAGGGATGAAATGAGCCATTATGTAACGTGCGTGTCCGAAGAGCTTGAAGAAGAATGTCGTGCAGCAATGCTTCTTGACAATATGAATCTTTCTAGGTTAATGGTTCATGCTCAACAGGTTGAGGAAAGTCGCCTAAGGAAGAGGAATAGGGAAGATAAGAAGGCAAAGTCTTTTGAGAGTGGTTCTCCTAAAAGTAGGCTTGATGTTCAAGACAAGCCTAAGTTTAAGAAGAGGTTTTCAAACCAAGTTCCTTCAAATTTCTCCAAGAATCGCAATGATAGAGGTTCTAGTCCTAAACCTCAAGAGGGCAAAAGCGTTGATCCACCAAGAGAAAGACCAACTTGTGGTAAGTGTGGTAAGAAGCATGGGGGCGAATGTCTTGTTGGAACTAATAGTTTCTATGGTTTTGGCAAAAGTGGCCATATTATGAAGGATTGTCCTAATATTAGAAGTCAGGGTAAGGGTAATAGTCAAGCTCAACCAAACGGTCCTAATTTTGAAGCTCCAAAAAAAAACTGTTTCTATGCACTCAAGGCTAGGGGTGAACAAGAAAGCTCTCCCGACGTTGTGACAGGTATGTTCTAAGTGTTGGGAGTGCAATGTTTCTAAGAAGAAATAAGAATGAGAATCAAAGTTAGTTAATAAATCTTCTATGTCAAATCAACGTTATAGCTTGGCCAAACTAAGCATTGAATTGTTCTTATAGGCTAATCAAAGGTTAAAAGTTGGCTTGCTTAAAATGATGTGATTACTATAGGATATACAAGAAGTTAGTTGACTTGGCGAGTGATAAAATTCAAAGAATGGGCATAGCCAATAAAGATTGGCTTATAAAGACTTCATTCCATATTTAACAAGAATGAAAAAAATTAACTTGTTTACTAAATAAGTGCATGTTTTGGTAAAAGATAGTACCAAGTAGAGTTCTAAGAAGATGTTTTCATACTCTATTCTTGCACTTATGTGAAACTTGTATGCATATGTTTTCTTGAGATTTTGTTGTTTTGTTGTTATCTTGAGAAGATTGATAGCATGATAACTCTTTAATGCATTTTGAGCTTATGATAAGGTTGAGAAGGGAATTCCTCACTATGTGTTATGAATCTGTAGCTCTTATGTGCTTGTGCATCATGAATTGAGTGCTAAGTGTAATGATATGTTATGTGTTGGTTGTGCTTCTAGTATTGAGTTTTTTCCTACCCTCCAAAAGATTTTAGTGTCATTCGGGGATGAAAGTTCCTAAGGGGGGGATAATGTAACATTCTGGAAAATGTACTTGTGTAGTGAAGAGCTTATTAGGTATTAAGAATAGGTATTGAGGTACATAGGCATCCCAATACCCAATATTGAGTAATATTGGGCATGTTAGAGGATATTGGCTTAAGGGTGTTAGCCAATTTCTATATACATGAAACATACCTTGATGTTCAAATGCTCCATTCCAAGCTTATTTAGGAATTGTACCTGCAATGAAGACCCTAAGCTAAAAATAATCACATTCATCTTAGGTACTAGGCATCCAAGTGTCAAGCCTAGGTAAAACAGCACATGACCATTTGAAATGACCATGTAGATTAAGCAGTGTCCAAGAACATAGTGAGGATCCTTGGACAAGAAGTGAAATTTCCAGAGTGCAAGGTTAGGTAAAGTACACGGCAACACATGTGCTACTAACGGCCGAGAGACAAACCCAACCGAATTTGGTTAGGGCGGTTAGGGGGAAGGTTGTGTCGGATCAAACCATGTGGGTCCGAGATCCATAACTAATTCTAGGTCCTAACTAACTTCCCTAACTAACTAACTAACCTACGAATAACTAAAATTAACTAACTAGTGTACCCAAAAACCTAAGACCTAACCGGGTACACTAACCGAATAACTAACTAAAGATACATCCTAGTACCTAACCTAGGATGGTCCAAAGGGGTTGGTTATGGTCCTAACGACTTAGGGGTACTTTAGTAATTACCCTAGGTCACTTAATTAATTAAATTATCAACTTAATTAATTAATTTAATGGTCAAACCCAATTTGGCTAGGTCAAATGCTCTCCTAGTTGTAGTCGATTTAGGAGGGGTGTTTTAGTAATTTAAGTGGAGAGTCTTTATGGTAATTCATGGGACGTCTATATATTGATATTAGGTCAGTTTTAGACCACAATTACACGTCCCAAATCAGAATCAAAAGAAATTCTCTTAATCTCTCAAGAATACTCTCTTTTCCAAACTCCATTGAAGAACAAGAAAAGCTTAAGGAAGTAGACGAAGGTCTCGAAGTCTCCAATCAGATTTCGTGGATTCTTCATCTATAAGGTATGGGTTTTCACTCTTGGAATTCCTTTCCCCAAGAGGTCCTTTCAATGATAAGTTTTCAAGAACTTCGAATACTAGGGTTTTTACCCTACAAAATGGATTTTCTTCCTAACCCTACATTTATGATTTTCGATGAAAAGTAAACGTTTTCTATATCTAATTTCTTATGAATTGTTGAATAATTGATTGGTAATGTTTGAATAACGTCTGATACATGATATTTATATATGTGATGGTTTTGAATGGGTTGTTTGTAGTGTTTGATAACATAAAAACGTTACGGTTAGAATTTAAGGTTTAAATGAACCCTTTAATGACCCGTTTACCTTCTCTTATGTTATGCATTCATCTTGTACATGATTTTATGAGTTGTTATTGATTATGTCATTGAGTATTTTACTATGTATGATTATGAATATTGCATAATGAATAAGATTCTTGGAAGCAAGAGGTAAGTCTTCTAAAATTGTTATTACTCAAAGATGTTTATGTTTGCCTATTAACTATTATGCTATGTTACAAAAAGTATGTATGATATTGCTATGTGAATATTCTGGCTATGAACATGTAAATCGTGGAATTATGATAAGAATATGAATATGCAGGTTATGATACTATCTTTTATGCTTTACACAAGACGATTATGCCATGTAAATCTCATAAAAGAAAGGTTACGATGAAAGGAGAATTCTCATCTAATATAAAAGAGCTCATGATCATGTTATGCAGGGATATAATCTCCTATGACCTATGATAAGTTTTTTATAAAAGACAAATTAAAGGTTATTTCAAGAAAAGGGACTTAAGCTAAGCACCGATGAACTAGATATGGAAAGTGTCCCTTCCCCAGTGGGAAGGTAGGTTCACAAAGATTTTCATGAGATTGAGGCTTCCATTTAATGTGGAACTATGGGTCTCTAATACATCTCCTAGTTCTTGAACTATGCTGCCACCATAGGATACTAGATAGTGGATCCACCTAGAAAGCTACGTCACGTTCGGTTCTACTTTGGCCGGTAGGACCACATCTTTTCGGTGTGGGGAAGACAATGGATTCCATGTTTAGCTCACATGGTCTATGTCGGTTAATGCGTATGTTCTCTCATGTAAAACAAAAGACAAGTAAACGAACGTTGACTAGGGTGACTTGAGAAGTTTGCTTAGTATAGGTAGTGATATGGGACGCTACCAAGACATTGCACAAGTTGACTCTAAGGGAAGTCCTAAGAGATTGTTCATAAGTAATTTGATGATATGAAAGATATATTTTTATGATCTATGATGTTACTTTTATATGAATGTTGGCTATTATGATAAATTTGTTATTTGGCTATATTGCTATGTTAATGATAACTAACTATGTTACAAGTTATATGAAGCAAAACTTTACTTATTATCTCCTATCTTATCTACTTGGTTATGTGGGGTTATGGGGATTCACATGATCATTGTACTTGTAGGTTGGGGATGGGGTCATTGGTAAGTGTTTTGTATGTTATGTTTATATGATTTATTGAATATGAATTGTTAACGTGACTTTATGAGAATGTGTCTTCCATTATGATCATGCTTTAAGTGATGGAATCGTTACTTGTATATATTATATGGTATGTGCATTCCAGACTTCAATATGACTTAGCATGTTTTCTAAAGAATGATAAATGATACTATTTCATGCATGTCCCTATGTGTTAAATGCATATACCCATACTTAGTACATGTGGCGTACTAACCCCATTACTTTATTTTACTACAACTGTAGGTTCCGGCCATTGAAGTTAAGCAGGTCAATTTTAAGAAGCTTGGAACTCTTTCTCCAAGTCATGGCAGGTCCTCAAGTTCGGGATGTTACCATTTCAATTTCCAGCCTTATGAAGATTTAGTAGTTTTTAGAATACATTATTTCGTTATATACTTTGGATTCTTTTGTATTAAGGCCTATATGCCATATTGATTATTATTGGCTTTACACTCTTTAGATGGTTATATATATGTGAGACAAGTATTAGAATATCATTCTTATGCAGTATTATATGAAGTCTAAGTATACTTCAATTAGTATATAAAAGTTTTTAATTTTCCGCAAAATTTAACTGTATGATTGTGATGAAAGCTAAGAAGAGGCTTGTCTGCGACCTCTGAGAGGTTAACAACGCCGGTCTCATCCGTGGTCTAGATTCCAGGTGTGACACTTTGAAATTCTCAACTTTTTCTAGATATGCACCTTCCCTAGTGTCTAATCCAAGGGATGAAATGAGTCGCTTTGTGATGGTTGTGGCCGACTTAGTGAAGGAGGAATGTCGTACGGCTATGTTGCATGATGATATGACTTTGGCTAGACTCATGGTGTATGCACAATCAATTGAAGAGTCTAAACTTAGGAGGATGTCAAGGAACTTGAAAAGGAATGTTGCTAGTGATCAAGTGCAACCTAGGTTAAAAAAGAGGGCTCAAACTCAAGATGGACCTAGTGTTCCTAAGAAGAAGTTTGAGAAAGGAGGTGGTTCTCACAATGGCAAACCTACATGTGCCACTTGTGGTAAGAATCAGTATGGTGAGTATCTTGTGGGTACGGGTAATTTGTTTGGATGTGGAAAGGAGGAGCACAAAGTGAGAGATTATCCTAACATTGCTTCTAGACAAGAGGGTAAGAAAGTTGATCCTAGTGCTCCAAAGGATGATGCTCCAACAAAGAGGCGTTTCTATGCACTCCTTACTAGAGGTGAGAATCCGGATGAGAGTGATGATGATGTTGGTAAGTCCTTATTTCTCTTATTATGGTATGAGTTCCTTCTAACTGGGGGAGTATGTCTAGATAGATGTGCTAGTTGGTTGCATGTGCATGATGTTTAGGAGTTTGGTTGAAATTGAATTTCATTAAATTCTTGCATTGTGTGTTTTATTTAGTTAAGATCATGTTGTAAAAGGTGTTTATATGATGTTACCTTGCATATTAGCATGTCTATATCATGAATTGCCTAAAATTGCATTTTTGAAAAAAGTTGCAAAATCACTGTAGCATTAGAAAACTGCTCACTGTAAATTTTGTGAAAATTGGCTAATTGGTTCTTTGGTATAAAATTGTTGTAATATGGTTAGAACGGATTTTTATCAGTGTAATAATGAATATTAAATGAGATTTTGCTATTTGGAATGAAGAATGTGAGTTTTGTAGCATAATGAGTTATAGAATTGGCTTCTAGTTTCTTGTTGTGTTGTGAATCTCTTGACTATGTGAAAGTGATGTTGCTTCTAGATAATGTTTTATTTGGTTCGGTTATGTGCTTATATTTGAATCTTTAATCTTGGAAGTGTTCGGAGAGTGGCAAGTGTCATTCGAGGACGAATGTTGTCCAAGTGGGGGAGATTGTAAGACTTCAAAAATGACTTAGAGTAACTAGAGACTAACATTTTGGTCATGATGTTCTAAGGTCCTAAAATGTTATATATAGTGTTATAGAGGCAGTAGCTAAAGTATTAGGTGCATTGGTAGTCAAATGTCAAGGCACGACCAAGACGTTCGACGACTAAGTCACCTAAGGGTCTCATATGTGGTTCTATGTGTTTTTGTGTGATTCATGATGTTGTGAAGTTCTTAAATGAGTTTATATGATGTATATAGGTAGTGTGTCAAGTTTAGAGAAGTTTGCAGGTCAAACGTCCAAGAACGTTCATGAAGTTCGAAAGATGTGCCTTGAAATGACTTTGTGTGTCTAGGCATGTTTTGTCGAGTTTTACATGTTCGTTTTGGATGAAATTCATGTGAGAGGTCTTAAACTCATATACGAGCATGTTTGGGTTGTAAACATCTGGGAAAACATCCCCAAAGACCATCCTAGGGTCCTTGAGGAAGGACCCAAACTCATGACTAAAACTGCCCAAGGCAGTCCACCTACGGATGGCAATCGACGGCCAGTGGCCTGGTCGACGCCCCGTAGGTGGTGGGAGTCGTTTGGGACTTAGACTGAGGATCTAATCTCCCATGTCCAAGTATCTTAATCCATCGACGGAGGACAGGATGGCCCGTAAGTGGACCTACGCTCCGTCGATGGGCATCCGTTGATTAGCCTGTGTTTCCTGCGCAGGTCACTGTTAAGTGAGGGGTGAAAGTGTAATTTCACCCCACTTACAAATATAGAGTTTGGATATTCCTAAGTGGTATATTTGGTATTTTAAAGGTGCTTATAAGTCATTAACACTTACAAGATTTCATTCTTCAAAATCAAAACCCCAAAATCCCTTAAGAATTCCCAAAGACTCCATTAAAGTCCAAAATCAAGGAAAAGCATGGTGTGACGAATTGAGTGGAGATTCTACATCAAAGTGAAGAATTAGATTCATTGAGGTATGGATTTTGATCCTTGAAACTCGTTTCATCAAGGAGTCCAACTTCGAAGATGTTTTTTTTTAAGTTTTCAAAGCTGAATTGTCCAATTTCATGATTCTACCATGTGTTCTTGCATTAATGGTTTTCAAAAGTCTACTATGGATTAGATTGTTGTTTTATTGATTATTTTAACCTAAATTACCTATGAATCCATGAATTTGATGAACCCTAGATTTTGACTTACTTATGGGTTACTTGATATTGGTCTAATGTTTATGAATTCATGTGTAGTTTCTTAAGGGCTTTCTAATGATATAAGAATTGTATTCAATTGATGTTTAATTGGTCTTAGATTGTTGAATATATATTTAATTGGTTTAGATTTCATTTAGTATCATAGTTTATGTATTGAATTGATGTCTATGGCCATGGGTAAATCCCTTATGAGGTTGAATTGGATGATTTGGTATTGGCTTGAAGTGTTGAGGATGAAGAAATGGTATGCTGACATATTTCTTCTTATTTAGTGTTATTTTAGGTTTCAATTATGTTGTCATTGGTTTGGTCCACTTATGGTGGCGGTGTTATGTGAATTGATGTGGCCTTGCCGGCGTTATTTTTAAGTATATTGATGATCATGGCCTTGTCGGCACTACTTGAAGTTATATGGATATTTGTGTAGTTTATTTGGTGATGTATGATCATATCTACTTATATGTGAAAGTATTTGTTAAACTATGGATACTATTTAGGTAATCATGTTATGCTATGACTTTGTGTTAAGTGTGTAGTCTTAGAGTTGATACATGGTTGTTCCTAACTTAGCTATATGAGTCTATAATGGTGATATTAATGATGTTAAGGTAATGAATAGGTTGACAAAATGATGTTAAGGGTCATTCATAAGTGTCTAAAGAAATATAGGCTATATGTGTTAAATAGAAGTATGTTGTGTCTTGTTTAGGTAGACTTGTGTCCCTTACTTGATGCTTATGTGAATATGTGATGTCTTGACTGAGGAACCTAAAGGGTATAAGTCTTGAATAAATGAATATACGTGAGATCTTGAATGATGATAAGAGGGTCCTTTATGTGCAACCTTGGACCAAGTGGTAAGGTTATGAAACTTCAAGTCAAAAGTTGTAATGGTATCCTTCATGTAATGAATGATGGACTTTAAGGTTGATTGGATGGAACGGCATCACATCAATCCTTAGGAAAGTCATGATGAGCTTCTTTTCGCCATAGTGAGATAGACCTAGAGGACCTTGATTTGGTAGGGTAAATGTAATTGGGCCATGAACTTTGTCACGACCGGAATCTAGAGCCCAGACAAGACCGGCGTCATTGACCTCTCAGAGGTCGCAGACAAGCCTACGTACGTCATTCTTACTTCATCTAGGTTAAATTTAGCAGAAAATTTGAACTTTTTGTTTTCTTATTTCATGCTAAACATTTTAAACTTAACATCATGGGCGTTCACAAATCAACCATCTAATATAGAGATAATCAAATGAAAGAAACAGTTCAATACTGTAATAAATGTGTAATTGCCAAAATGGCACCAATACAATGTCTGAAATAAAAATGGAAAGAAACACTAGTGGAACATGCTCCACTATCTAAAGCCTACATCTAAGATAGATAGTAATGGTAGACATCCTCGAAAGCATGAGGGCCTACCAAGTCCGGATGAAAGCTCCACGTCCGTATAGATGCAACGTCAACCTGTAAGATCTAGAGTCCACCTGTGCGTGAACCTAAAAATATAGAGTTGTATGGGATTAGTACACACCTGTACTAAGTATGGGTATATGCAAGCACACACCAAGGACATGAATGAGGAAGAATAGCTCTTTCCTAACAACATGATTATGGAAAGTCAAGTCAGTGGACTTGCCAAATTGGGATTAGGAAAGTTAGTGAACTTTCCAAATTTGGATTAGGAAAGTCAGTGAGCTTTCAAAATTTGGATTAGGAAAGTCATGCCATGAGAGTAACATGCACCATCATACTTATCATTTTGCACACAGCACATAACATCTTACACATAGCACATATCATATAGCATATAGCACATAACATCTTTTATAACATTCATTCTTATGTCATGAGACCTTGGAATCATGGACTTGACATTAAGACTTTCCAAAATGAGGGCTCAACATATAGGACCTCAACTAGGGAGTCTTCATTAGAAAACACAGATCTGCTTTATTCATTCATACGTACTTCATTTCATTTCGTTCATAGGCTAGTGTGAACACCAGCTATACCTAGGATGTAGTTTAAGACTTTCATCGGGTTTGCTGTGCAATGATCAAGAATAACCTAGTGTCATTACTTGAGTCTAGCTCACCTCTTGATTATCCTATCCTAACACCTTTGCTATCGTTCATTTCATTATGTGCATCATTTGAGGCTGGCCTCATTTATTCATTGGGAACTTTAACTTTAACCGACATATATCATGTGAGCATCATAAAATCCAGTGTCTCCCCCACAACGAAAAGAGGTGGAATCACCGGCCAAGGTGACCCAAAATATGCTAGCGTACATGGGAATTTAACCCCTCCAGATCCCTATATTGGCTGTATAGGTTCGAAGACCAGGAGATATATGTAGACCCATACCCGGCAAGCCGGACAGTCTCATCTCATAAGAGTTACCTGAACCTCCGCCCTTCCCGAAAGAAGGCATCACTGCTCATAGCTAGTCTATCGGTGCTCAATATAAAGTGTCATTACATTCAACTCATACGTCATGGAAGATGACTTCTAATATGAGGACATCATAGCTCAATAGATGATTTCTCATCTCATCATTAGTATTGAGTGTGTTAATCTCAATACTTTCATTAGAGTGTTCATAGAGACTGGTCTCTTCATTAAATTACACTCTCATAGGTGAGTACGTTTTGGTAACATTTACTTAGGCTCATTTGAGATTGTTCTCATCTTTTACATTAGCCTCGTATCATGTTGTCACCACATTCATTAACATTAGCACAATTGATCTTCATAATTACTCACCCCATTTTATGTGAATGTTCATTTCATCATATGCCAATGCACTTGGCCATTTGTGTGTTTCACACTCTTACTTAACCCTTCTAGGGTTTCATCATTTCATTACATAATAATCATTTCATCGTATGCCAATGCACTTGGCCATTTAGTGTATTTTACACTCGTACTTAACCATTCTAGGGTTACTTCATTTCATTACATACATCTTAGGTTCACTTATTTTTAAACGTATGCTAGACTTATGGGTCTATACATACAAGCCATGAGGCTTCATTCATAATCCGTTAAGTGACTCATATCTTCCTAAGATTATGTAGTACAAGACTTATTTCTCTTGTATGTATGCCAAGATCTCGATTTCAATTTCGATCTAAGTAGGTGGCATTATTCTTGAACATTTAATTCACGTATGATTTATGTATCAATACGGAAATTTGGACAAGGGAACCCAAGTTCGAATCCCTTGGACAACACTTACATTTTTCCTTGATTTTATTTTTAATCCATATAACATTGGTACCCTAGATTGAGCCCCAACATCAACATTCTCTCTTTGTTTTTTTCCATGGATTCTACTCTTAATTGGCCGAAGGGTTGTGGGATCGAACCCCCACAACCCCTTTTATTTTTTTCATTTAAAATCTTTCTTGTCCAATTCGCATAGACCATGAGGTTGTGGGATCAAACCCTCACATCCTCTCTTTATTTATTCTTTATTTCGCTAGGGACTGAGAGGTTGTGGGTTCGAACCCCCACAGCCTCCTTATTTTATTTTTATTTAAAAATGACTTAGCTATGCATTGGCAGTGAGGTTGTGGGATCGAGCCCCCACAGCCTCACTTTATTTTATTTTTATTTCTCCCTTTCTCCTTTACAACCTTGAGGTCGTGGGTTCGATTCCCACGCCTCACATTTCCTTTCTTTTATTTTTCTTTCACTTCATTCGCTGCCTGGAGGTCGTGGGTTCGATTCCCACGCCTCTCATTTTATTTATTTAATTTTTGCACTCTCCTTTCTCAGCCAGTATACCCCATTTCGAATCCCCCTTACCCCTTTTCCTTTCTTGCGAATTTAAGGTATCACACGGGTGAGGTCACATGTTCGAATCCTGGTGGCCTCATCCCTTTAAAATCAATTAAATTTCCAGATTTACTCTCTATACTTTAGCCTAAACTAAACTTATAGTTTTTGCTGGAAACTTAGTCATTTTCTTAGCTTATTTTCACCAATATTTCCACTTGAAAACTTAGGAAAATTCATGGATCGTTTAACACTTTTTGGGGTGTATTTCATGGATTAGTTTAGACAAAATATTGATACTCAAATCATCTCCACTTCCATTTTAATAAATATCACGATTTACATAGGTTTATACACGTAAAATGACAACCAAAACAATATCAAACTTGAAGCCTTAACCCGAGACCTCATTCACAGTAGCATTCACAGTAACATGTTTGCACATGCACACACTTGCACAAACTTTCTAATACATGGTTGTCTTTCATACGATTTCAAGTACACAAACATAATCATATTCATAACGAAAACATAACATACACCTAAATCTACCAGCACTCATACCCAACCTACGATTCATTGGGAACTAGTGACAGGGGCATGCAACAGGGGAAACAATCCTAGTTTTCGAATGAATAATATAAACCTTAAGGGGTCTCTTGGGAAAGGGACCAAGAGAGAAGAAAACCCATACCTTATTTTGACGTTCAAACCTTGAAGTTTCTGCCCAAACATTCTCCAAAACTCACGTCCAATCCAAGTTTCAACACAAAACTTTTGACGGAAAAACCCTCTCTTTGCCTAACGTGTTCACTTAGCTTGTTTTCTTATATTACTTGAAGAACCTTAGAAATTTTTCTGCTCTTGTAGTTGTTTAGGATGAGAGAAATCATGAAAAGAGTGGAGAAACGTGAGAGAGATGAGCGTGAGAGAGAGTTAAAAGAGGTGAAGTAGTTTAGACTTAGTCAACTAGGAGACCTAGTCATAAACACATTAATTAATAAATATATAATAATTAATAATAAAAATCTGATTTTCCTTTTTCTTAAATCATCCATTAATTATTAATTTATTAAATTAATTCACCAATTGAAAATTACATTAAATCATTGCTCCCACCTAGGTTCGAACCCGGTGGAGCAAGACTTCACTTCAAGGGCTCAATTTCGGCTCTCTCTCCCCAAATTGCCCCTCCACTTTATTAATTAAATAATTAAATATATATTTAGGGTAATTACGATATTACCCTTAGCCATGTAAAAGACCATTTTACTCCTAGACCCTTCAAACCTAAGAATTCTTCTTTTTAAGTCCGTTAAAGACTCCTTCGAGTAAATCTTCGTATTCGAGAGCCCTACATGGTTGGACCCAACCTGTCCAAGCTCAACTAACTCACCAAGTTAGTTGTCTTGTCTGTAGAAAGGGTTCCGAGGTCTGGTTCTACGCGCATCAATCTGTGTGAACCTTGGTCTAATCGTAGGCATTTTTGACACATTACGCATTTCTTATCTTATTCATTTTTAGGGTTGTTACATTATCCCCCCCTTAGGAACATTCGTCCCCGAATGACACTACTACTATCTAGCGTAATGCCAGTCATATCATAACATAATCACTATGCACAGTCAAGCAATAGCAACAAAATATGGAGAGAGAAGGAAACTTAGACTTAAGAGTAGGAAGTCTAACCTCAAGAGCTGAAAAGATGAGGGTAACGGGATCTCATGTCGTCCTCAGCCTCCCACGTAGCACCCGCAACAAGATGATTTCTCCACAATACCTTCACTGTGGCAATCTCCTTGTTCCTCAGCCGCTTGATCTGTCTGTCTAAGATTTCAACAGGTATCTCCTCATAGGACAAGTCTTCATCGACCCCCAAACCTTCCACAGGTGGAATCGATGCTGGATCACCTAGGCATTTCTTTAACATGGATACATGAAAGACTGGATGGACAGAAGCTAGCTCCGCAGGCAAGGCCAACTCATAGTCCACCTTACCCACACGCTGTAGGATCTCATATGGCCCAACATACCTCGGACTCAACTTCCCCTTCCTGCAAAACCTCATCACCCCCTTCATAGGTGATATCTTCAAATAGACCTGGTCACCAATATCAAAATCTAAGGGACGTTTTCTGTTATCTGCATACGACTTCTGCCGACTGTAAGCAGTAGCCACCTGTCCCTAATCACTCTGACC
The DNA here is from genome assembly GCA_022817965.1 of Solanum lycopersicoides. Lineage (NCBI taxonomy): Eukaryota > Viridiplantae > Streptophyta > Magnoliopsida > Solanales > Solanaceae > Solanum > Solanum lycopersicoides. The sequence goes on along the minus strand of CM040622.1, from coordinate 72,026,245 downwards.
TTCTTTAAGGCCTCATGAATGATCTCTGGACCCAAAATGGATGACTCTCCAACCTCGAACCACCCAACTGGAGATCTATACCTCCTACCATACAGTGCCTCAAACGGTGCCATCCCAATGCTGGAGTGATAGCTATTATTATACGAGAACTCTATCAAAGGCAGATGGTCATCCCAGCTACCCCTGAAGTCAATCACACGCTCCCAACATGTCCTTCAATGTCTGAATGATGCGCTCTGCCTGCCCTTTAGTCTTAGACAGAAAGGCAGTACTAAGCTTTAACTGCGTGCCCAAGCTCTTTTGGAAAGATCTCCAGAAATGTGAAGTAAACTGAGCTCCTCTGTCTGAAATGATAGACAAAGGAGTCCCATGCCATCTCACAATGTCATCAATGTAGAGTCTCGCATAATCCTCGGCTTTGTAAGTAGACTTCACAGGGATAAAGTGGGCAGATTTAGTCATCCTGTCCACAATAACCCATATGGTGTCATGTTGTCTCCTAGTCCTCGGAAGACCAACCACGAAGTCCATATTAATGGCCTCCCACTTCCAAGTAGGAACCTCAATAATCTGAGTAAGACCGCCAGGCTTAAGATGTTCTGCCTTAACCTGCTGACAATTAGTACACTTGGCCACATATTCTGCAATGTCCTTCTTCATGTCATCCCACCAATAAATCTTCTTATGTTCATGATACATCTTGGTGGAACCTGGATGTATGGAATATCTGGAACCATGGGCCTCTGCAACAATCCTGGTCCGCAAATCATCCACATCTAGTAGACACAGCCTGTCCTGATACCTAAGTATACATCACTCCCAAAGCGAAAGACTCATTCATCTTTATCAACACTGAGTCCTTCAGCTCATCAACACAGATCGAGATGCTGACCCTACTTGACTTCAATTACAAGGATGATTCAGAACTAGGATGAACTGAAACACCCCCACAAGTATAGTCAACTAATCGCACACCCAGTCTGGACATCTTTCACCAACTCCTTCTTCTCATCCTCAACGTGGGTTGTACTTCCCATGCTCATCCTGCTCAAAGCATCATTACAACATTAGCCTTACCTGGATGGTAGTGGACATTCATATCATAGTCTTTCAACAGCTCCAAACCATCTCCGCTGACGTAGATTCAACTCCCTGTGCGTGAATACTTACTGGAGACTCTTGTGGTCTGTGAACACATCAACATTCACTCCATACAAGTATGCCTCCACATATTCAGTGCAAACACCACAGCTGCCAACTCCAGGTCATGAGTGGATAATTCTTCTCATGAACCTTGAGCTGTCTGGACGCATAAGCTATCACCTTACAAACCTGCATAAGAACACAACCAACCAACCCTAGATGCATCACATAAACAGTGTAATTCTCACCACACTTAGGCAAAGTAAGCACCGTGGCTGAAGTGAGTAATGTCCTTGAGCTCCTGCAAACTTTTCTCAGAAGTCTCTGTCCATTCAAACTTGGTTTTCTTCTTAGTCAAAGCTGTCAGTGGGGCAGCAATGGAAGAAAGCCCTGTACGAACCTGCGTAGTAACCAGCCGATCCCAGAAAGCTA
>CM040622.1:72001152-72024645 GCA_022817965.1 Solanum lycopersicoides | reverse complement strand
CTCCACTCTACGGATGGAGCGAGATATCGACGGCCAGTGCCGTGTGCTCGATCCGCCCCGTAGGTGTGGGATGTTCGTTTGGACCTTCAGACTGAGGATCATAATCACATGCCATGTCCCAAGTATTTAATCCTCGACGGAGGACAGGATGGCCGCGTAAGTGGACTACGCTCCGTCGATGGGCATCCGTTGATTAGCCCTGTGTTTCCTGCAGAGCTGCAGTCCACTGTTAAGTGAGGGGTGATAATGTATGTAATTTCCCGCACCTATACAAATATACGAGTTTGGATATTCCTAAGTGGTATATTTGGTATTTTTAAAGGTGCTTATAAGTATTCATTAAGCACTTAACAGCATTTTCATTCATTCAAAAGATCTAAAACCCCAAAAGTCCCTTAAGAATTCCAAGACTCCATTTGAAGTCCAAAATCAGGAAAAGCAGTGTGACGAATTGAGTGGAGATTTCTACAATCAAAGTGAAGAATTAGATTCATTGAGGTATGGATTTTGATCCTTGAAATCGTTTCATCAAGGAGTCCCAACTCGAAGATGTTTTTTTTTAAGTTTTCAAAGCTGAATTGTCCAATTTCATGATTCTAAGTGCTAGTGTTTTCTTGCATTATGTTTCAAAAGTCTACTATGGATTAGATTGTTGTTTTAATTGATTATTTTAACCTAAATTAACCTATGAATCCATGAATTTCAGATTGAACCCTAGATTTGAGGCTTACTTATGGTTACTTGATATTGGTCTAATGTTTATGAATTCATGTGTAGTTTCCTTAAGGGCTTTCTAATGATATAAGAAATTGTATTCAATTGATGTTTAATTGGTCTTAGATTGTTGAATATATATTTAATTGGTTAGATTTCATTTAGTATCATAAGTTTTATGTATGAATTGATGTCTAAATGGCCATGGGTAAATCCCTTATGAGGTTGAATTGGATGATTTGGTATTGGTGGCTTGAAGTGTTGGAGATGAAGAAATGGTATGCTGACATATTTTCTTATTTAGTGTTATTTTAGGTTTCAATTATGTTCGTCATTGGTTTGGTCCCACTTATGGTGGCGGTGTTATGTGAATTGATGTGGCCTTGCCGGCGTTATATTTTTTAAGTATATTGATGATCATGGCCTTGTCGGCACTACTTGAAGTTATATGGATATTTGTGTAGTTTATTTGGTTGATGTATATGATCATATCTACTTATATGTGAAAGTATTTGTTAAACTATGGATAGTATTTAGGTAATTATGTTATGCTATGACTTTGTGTTAGTGTGTAGTCTTAGAGTTGATACATGGTTGTTCCTAAACTTAGCTAGGAGTGAGTCTATAAAGGTGATATTAATGATGTTAAGGTATAAATAGGTTGACAAAAATGATGTTAAGGGTCATTCATAAGTGTCTACTAAAGAAATATAGGCTATATTTGTTTAAATAGAAGTATGTTGTGTCTTGTTTAGGTAGAACTTGTGTCCCTTACTTGATGCTTATGTGAATATGTACTATGTCTTGACTGAGGAACCTAAAGGGATAAGTCTTGAATAAATGAATATACGTGAGATTCTTGAATGATGATAAGCAGGGTCCTTTATGTGCAACCTTGGACCAAGTGGTAAGGTTATGACTAATCTTCACAAGTCAAAAGTTGTAATGGTATCCTTCATGTAATGCAATGAGTGGACTTAAGGTTGATTGGATGGAACGGCATCACATCAATCCTTAGGAAAGTCATGATGAAGCTTCTTTTCGCCATAGTAGTAGATAGACCTAAGTGGGACCTTGATTTGGTAGCGTAGGATAAATGTAATTGGGCCATGACCTTTGTCCACGACCGGAATCTAGAGCCCAGACAGAACGGCGTCATTGACCTCTCAGATGTTGCAGACAAGCCTACGTACGTCATTCTTACTTCATCTAGGTTAAATTTAGCAGAAAAATTGAACTTTTTGTTTTCTTATTTCATGCTAAACTTTAAACTTAACATCATGGGCGTTCCACGAAATCAACCATCTAATATATGAGATAAAGTGCAAACTGAAAGAAACCAGTTCAATACTGTAATAAATGTGTAATTGCCAAATGGCACCAATACAAATGTCTGAAATAAAAATGGAAAGAAACACTAGTGGAACATTCTCCACTAGCTAAAGCCTACATCTAAGATAGATAGTAATGGTAGACATCCCTCGAAAGCATGAGGCCTACCAGGTCCGGATGAAAGCTCCACGTGCGGTATAGGATGCAACGTCAACCTGTAAGATCTAGAGTCCACCTGTGCGTGAACCCTAAAAATATAGAGTTGTATGGGATTAGTACACACCTGTACTAAGTATGGGTATATGCAAGCACACACCAAGGACATGATGAGGAGAGAGAAAATAGCCTCTTTCCTAACAACATGATTATGGAAAGCAAGTCAGTGGACTTGCCAAATTGGGATAGGAAAGTTAGTGAACTTTCAAAATTTGGATTAGGAAAGTCAGTGAGCTTTCAAAATTTTGATTAGGAAAGTCATGCCATGAGAGTAACAATGCACGCATCAATACTTATCAATTTTGCACACAGCCACATAACATCTTACACATAGCACATATCATATAGCATATAGCACATAACATCTTTTATAACATTCATTCTTATGTATGAGACCTTGGAATCATGGACTTTGACATTAAGACTTTCCAAAAATGAGGGTCAAATATAGGACCTCAACTAGGGAGTCTTCATTAGAAAACACAGATCTGCTTTATTCATTCATACGTACTTCATTGTCATTTCGTTCATAGGCTAGTGTGAACACCAGCTATACCTAGGATGTAGTTTAAGACTTTTCCATCGGGTTTTGCTATGCAATGATCAAGAATAACCTAGTGTCATTACTTGAGTCGTAGCTCACTCTTGATTATCCTATCCTAACACCTTTGCTATCGTTCATTTCATTATGTGCACTTTCTCATTTGTAAGGCTGGCCTCATTTATTCATTGGGAAAACTTTTAACTTTAACCGACATAGTATCATGTGAGCATCAATAAAATCCAGGTGTCCCCACAACGAAAAGAGGGTGGAATCCCCGGCCAAAGGTGAACCCGCAAAATATGCTAGCGTACATGGGAAGTTTAACCCCTCCAGATCCCTATATTGGTTGTATAGGTTCGAAGAACCAGGAGATATATGTAGACCCATACCCGGCAAGCCGGACGTCCTCATCTCATAAGAGTTACCTGAAGCCTCCGCCTTCCTGAGAAGAAGGGCATATCACTGCTCATAGCTTGAGTCTATCGGTGCTCAATATCAAAGTGGTATTTACATTCAACTCATACGTCATGGAAGATGACTTCTAATATGAGGGACACATAGCTCAATAGATGATTTTCCATCTCATCATTGTATGAGTGTGTTAATCTCAATACTTTCATTAGAGTGTTCATAGAGACTGGTCTCTTCATTAAATTACACTCTCATAGGTGAGTACGTTTTGGTAACATTTACTTAGGCTCATTTGAGATTGTTCTCAATCTTTTACATTAGGCCTCGGTATCATGTTGTCACCTTACATTCATTAACATTAGCCACAATTGATCTTCATAATTACTCACGCCCTATTTTATGTGAATGTTTATTTCATCAATGCCAATGCCTTGGCCATTTTGTGTGTTTCACACTCTTACTTAACCCTCTAGGGTTTCATCATTTCATTACATAATAATGCATTTCATCGTATGCCAATGCACTTGGCCATTTAAGTGTATTTTACACTCGGTACTTAACCATTCTAGGGAGTTACTTCAATTTCATTACATACATCTTAGGTTCACTTATTTTTAAAAGTATGCTAGGACCTTATGGTCTATACAATACAAGCCATGAGGCTTTCATTCATAATCCGTTAAGTGAACTCATATACTTCCTAAGATTATGTAAGTACAAGACTGTATTTTTCTCTGTTGTATGTATGCCAAGATCTCGATTTCAATTTCGATCTAGAGTAGGCTGGCATTAATTCTTGAACATTTAATTCACGTATGATTTATGTTAATCAATACGGAAATTTGTGACCAGGGAACCCAAAGTTCGCATTCCCTTGGACAGACAACCTTTACATTTTTCCTTGATTTATTTTTAATCCATATAACATTGGTACCGCTACCGTGATCTAGATTGAGCCCCAACTCAACATTTCTCTTTGTGTTTTTTTCACATGGATTCTACTCTTGTAATGGTCCGAGAGGGTTGTGGGATCGAAACCCCCACAACTCCCTTTTATTATTTTTCAATTTAAAATCTTTCTTGTCCAATTCGCATAGACCATGAGGTGTTGTGGGATCAAACCCTCACATCTCTCTTAGTTTTAATTCTTTATTCTGAGGCTAGGGACTGAGAGGTTGTGGTGGGTTCGATCCCCGCCACAGCTCCTTATTTTTATTTTTATTAAAAAATGACTGTAGCTATGCCAATTGGCAGTGAGGTTGTGGGATCGAGAGCCTCCCGAGCACAGTTCTCACTTTATTTTTTATTTTTATTCTCTCTCCTTTCTCCTTTACACCAACCGTTGAGGTCGCTGGGTTCGATCCCACGCCCTACATTTCCTTTCTTTTATTTTTGCTTTAGCACTTCATATTCTTCGACTGCGCTGGAGGTCGTGGGTTCGATTCCCACGCCTCTCATTTTATTTATTTAATTTTGCACTCTCCTTTCTCAACCAGTATACCCCATTTCGAATCCCCTTACCCCTTTTCCTTTCTTGCGGAATTTAAGTATCACAGCGGGTGAGGCCAACTATGTTCGAATCCCTGGTGGCCTCATCCCTTTAAAATCAATTAAATTTCCAGATTTACTCTCTATACTTTAGCCTAAACTAAACTTATAATTTTTTGCTGGAAACTTAGTCATTTTCTTAGCTTATTTTCACCAATATTTCCACTTGAAAACTTAGGAAAATTCATGGATCGTTTAACACTTTTTGGGGTGTATTTCATGGATTCGTTTTAGCAAAATATTGATACTCAAATCAGCCCACTTCCATTTTAATAAATATCACGATTTACATAGGTTTATACACGTAAAATGACAACCAAAACAATATCAAACTTGAAGCCTTAACCCGAGACCTCATTCACAGTAGCTTCACAGTAACATGTTTGCACATGCACACACTTGCACAAACTTTCTAATACATGGTTGTCTTTCATACGATTTCAAGTACACAAACATAATCATATTCATAACGAAAACATAACATACACCTAAATCTACCAGCACTCATACCCAACCTACGATTCATTGGGAGCTAGTGACAGGGGCATGCAAAGGGGAAACAATCCTAGTTTTCGAATGAATAATATAACCTTAAGGGTCTCTTGGGAAAGGGACCAAGAGAGAAGAAAACCCATACCTTATTTTGACGTTCAAACCTTGAAGTTTCTGCCCAAACATTCTCCAAAACTCACGTCCAATCCAAGTTTCAACACAAAACTTTTGACGGAAAAACCCTCTTTGCCTAACGTGTTCACTTAGCTTGTTTTTATATTACTTGAAGAACCTTAGAAATTTTTCTGCTCTTGTAGTTGTTTAGGCATGAGAGAAATCATGAAAAGAGTGGAGAAACGTGAGAGAGATGAGCGTGAGAGAGAGTTAAAGAGGTGAAGTAGTTTAGACTTAGTCAACTAGGAGACTAGTCATAAACACATTAATTAATAAATATATAATAATTAATAATAAATCTGATTTTCCTTTTTCTTAAATCATCCATTAATTATTAATTTATTAAATTAATTCACCAATTAAATTACATTAAATCATTGCTCCCACCTAGGTTCGAACCCGGGTGGAGCAAGACTTCACTTCAAGGGCTCAATTTCGGCTCTCTCTCCCCAAATTGCCCCTCCACTTTATTAATTAAATAATTAAATTATATATTTAGGGTAATTACGATATACCCTTAGCCAGGAAAAAGACCATTTTACCCTAGACCCTTCAAACCTAAGATTTCTTCTTTTTAAGTCCGGTAAAGACTCCTTCGAGTAAATCTTCGTATTCGAGAGCCCTACATGGTTGGACCCAACCTTTCCAAGCTCAACTAACTCCCAAGTTAGTTGGCTTGGCTGTAGCAAGGGTTCCGAGGTCTGGTTCTACGCGCATCAATCTGTGTGAACCTGGTCTAATCGTAGGCATTCTTGACACATTAGCATTTCTTATCTTATTCATTTTAGGGTTGTTACATTATCCCCCCTTAGGAACATTCGTCCCGAATGACACTACTACTATCTAGCGTAATGCCAGTCATATCATAACATAATCACTATGCACAGTCAAGCAATAGCAACAAAATATGGAGAGATAAGGAAACTTAGACTTAAGAGTAGGAAGTCTAACCTCAAGAGCTGAAAAGATGAGGGTAACGGGATCTCATGTCGGCCTCAGCCTCCCACGTAGCACCCAACAAGATGATTTCTCCACAATACCTTCACTGTGGCAATCTCCTTGTTCCTCAGCCGCTTGATCTGTCTGTCTAAGATCTCAACAGGTACCTCCTCATAGGACAAGTCTTCATCGACCCCCAAACCTTCCACAGGTAGAATCGATGCTGGATCACCTAGGCATTCTTTAACATGGATACATGAAAGACTGGATGGACAGAAGCTAGCTCCGCAGGCAATGCCAACTCATAGGCCACCTCACCCACACGCTGTAGGATCTCATATGGCCCAACATACCTCGGACTCAACTTCCCCTTCCTGCCAAACCTCATCACCCCCTTCATAGGTGATATCTTCAATAGACCTGGTCACCAACATCAAACTCTAAGGGCGTTTTCTGTTATCTGCATATGACTTCTGCCGACTGTAAGCAGTAGCCAACCTGTCCCTAATCACTCTGACCTTCTCTAAGGCCTCATGAATGATCTCTGGACCCAAAATGGATGACTCTCCAACCTCGAACCACCCAACTGGAGATCTACACCTCCTACCATACAGTGCCTCAAACGGTGCCATCCCAATGCTGGAGTGATAGCTATTATTATACGAGAACTCTATCAAAGGCAGATGGTCATCCATACCCCTGAAGTCAATCACACGCTCTCAACATGTCCTCCAATGTCTGAATGGTGCGCTCTGCCTGCCCAGTCTGAGGATGAAGGCAGTACTAAGCTTTACCTGCGTGCCCAAGCTCTTTTGGAAAGATCTCCAGAAATGTGAAGTAAACTGAGCTCCTCTGTCTGAAATGATAGACAAAGGAGTCCCATGCCATCTCACAATGTCATCAATGTAGAGTCTCGCATAATCCTCGGCTTTGTAAGTAGACTTCACAGGGATAAAGTGGGCAGATTTAGTCATCCTGTCCACAATAACCCATATGGTGTCATGTTGTCTCCTAGTCCTCGGAAGACCAACCACGAAGTCCATATTAATGGCCTCCCACTTCCAAGTAGGAACCTCAATAATCTGAGTAAGACCGCCAGGCTTAAGATGTTCTGCCTTAACCTGCTGACAATTAGTACACTTGGCCACATATTCTGCAATGTCCTTCTTCATGTCATCCCACCAATAAATCTTCTTATGTTCATGATACATCTTGGTGGAACCTGGATGTATGGAATATCTGGAACCATGGGCCTCTGCAACAATCCTGGTCCGCAAATCATCCACATCTAGTAGACACAGCCTGTCCTGATACCTAAGTATACAATCACCTCCCAAAGCGAAAGACTCATTCATCTTTATCAACACTGAGTCCTTCAGCTCCATCAACACAGGATCGAGATGCTGACCCTACTTGACTTCAATTACCAAGGATGATTCAGAACTAGGATGAACTGAAACACCCCCACAAGTAGAGTCAACTAATCGCACACCCAGTCTGGACATCTTTCACCAACTCCTTCTTCTCATCCTCAACGTGGGTTGTACTTCCCATGCTCATCCTGCTCAAAGCATCAATTACAACATTAGCCTTACCTGGATGGTAGTGGACATTCATATCATAGTCTTTCAACAGCTCCAACCATCTCCGCTGACGTAGATTCAACTCCCTGTGCGTGAATACTTACTGGAGACTCTTGTGGTCTGTGAACACATCAACATTCACTCCATACAAGTAGTGCCTCCACATATTCAGTGCAAACACCACAGCTGCCAACTCCAGGTCATGAGTGGGATAATTCTTCTCATGAACCTTGAGCTGTCTGGACGCATAAGCTATCACCTTACAAACCTGCATAAGAACACAACCAAACCAACCCTAGATGCATCACAATAAACAGTGTAATTCTCACCACACTTAGGCAAAGTAAGCACCGTGGCTGAAGTGAGTATGTCCTTGAGCTCCTGCAAACTTTTCTCAGAAGTCTCTGTCCATTCAAACTTGGTTTTCTTCTTAGTCAAAGCTGTCAGTGGGGCAGCAATGGAAGAAAAGCCCTGTACGAACCTGCGGTAGTAACCAGCCGATCCCAGAAAGCTATGGATGTCAGTGGGAGTAAGACGCTTTGGCCAGTTCTTCACAACCTCAGTCTTCCTGGGATCCACCTCCACGCCCTGATCGGACACAACATGACCCAGGAAGGTCACTGATCTAAGCCAGAATTCACACTTGCTGAATTTTGCATACAGCTGATGTTGTCTAAGCACCTGCAAGGTTAGTCTCAAATGTTGTTCATGTTCTTCCTTTGTCCTAGAGTAGATGAGGATGTCATCAATGAATACTATGACGAAAGAATCAAGGTATTCATGGAAGACTTGGTTCATGAGGTCCATAAATGCAGCTGGTGCATTAGTGAGACCAAATGACATGACTAAGAACTCATAATGCCATAACGGGTACGAAAGGTTGTCTTTGGGATATCTCCATCCCTAACCCTAAGCTGATGATACCCTGAACGAAGATCAATCTTAGAGAAGAAACTAGACCCTTGGAGCTGATCGAACAAATCATCTATTCTGGGAAGTGGATACTTATTCTTTATGGTGACTTTGTTGAGCTGCGATAATCGATACACATTCTAAGGGTTCCATCCTTCTTTTTCACAAACAACACTGGAGCGGCCCAAGGGGATATGCTCGGCTGAATGAAACCCTTATCAGTGAGATCTTTTAACTGCAGCTTCAACTCTTTGAGTTCAGCTGGAGCCATTCTGTAAGGAGGAATTGAAATTGGTTTAGTATCGGGTTCTAAGTCGATACCAAAATCAATCTCTCGAGGGGAGGGACTCCAGGCAAATCATCAGGAAATACATCTAGGAACTCATTCACTACAAGCACTGAGTCTATGGAAGGAATGTCATGATCTAAATCATTAACACTCACAAGATGACATAATAATCCCTTGGACATCATTTTATTGTCCTTAAGGATCGAAATCAAGGAATTTGGACGACTCGAGTTGTACCCCTCCCAGACTAGCTCCTCTTCATCAGGGAAACGAAATCTCACCACTCTACTATGACAATCCAAACAAGCATAACAATTGTGAAGCCAATCCATGCCAAGAATAACATCACAATCATGCATGGGTAACTCAACCATGTCTGCACACATAATCTTACCACTTAAAACTATTGGGCAATCCTTGTATACTCTATCAGTTCTTACATTTTGTCCTAAAGGTTTACTAACCACTATAGGATCATGCAGAACTTCAGGCAATATCTCAAAAGTGAGAGCAACCAAAGGAGTAACAAAGGAAAGCTTAGACCCTGGATCAAGTAAAGCATAAACAGAAGTTGAGAATACTTGCATCATACCTGTGACCATATCAGAAGACTTCTCCTGCTCCTCCCGGCCCTTCAAGTCATAGAACTTGTTCCTCTTAAGAGGCTCGGCTGTTGCTGCACCCTGTGGATTAGGCCTAGGCTGAGCATTACTTCCAGTCTGACCTTTGTTCTGTGGGCAGTCTCTAACCATGTGCCCACTCTTACCGCAACCGAAGCAGGCATTAGTGCCCTATCTGCACTCTCCACTGTGAGCACGGCAACACTTAGCACAGTTATTTTTAGGACTCTGCATCTCACCTCCATTGCCCTTCTTAGGATCAGGTCTGCCTCCTCTAGGTGTTGTACTCCTCTGAGAATTAGAGTTCCCATAACTCTGTTGCCCCTTCTTGAACCTGGGATGCTCACGGATGCAAAAATTGTTTCTGTGACCTCCATGGCTGGGACTTACCTGATCTTGAGGCTTAGGCCTCCTAGCATCACGAACACCCCTCTTCTTGCGGCTGTTCTCTACCTGCTGGACATGAACCATCAACCTGGAAAGGTCCATGTTATCATGGAGCATCGCAGATCTACACTCCTCCTCCTGATGTCCGTTATTCCTGTGAGGAACCTGCTCATCTCATCCCTTCTATTAGACACAAGGGAAGTAGCATACCTGGATAATTTAACAAACTTCAGACTCAAAGTAGAGAGATGAGAACTTTTGGGTTTTTTTTTGGGAATTTGGTTTTGGTAAGTTAAAAATGACTTGAAACTGACCCTTAATCAATATATAGTAACCCTATAAATTACCCAAAAGACCCCTCACTTAAATGGGTCTTTTGTGAAGTCAAAATGCTTAAAATGCGACATTAACAAATCTGGGAAGTGGTTGCGCATCTTGGGATCAATTTCACATTTTCTTTTTAAAGTCTGGGTTGAGGCAGTGGAACTCGAGGAGTGCACACCTCACGAGGAAAATTTTGCCACCCCACGTGTCAGTTGTGCGTAGCGTAGTGACCTTCAATTCTACGATACCGCAAGCTTCTTTGGCAGCTTTCTCGCCAAGGTTTGGTTCCTCCTCCCTGACCCTTCGGGCGGTCCTTGGGAGTTGTTGCTGGAATTTAAGACCCTTTGTACTGCATTCTACCTATTTAAAGTCTTTTTGTATGTTTTAGACTTCATATGACCCTCCCCAACCTTCACCAAATATAGGGACGTCAACTAGTTTGATTTAGCTAATTTCCGGACGTCAAGGGAGTTTCTTGATGCCTTGACTCTAAAACTTCCTATGGTTTATAATCATTATTTTAGGCTTAGAAACACTGTTTAAAGGTTGAGTTCATCGTGTGAGGCTCTAGCTTATGTCATGGGCTTTCAAAGTGTTACATTATCCCACCCTTAGGAACATTAGTCCTCGAATGACAATAAAATATTTTCAAAGGAAAGGATAGACTCAATAACTCATCATGAGTAACAGCTCATAGGAGTGCTTCACTACTCCATTCAACACATAACCATGACATTTACACATATAAACTCAAAACATCCATTTCTTCACATAAAATCTAGGAATTTCCTTCTCAACAACATGAGTTCAACACAACATATAGAGTCACTTGTACCAAGACTCAACCTATCAAAATGTTCACTATCATTTCATATAGGCAACAACATACCAAATACACAAATAAGTCAAAATTGAGCAAAAAAAGCATTTTTCATATGAAACTTCATTTTAGCCAAAAAAACACCTTTATCATAAATATGCACATCTTTGCAAAACAAGTCAAATTCAATTTATTCATTATTTAATCATTAATTTGAATTAGTAACCTTACTCAACAAAGAGATGAGGATAACAAGACTTCATGTTTCTCCCTCAACTAGGTGGTTCCTCCATAGGACTTTTACGAAGGCCACCTCTTTGTTCCTCAATTTCTTCACTTGACGATCCATGATTTTCACAAGAACCTCTTAATAGGAGAGGTTCTCGTCCACACCTAGAACCTCAATGAGAAGAATAGACTCGGCATCACCAATGCACTTCTTAAGCATGGAGACATAGAACACCGGATGAACCAAAGCTAGTTCACTAGGTAGTCTCAACTCATATACAACTTTGCCAACCCGTTGTAAGATTTCATAGGGACCCACATAAAGAGGACTCAACTTCCCTTTCTTTCCAAATCTCAGCACTACTTTAATGGGTGAAATTTTAGATACACCTTATCACCTTCTTCAAATTCTATGTCCCTACTCCTATATTCGACATAAGACTTTTGCCTACTATAGGCTGTTTTCAATCGGTTCCTTATCATGTGAACTTTCTCCAAAGTATTATAAATCAAAAAGGGATCAAAGAGTAAAGACTCACCCACTTCAAACCATCCAATTGGAGATCTACATCTCCTACCATACAAGGCTTCATAAGGAGCCATAGATATAGATGAATGGTAACTATTGTTGTAATAAAACTCAACCAAAGGCAAGTGTTCATACCAACTTCCCTTGAAGTTAATTGTAAAAGTTATAAGAATATCCTCAAGGGTTTGAATAGTATGCTCCGCTTCCATTTTTGGATGAAAAGCGGTGCTTAACTTCACCTTGGTGCCAAACCCTTTTTGGAATGACCTCCAAAACCTAGATGTTAATTGTGCACCCATATTTGATATGATGGATGATGGAATACCACGGAGACACACAATCTCATCTATGAAGATCCATGCATAATTCTACACCGATTAAGTGGACTTGACGGGAATAAAATAAGTGGATTTGGTCAACCTATCCACAACCACCCATATAGAGTGATGTTGTCTTTGTGTTCGAGGCAAACCTACTACGATGTACATATTAATATCTTGCCATTTAAAAGTGGGAACTTTGACTTCTTGAACTAAACCACTTGGCTTTTGGTGCTCAACTTTCACTTGCTGGCAATTTGGACATTTTGCAACAAATTCAGCTATGTCCCTTTTCAAGACGTCTCACCAAAACACTTCTCTAAGGTCATGATATAACTTAGTAGAGCCCAGATGAATTGAATAACGGAAATCATGATCTTCCTCATGAATCCGGTTTCTCAAATAATCTACATTGGGAACACACAACCTTTTTTGATACCTCAAAACACCATCCCCCTAAGGAGAATGACTCATTAAACTTACCAACAACCGATTCTTTCAAGTCAATCAATGATTGATCAAGGTAATTCTTAGACTTCACCTCAACCATCAAGGATGATTCGGAGTTATTGTCACAACCGGGGATCATCCCCTAGAAGTAACGTGACATACTTGACCTCTCTTAGGTCTTATACAAGCCCATAGTTATCATTCAATCACATTGACATAGTAAATTTAGCAGAAAATATAAAACTTTTGATAGCACATCATATGCTAGAAACATTACTTCATATATATATAAAATATCATATTACATACTAGACCTTATGTCTCTTTGCCATCTTAGACTCAATAAACAATAGAATACATTAGGGACATGGCCCTTGAGGCATAACTATACAATATTTAAACACTTTACAGTAAGACATGACATTATGACATCCTTTTATTTAAGGATTCCTTTTCTTGAGCTTGGGAATGACATATCAAGCTCCTCAATCATATAGACATCCTTCAAGCATCCATAACCAAAAGTTTGTGTAAAAAGTAGAGAAGAATGAGATTAGTACAAGAATGCACTAAGTATGACAACCATGCAAAAACATGCATTTAAAAGGGACATTTTCTTGAAATCATACTTCATGTCTTTTTGTGTAAATCTTCATAAAACCTTCATTTAATATCATTTATATCATTCACATACGTCATATAAACATATTCAAACACCAAACATTTCGTAAGATCACATATAGAATTTAAGACATTTTCAAGTCACATTACTGTAAGATATTCCTACTTTACAGTGAACATTTCTTTCTTTTATTCATTTATAACGCCCCAAAATGAACTAAGGTGAACTAGAGCCTCATGGTTGTTTCTTGAGTTGATTTTAAGTTAAACGGAGTTAGTTTGGTGTCCTTAGGCAGTGTGCAAAGTTTCGTGAAGTTTGGAGGTCAATCGACCAAGAACGTTCATAACGTTCGGATGGTATGCCTTAGAATGTACTTGTGTGTCTTGGTGAGTTTGGATGAGTTTTACGTGTTCGTTTTACTTAAAACCTGCGTTGGATGTTCCTAAGACCTAGACTACTTAGTTTAGGGGTTTAACGTCCAGGAACGACCCCACCTAGGACCCACGAGAGGCCCTAGAGGAAGGGCCCAAGACTTGGGCAAAGTCTGCCCATCAGTGGCTCACGACGACCCTGGCGATGGTCCGTTTCCCCCACGACGGTCCTTCGAGACAGGGCGTCGCGTGGAACAGAGAGTGGGGAACTTGGCCATGCTCCATTTGGAGCCAAGTGTTTCTCGACGGGACCCCGTGATGGTCCGTGGTGCACGTGACGGTCCGTCGAGGGAGGTCTCGTCGACGAGGCCTGCCAGTGCATGACTTAAGGCTGCCAACTTGGGGTGTTTTATGTAAATACACCCCAAGTCTTATAAGACCCTAGGTGTATAATTTTGGTGTTTTTAGGTTATATTAAATTAGTTTTAAACCCTAGACCTAGACAAGACCCCCTCACTTCTAAATTCAAACTCTCTCTCTAAAGAAAACCCTCTCAAGACTCTCTTGGAAGCTAGAAGTCAAGGAAGGATAGGAGGGATGCTTTGGTCTTGTTTCTTCATCAAATTCGTGGGTTTCTTTCTCCTAAAGGTATGGTATCCATTCTTGAATATCTTTCCATTCAAGAAGCCAACTTCCAAAATGGTTTTCAAAAAGGGTTTTTAAACTCAACTTCTTCTAAACTTTGATTTATATTATGGGTATTCTTGTAATTAAGTTCTAATGGTTTAAATGTATTTATCTTGGTTTGAATTGATGATTTTGATGTTAAAAACTCCATGAAACTCTTGTTTATGCATACTTCAACTTTTGACTTAAAAATGGGTTATGTGAGCATGATTTGAGTAAGGTATGAACTTGGGTCTTCTTGTAATTGTCATGTTGGTTTAGCTACTTCCCTAAGGGCTTTAATATGGTGAAATATTGATAATTTGCTTATGGGTGATGATGGTTTGATTGGTTGATGAGTTGCTCTCATTGTATATTTCTTATTATGAATTGCTATTTGAGTGGTATGGTCCACCTTATGGGTGGCGGTGCTAATTGATGAACTTGATGTTACTTAGTATGTTTTGAGTATGTGATCTTTAAGGTCTAATATGTGAAATGAAGATATATGGGAAATGGGTCTTGTATTGTGTTTGATGTAGCTTGAATTGCATGTTTGACCTAGTTTATGTCTAAATGAAGTGTATGATTATGAGAAGCATGTAGAGTGTGTAACTCGATGAATCAAGGTTAAAGTATGCATAGAACTTGTTGATAATGATATGATACTTATATGCAAAGTGTACACACACACATACTTTAAAGAATGTATTATGCCAAGTTGAGCAAAAAAAAGGGGAATCTTGAGGTGGACACACTTCGTGAGTTGAGATGTAGTGTCTAGTAGCAACCTCTCCATTCCTAGTGAGCTTTCTAAGATAGACTATTATGTTGAGAAATCCGTGGGGAGTTATGCCTAGCACCGAGAGGATATGAAGGGAAGGTGGATTGCACTTCGTGAGTTGAGACGTTTTAATCCAAAGTACCTCTTGAGATGAGTACTCCTCGTTAGTAGAGAGTGAGTTACTTAGTAGCAATCTCCTTATCCCTTAACTATGTGCCCGCATAGGTGTAGCTATTGGAAAAGCCATGTAAACGCTAAGAAGCATGACCTTACACTAGGCAAGTAAGGATCCCTCATCCGATAGGGGTTAATATCGGGATTCCATGTCTAGCTCTCATGGTCTTTCTCGGTTAAGCTAACTCCCACAAAAGAATTGATTTGAAACTAGTTAACTTGTCTATTGTTGATATTGTGTATGTATGTCGTGAAGTGCTCCATCCACATTAGTTACCGAGTAGGAGCACTAAGTGGGAGTAGTAGTATGGGATGCTATTCTCACATTGCACTTGGTGTGACCTATACCTACTATGGGAGAAGAGTATCTTCATGAAATCCGTGTGAATGAGTACTATGGTGTAGTGTTATGGATGATTATTGTGGAGTACTTGAGTAAATGGAATCCATTAGGAGCATTAAGTGGGAGTGGTAGTATGGGATGCTACTCTCACATTGCACTTGGTGTGACCTATATTTTCCATGAGTGTTTTGCATATGTTAGTCAAGGGCGTGGATTTGATTTCTAACGATGTAAGCCTAAGATTTGGTAGTTTTAAGGGTCGCTTTGGTGTTCTTCGAAGGGAGGTGTAATGAGAGTCCCTTCTTGGCTCACCTTAGGGAGTCTTAGGATAACCTTGGGTTAGGGAAACTTCAAAGGAAAAGAGTTCATATGACTTGGGCCGTGCCATTCACTGTAAGGTCTCCATTGTAAGAATTCAAAATGTTCACTATGATGCTTTGTTCAATTTTCATTGTTCTTTTAGTAAGTTTATTGAAATGTTCCTTTTGATTACTCTAAGTTTTGGTAAAGTTGCCATAAAGTGTTGATTGTCAATTTCTAGATTCATGAATATCGCTTTAATTGCATGAAAAGTTATTTTTACTAAAATGTCCTTTTTCGTATGTTTTTGCATATGCCATACTTAGTACATTGTTGTACTAACCCCATACTTTTATATACCTTATGAGTATAGGTTGGAAGCCTTTTTGGAGGATCGGAGTTGAAGCTTGGGAATTCTATCTCTCAAGAATTGGGTATGTCCTCATATATTCGAGGACATAGTTTTATGTTTCTTAGCTTCTTTATTAAGACTTAAAAATGTATTTACTTTTATTGTAAAGGGCCGTGTCCCTAAGATTCCAAGTTGTGTCTTCAAGTTGGCTTGTGACGATAAGATTTCCTAGTATTTATGAAAAGACTCCTTTTATTATTATTATCGTGAAAAGTTTTAATTCTGCACTACTTTTCATGCTTTATGTTATGAATGCTAGTTAGAGGTCTTCTACGAGACCCCAAAGGGGTCAAGTACGCTCGGTCATGATTCGAAGGTTTTCCCTAACTTTTAGGGGGTGCTTTCGGGTCGTGACAGACTTGGTATCAGAGCATAAGGTTTTGGGAAATAGTTTAAGGTCTGAAAGTCTCAAAAGCCACATCTAGTAGTATCTTGGTCATTGGTGTGAGTCGCGACACATCCATGGACAAGAGGCTATAGGATGCTAGAAGTTTCACTTTCTTCTCTATTCTAGTATCGTGCCTTAGAGTTGAGTATATAAGGTGTCTATTCTCAACCTCTTCTTTTTGTGTTTTTAGGACATGAATACGAGGAGATCAACCGCTAGAAGGGAGGAGGGAGGTGTACCAAATGAGAGAGTCCTTCCCCGTGTTGACCAAGTTCCTATTGTTGGCTTAGGGGAGGAAAATGAGGAGGTTCCTCTTCAAGAACCTCAAGTGCCTCCGGAACCTCAAGGACCTCAAGTGCCTCCTATGCCTCAAGCTCCTTTTGTTGAGGGTGATATGACTAATGCGGAGTTGAGGGCTGCCCTAATGAACTTGACCCAACTCATGACGGCTCAAGCTCAAGTTGTCAACAATCACTTTGTGGGCCAAGCTAACCTAGGAGATAGGCCCCAACCAAATGCTAGTACTCCCGCTTCTAGGATTCGGGATTTCATGAGGATGAACCCTCTTACTTTTCATGGCACTAAGGTGGATGAATATCCACAAGGCTTCATAGATGAGGTTTTCAAGGTGGTAGATGCTATGGGTGTGACCCCTAGGGAGAAAGCGGAATTGGCCGCTTACCAACTTAAGGATGTTGCTCAAGTGTGGTATGAGCATTGGAGGGGTGAGAGACCCTTAGAAAGAGGACCGGTTGATTGGGACGAATTCAAAGAGGCTTTCCTAGATAGATTCTTTCCTTTAGAGTGGAGGGAGAAGAAGATGGTTGAATTCATGAACCTCCGTCAAGGGGGAATGAGTGTGCAAGAGTACTCTCTCAAATTCACCCAACTCTCTAAGTATGCCCGACCATGGTAGCCAACCCTAGGCTAGGATGAACAAGTTTGTGATGGGCGTGTCTAGCTTGGTGGAAAAAGAGTGTCGTACGGCTATGCTTCTTAATGACATGGATATCTCTAGGCTCATCGTTTATGCGCAACAAATTGAGGAGTCCAAAATTAGGGAGATAAGGCAAGAGGGTAAGAGACCTAGGTCGGATGATTCTAGTCACCAAAGGCCTAAGAAGAGGTTTTATCCCCAAGATTCTTCTATGGGAAACAAGGATAGGGCTCCAAATCAACTTTCTCAAGGTGGTGGTCATTCCTATAAAGGGCTAGGTGCCCTACTTGTGGCAAGCAACATGGGGGTAAGTGTCTTGCCGGAACGGATGGTTGTTTTGCATGTGGTAGTAAGGGCCACAAGATGAGGACTGCCCAAACCTCAAGTCAAGGGGAGAGATGTCAACCAAGCTTCCCTAGATCCTAATGCTCCCAAGAAGAACCCTTCCTATGGATGGGGGCTAGAAAGGATAATTAATCCGGATTGATGGTTTTGGTAAGTCTCAACTCTTTGTTATTGTTGCTTTTGTGTTATGAAATGAGTTTATATAGTTTTATAGTTTATGATCATGTCATCTTGATGAATTGCTTAAGGAGTGAATTTTTTCAAAAATTTGGTGACTTGGCAGTGAACTTCACTGTAAAATTTTGGCATTTCGAAGAAAATTGTTTTGTCTTGAATTTTAGTTTCAATGTGTGTAAAGGTATTGGTTATGATCATGTTTAATAATGGAGAAGGTAGTTCCTCCATAAAAGAAGTTTAAGGTTGAGTTTTGACTTTGTGAGTTTGGCAAAAATTGTCTATGTTGATAAGGGTTGAAAAGTGTGAAATGATGTTCCTTGCTAATTGATGCTTTGATTGTTGATGTTTTGATCATGATCTAAGTGAATTGTATGATGCTAATGTTGTTCTTAAAATTTAAGTGTCATTCGAGGGCGAATGTTATACCAAGTGGGGGAGAATATAACGCCACAAAATGAACTAAGGTGAACTAGAGCCTCATGGTTGTTTCTTGAGTTGATTTTAAGTTAAACGGAGTTATTTTGGTGTCCTTAGGCAGTGTGCAAAGTTTCGTGAAGTTTGGAGGTCAATCGACCAAGAATGTCCATGACGTTCGGATGGTATGCCTTAGAATGTACTTGTGTGTCTTGGTGAGTTTGGATGAGTTTTACGTGTTCGTTTTACTTAAAACCTGCGTTGGATATTCCTAAGACCTAGACGACTTAGTTTAGGGGTTTAACGTCCAGGCACGACCCCACCTAGGACCCACGAGAGGCCCTAGAGGAAGGGCCCAAGACTTGGGCAAAGTCGGCCCATCAGTGGCTCACGACGACCCTGGCGACGGTCCGTTTCACCCACGACGGTCCTTTGAGCCAGGGCGTCGCGTGGAACAGAGAGTGGGGAACTTGGCCATGCTCCATTTGGAGCCAAGTGTTTCTCGACGGGACCCCGTGACGATCTGTGGTGCACGTGACGGTCCGTCGAGGGAGGTCTCATCGACGAGGCCTGCCAGTGCATGACTTAAGGCTGCCAACTTGGGGTGTTTTATGTAAATACACCCCAAGTCTTATAAGACCCTAGGTGTATAATTTTGGTGTTTTTAGGTTATATTAAATTATTTTAAACCCTAGACCTAGACAAGACCCCCTCACTTCTAAATTCAAACTCTCTCTCTAAAGAAAATCCTCTCAACTCTCTTGGAAGCTAGAAGTCAAGGAAGGATAGGAGGATGCTTTGGGCTTGTTTCTTCATCAAATTCGTGGGTTTTTTTTCCTAAAGGTATGGTATCCATTCTTGAATATCTTTCCATTCAAGAAGCCAACTTCCAAAATGGTTTTCAAAAAGGGTTTTTAAACTCAACTTCTTCTAAACTTTGATTTCTATTATGGGTATTCTTGTAATTAAGTTCTAATGGTTTAAATGTATTTATCTTGGTTTGAATTGATGATTTTGATGTTAAAAACTCCATGAAACTCTTGTTTATGCATACTTCAACTTTTGACTTAAAAATGGGTTATGTGAGCATGATTTGAGTAAGGTATGAACTTGGGTCTTCTTGTAATTGTCATGTTGGTGTAGCTACTGCCCTAAGGGCTTTAATATGGTGAAATATTGATAATTTGCTTATGGGTGATGATGGTTTGATTGGTTGATGAGTTGCTCTCATTGTATATTTCTTATTATGAATTGCTATTTGAGTGGTATGGTCCACCTTATGGGTGGCGGTGCTAATTGATGAACTTGATGTTACTTAGTATGTTTTGAGTATGTGATCTTTAAGGTCTAATATGTGAAATGAAGATATATGGGAAATGGGTCTTGTATTGTGTTTGATGTAGCTTGAATTGCATGTTTGACCTAGTTTATGTCTAAATGAAGTGTATGATTATGAGAAGCATGTAGAGTGTGTAACTCGATGAATCAAGGTTAAAGTATGTGTAGAACTTGTTGATAATGAGATGATACTTATATGCAAAGTGTACACACACACACTTTAAAGAATGTATTATGCCAAGTTGAGCAAAAAAAGGGGAATCTTGAGGTGGACACACTTCGTGAGTTGAGATGTAGTGTCTAGTAGCAACCTCTCCATTCCTAGTGAGCTTTCTAAGATAGACTATTATGTTGAGAAATCCGTGGGGAGTTATGCCTAGCACCGAGAGGATATGAAGGGGAGGTGGATTGCACTTCGTGAGTTGAGATGTTGAATCCAAAGTACCTCTTGAGATGAGTACTCCTCGTTAGTAGAGAGTGAGTTACTTAGTAGCAATCTCCTTATCCCTTAACTATGTGCCCGCATAGGTGTAGCTATTGGAAAAGCCATGTAAACGCTAAGAAGCATGACCTTACACTAGGCAAGTAAGGATCCCTCATCCGATAGGGGTTAATATCGGGATTCCATGTCTAGCTCTCATGGTCTTTCTCGGTTAAGCTAACTCCCACAAAAGAATTGATTTGAAACTAGTTAACTTGTCTATTGTTGATATTGTGTATGTATGTCGTGAAGTGCTCCATCCACATTAGTTACCGAGTAGGAGCACTAAGTGGGAGTAGTAGTATGGGATGCTATTCTCACATTGCACTTGGTGTGACCTATACCTACTATGGGAGAAGAGTATCTTCATGAAATCCGTGTGAATGAGTACTATGGTGTAGTGTTATGGATGATTATTGTGGAGTACTTGAGTAAATGGAATCCATTAGGAGCATTAAGTGGGAGTGGTAGTATGGGATGCTACTCTCACATTGCACTTGGTGTGACCTATATTTTCCATGAGTGTTTTGCATATGTTAGTCAAGGGCGTGGATTTGATTTCTAACGATGTAAGCCTAAGATTTGGTAGTTTTAAGGGTCGCTTTGGTGTTCTTCGAAGGGAGGTGTAATGAGAGTCCCTTCTTGGCTCACCTTAGGGAGTCTTAGGATAACCTTGGTTAGGGAACTTCAAAGGAAAAGAGTTCATATGACTTGGGCCGTGCCATTCACTGTAAGGTCTCCATTGTAAGAATTCAAAATGTTCACTATGATGCTTTTTCAATTTTCATTGTTCTTTTAGTAAGTTTATTGAAATGTTCCTTTTGATTACTCTAAGTTTTGGTAAAGTTGCCATAAAGTGTTGATTGTCAATTCTAGATTCATGAATATCGCTTTAATTGCATGAAAAGTTATTTTTACTAAAATGTCCCTTTTCGTATGTTTTTGCATATACCATACTTAGTACATTGTTGTACTAACCCCATACTTTTATATACCTTATGAGTATAGGTTGGAAGCCTTTTTGGAGGATCGGAGTTGAAGCTTGGGAATTCTATCTCTCAAGAATTGGGTATGTCCTCATATATTCGAGGACATAGTTTTATGTTTCTTAGCTTCTTTATTAAGACTTAAAAATGTATTTACTTTTATTGTAAAGGGCCGTGTCCCTAAGATTCCAAGTTGTGTCTTCAAGTTGGCTTGTGACGATAAGATTTCCTAGTATTTATGAAAAGACTCCTTTTATTATTATTATCGTGAAAAGTTTTAATTCCGCACTACTTTTCATGCTTTATGTTATGAATTCTAGTTAGAGGGCTTGTACGAGACCCCAAAGGGGTCAAGTACGCCCGTCATGATTCGAAGGTTTTCCCTAACTTTTAGGGGTGCTTTCGGGTCGTGACATCATTAACCTCACAAGTATCCCTCTAGTGATACTTGGTGCAATGCATAACCTTAAGGCCACAAGATATTTATTAAACAGGGATTGGTATGTTCATGATATTATACCTATAGACTTATGCCATAATCCAATATATTTATGAATGTGTGAAATTATATGTTGTTATGTGAAAGAGTTTTTCTCACAGTCTATGTATACACTTCACACAAAATGCATGAAATCTACTTTAATGACTAGAGGGCTTTGAATGGGTCGTCAACAAGTTTGTTGGCCCTAGTGGGAAATACTCTAAACTAGAATTGGTTATGTTTTTAATATTCTAGAAGCACATGAGAGGATTCAAACTATTATCCCCGGCTATTGTTATATGAAAAAAATAAACAAAAACTTTTCAATAATGGGAACTTAGCTATAGCACCGATACGGGGAACCTAATGACAAATGAGATCAACGTGTGTGGTTTGACTTCCACTTGAGGAATTATTTCACCCTATTTGTCCTATTAGATAGTTCGAATGTTGACTTCCCTTAAGAGGGGATATACTCATATGGTCGTTACCAACATAGGTGTTGACTTCCTGTTGAAGGAGGTTCACCCATGTTTTTCATGAGAGGAGGGGCCCCCAATTGTGCACCATGGCATGTAGAGGGAATTTTTATCTTATACCAATCTATTAGTTCCATTTAAACTATGCTGCCACCATAGGATCTAGTCCAAAGGAATTCACTAGGTAAGTATGTGCTAGGATGTTAATGTTAAAATGTTCTACCTTGTCTAGTGGTAAGTAACACCTTCCATTGGGTAAGGCTCTACCTACACGAAATTGCATGTTAGCCCACTCATGGTCTTAGTGGTCGGTAGGCTATAGTTTGTTCCCTAGTAACTGGACAATGGATGTATTAATATTTATTATTACTATGATCGTCACTAGGATGACTTCAGGGAGGTTACTTAGGATAGGTGAGTATAATGAAGCCCTTCTATATCATTCTGCCTAAGTAGCTCTTAGGAAGTTCTGGGATGGGATCCTATTGTGGTATGGATTATGGATATGTCTTTAACCATACATTGTAGTATTTGGTGTTCTCCTTTTTATGAGTGTGCATGGAATGAGTCTATAATATGATGTATCTATCCTTAATGCACTAGTTGGTCCTAAATGACTATTATGATGAAGGTCTTCTATTGGACAGAATGAAAGTTGGTCTCTTCACTACTTTGATTGTATGAATTGGGGATGTTAGACTTTTGGTTCTATGATAGTCTTTACTAAGTATGTTGTAGGTTTTAATGGTGGCTTCACATATTATAATGCACTAGTTAGACTTAGAGTAGGATTATGATTATGTATTATAATGCATTGATTGTAAATGATTGGTATATGTTAATATAAATGTTGTTGCTAACTTGAAATTGTACATTTATGGTATTACTAAATATGTTGTCTTTTTTGTACTATACTTCTATGATGGATTATTGTGTTGCCTTGTGTAGATGTATTTGTGGTTT
>CM040622.1:71925713-72001127 GCA_022817965.1 Solanum lycopersicoides | reverse complement strand
AACCTTACTCAACAAAGAGATGAGGATAACAAGACTTCATGTTTCTCCCTCAACTAGGTGGTTCCTCCATAGGACTTTTACGAAGGCCACCTCTTGTTCCTCAATTTCTTCACTTGACGATCCATGATTTTCACAAGAACCTCTTAATAGGAGAGGTTCTCGTCCACACCTAGAACCTCAATGAGAAGAATAGACTCGGCATCACCAATGCACTTCTTAAGCATGGAGACATAGAACACCGGATGAACCAAAGCTAGTTCACTAGGTAGTCTCAACTCATATACAACTTTGCCAACCCGTTGTAAGATTTCATAGGGACCCACATAAAGAGGACTCAACTTCCCTTTCTTTCCAAATCTCAGCACTACTTTAATGGGTGAAATTTTAGATACACCTTATCACCTTCTTCAAATTCTATGTCCCTACTCCTATATTCGACATAAGACTTTTGCCTACTATAGGCTGTTTTCAATCGGTTCCTTATCATGTGAACTTTCTCCAAAGTATTATAAATCAAAAAGGGATCAAAGAGTAAAGACTCACCCACTTCAAACCATCCAATTGGAGATCTACATCTCCTACCATACAAGGCTTCATAAGGAGCCATAGATATAGATGAATGGTAACTATTGTTGTAATAAAACTCAACCAAAGGCAAGTGTTCATACCAACTTCCCTTGAAGTTAATTGTAAAAGTTATAAGAATATCCTCAAGGGTTTGAATAGTATGCTCCGCTTCCATTTTTGGATGAAAAGCGGTGCTTAACTTCACCTTGGTGCCAAACCCTTTTTGGAATGACCTCCAAAACCTAGATGTTAATTGTGCACCCATATTTGATATGATGGATGATGGAATACCACGGAGACACACAATCTCATCTATGAAGATCCATGCATAATTCTACACCGATTAAGTGGACTTGACGGGAATAAAATAAGTGGATTTGGTCAACCTATCCACAACCACCCATATAGAGTGATGTTGTCTTTGTGTTCGAGGCAAACCTACTACGATGTACATATTAATATCTTGCCATTTAAAAGTGGGAACTTTGACTTCTTGAACTAAACCACTTGGCTTTTTGGTGCTCAACTTTCACTTGCTGGCAATTTGGACATTTTGCAACAAATTCAGCTATGTCCCTTTTCAAGACGTCTCACCAAAACACTTCTCTAAGGTCATGATATAACTTAGTAGAGCCCAGATGAATTGAATAACGGAAATCATGATCTTCCTCATGAATCCGGTTTCTCAAATAATCTACATTGGGAACACACAACCTTTTTTGATACCTCAAAACACCATCCCCCTAAGGAGAATGACTCATTAAACTTACCAACAACCGATTCTTTCAAGTCAATCAATGATTGATCAAGGTAATTCTTAGACTTCACCTCAACCATCAAGGATGATTCGGAGTTATTGTCACAACCGGGGATCATCCCTAGAAGTAACGTGACATACTTGACCTCTCTTAGGTCTTATACAAGCCCATAGTTATCATTCAATCACATTGACATAGTAAATTTAGCAGAAAATATAAAACTTTTGATAGCACATCATATGCTAGAAACATTACTTCATATATATATAAAATATCATATTACATACTAGACCTTATGTCTCTTTGCCATCTTAGACTCAATAAACAATAGAATACATTAGGACATGGCCCTTGAGGCATAACTATACAATATTTAAACACTTTACAGTAAGACATGACATTATGACATCCTTTTATTTAAGGATTCCTTTTCTTGAGCTTGGGAATGACATATCAAGCTCCTCAATCATATAGACATCCTTCAAGCATCCATAACCAAAAGTTTGTGTAAAAAGTAGAGAAGAATGAGATTAGTACAAGAATGCACTAAGTATGACAACCATGCAAAACATGCATTTAAAAGGGACATTTTCTTGAAATCATACTTCATGTCTTTTTGTGTAAATCTTCATAAAACCTTCATTTAATATCATTTATATCATTCACATACGTCATATAAACATATTCAAACACCAAACATTTCGTAAGATCACATATAGAATTTAAGACATTTTCAAGTCACATTACTGTAAGATATTCCTACTTTACAGTGAACATTTCTTTCTTTTATTCATTTATAACGCCCCAAAATGAACTAAGGTGAACTAGAGCCTCATGGTTGTTTCTTGAGTTGATTTTAAGTTAAACGGAGTTAGTTTGGTGTCCTTAGGCAGTGTGCAAAGTTTCGTGAAGTTTGGAGGTCAATCGACCAAGAACGTCCATGACGTTCGGATGGTATGCCTTAGAATGTACTTGTGTGTCTTGGTGAGTTTGGATGAGTTTTACGTGTTCGTTTTACTTAAAACTTGCGTTGGATGTTCCTAAGACCTAGACGACTTAGTTTAGGGGTTTAACGTCCGGGCACGACCCCACCTAGGACCCACGAGAGGCCCTAGATGAAGGGCCCAAGACTTGGGCAAAGTCTGCCCATCAGTGGCTCACGACGACCCTGGCGACGGTCCGTTTCCCACGACGGTCCTTCGAGACAGGGCGTCGCGTGGAACAGAGAGTGGAACTTGGCCATGCTCCATTTGGAGCCAAGTGTTTCTCGACGGGACCCCGTGACGGTCCGTGGTGCACGTGACGGTCCGTCGAGGAGGTCTCGTCGACGAGGCCTGCCAGTGCATGACTTAAGGCTGCCAACTTGGGGTGTTTTATGTAAATACCCCAAGTCTTATAAGACCCTAGGTGTATAATTTTGGTGTTTTTAGGTTATATTAAATTAGTTTTAAACCCTAGACCTAGACAAGACCCCTCACTTCTAAATTCAAACTCTCTCTCTAAAGAAAACTCTCAAGACTCTCTTGGAAGCTAGAAGTCAAGGAAGGATAGGAGGGTGCTTTGGCTTGTTTCTTCATCAAATTCGTGGGTTTCTTTCTCCTAAAGGTATGGTATCCATTCTTGAATATCTTTCCATTCAAGAAGCCAACTTCCAAAATGGTTTTCAAAAAGGGTTTTTAAACTCAACTTCTTCTAAACTTTGATTTCTATTATGGGTCTTCTTGTAATTAAGTTCTAATGGTTTAAATGTATTTATCTTGGTTTGAATTGATGATTTTGATGTTAAAACTCCATGAAACTCTTGTTTATGCATACTTCAACTTTTGACTTAAAAATGGGTTATGTGAGCATGATTTGAGTAGGTATGAACTTGGGTCTTCTTGTATTGTCATGTTGGTGTAGCTACTCCCTAAGGGCTTAATATGGTGAAATATTGATAATTTGCTTATGGGTGATGATGGTTTGATTTGTTGATGAGTTGCTCTCATTGTATATTCTTATTATGAATTGCTATTTGAGTGGTATGGTCCACCTTATGGGTGGCGGTGCTAATTGATGAACTTGATGTTACTTAGTATGTTTTGAGTATGTGATCTTGAAGGTCTAATATGTGAAATGAAGATATATGGAAATGGGTCTTGTATTGTGTTTGATGTAGCTTGAATTGCATGTTTGACCTAGTTTATGTCTAAATGAAGTATGATTATGAGAAGCATGTAGAGTGTGTAACTCGATGAATCAAGGTTAAAGTATGTAGAACTTGTTGATAATGAATGATACTTATATGCAAGTGTACACACACACAACTTTAAAGAATGTATTATGCCAAGTTGAGCAAAAAAAGGGGAATCTTGAGGTGGACACACTTCGTGAGTTGAGATGTAGTGTCTAGTAGCAACCTCTCCATTCCTAGTGAGCTTTCTAAGATAGACTATTATGTTGAGAAATCCGTGGGGAGTTATGCCTAGCACCGAGAGGATATGAAGGGGAGGTGGATTGCACTTCGTGAGTTGAGATGTTGTAATCCAAAGTACCTCTTGAGATGAGTACTCCTCGTTAGTAGAGAGTGAGTTACTTAGTAACAATCTCCTTATCCCTTAACTATGTGCCCGCATAGGTGTAGCTATTGGAAAAGCCATGTAAACGCTAAGAAGCATGACCTTACACTAGGCAAGTAAGGATCCCTCATCCGATAGGGGTTAATATCGGGATTCCATGTCTAGCTCTCATGGTCTTTGTCGGTTAAGCTAACTCCCACAAAAGAATTGATTTGAAACTAGTTAACTTGTCTATTGTTGATATTGTGTATGTATGTCGTGAAGTGCTCATCCACATTAGTTACCGAGTAGGAGCACTAAGTGGGAGTAGTAGTATGGGATGCTATTCTCACATTGCACTTGGTGTGACCTATACCTACTATGGGAGAAGAGTACTTCATGAAATCCGTGTGAATGAGTACTATGGTGTAGTGTTATGGATGATTATTGTGGAGTACTTGAGTAAATGGAATCCATTAGGAGCACTAAGTGGGAGTGGTAGTATGGGATGCTACTCTCACATTGCACTTGGTGTGACCTATATTTTCCATGAGTGTTTTGCATATGTTAGCCAAGGGCGTGGATTTGATTTCTAACGAAGTAAGCCTAAGATTTGGTAGTTTTAAGGGTCGCTTTGGTGTGCTTTGAAGGGAGGTGTAATGAGAGTCCCTTCTTGGCTCACCTTAGGGAGTCTTAGGATAACCTTGGGTTAGGGCAACTTCAAAGGAAAAGAGTTCATATGACTTGGACCGTGCCATTCACTGTAAGGTCTCATTGTAAGAATTCAAAATGTTCACTATGATGCTTTGTTCAATTTTCATTGTTCTTTTAGTAAGTTATTGAAATGTTCCTTTTGATTACTCTAAGTTTTGGTAAAGTTGCCATAAAGTGTTGATTTCTTATTGGTTTGTTTCTAGATTCATGAATATCGCTTTAATTGCATGAAAAGTTATTTTTACTAAAATGTCCTTTTCGTATGTTTTTGCATATGCCATACTTAGTACATTGTTGTACTAACCCCATACTTTTATATACCTTATGAGTATAGGTTGGAAGCCTTTTTGGAGGATCGGAGTTGAAGCTTGGGAATTCTATCTCTCAAGAATTGGGTATGTCCTCATATATTCGAGGACATAGTTTTATGTTTCTTAGTTTCTTTATTAAGACTTAAAAATGTATTTACTTTTATTGTAAAGGGCCGTGTCCCTAAGATTCCAAGTTGTGTCTTAAGTTGGCTTGTGACGATAAGATTTCCTAGTATTTATGAAAAGACTCCTTTTATTATTATTATCGTGAAAAGTTTTAATTCCGCACTACTTTTCATGCTTTATGTTATGAATGCTAGTTAGAGGGCTTGTACGAGACCCCAAAGGGGTCAAGTACGCCCGGTCATGATTCGAAGGTTTTCCCTAACTTTAGGGGGTGCTTTCGGGTCGTGACAGACTTGGTATCAGAGCATAAGGTTTTGGGAAATAGTTTAAGGTCTGAAAGTCTCACAAGCCACATCTAGTAGTATCTTGGTCATTGGTGTGAGTCGCGACACATCCATGGACAAGAGGCTATAGGATGCTAGAAGTTTCACTTTCTTCTCTATTCTAGTATCGTGCCTTAGAGTTGAGTATATAAGGTGTCTATTCTCAACCTCTTCTTTTGTGTTTTTAGGACATGAATACGAGGAGATCGACCGCTAGAAGGGAGGAGGGAGGTGTACCAAATGAGAGAGTCCTTCCCCGTGTTGACCAAGTTCCTATTGTTGGCTTAGGGGAGGAAAATGAGGAGGTTCCTCTTCAAGAACCTCAAGTGCCTCCGGAACCTCAAGGACCTCAAGTGCCTCCTATGCCTCAAGCTCCTTTTGTTGAGGGTGATATGACTAATGCGGAGTTGAGGGCTGCCCTAATGAACTTGACCCAACTCATGACGGCTCAAGCTCAAGTTGTCAACAATCACTTTGTGGGCCAAGCTAACCTAGGAGATAGGCCCCAACCAAATGCTAGTACTCCCGCTTCTAGGATTCGGGATTTCATGAGGATGAACCCTCCTACTTTTCATGGCACTAAGGTGGATGAAGATCCACAAGGCTTCATAGATGAGGTTTTCAAGGTGGTAGATGCTATGGGTGTGACCCCTAGGGAGAAAGCGGAATTGGCCGCTTACCAACTTAAGGATGTTGCTCAAGTGTGGTATGAGCAATGGAGGGGTGAGAGACCCTTAGAAAGAGGACCGGTTGATTGGGAGGAATTCAAAGAGGCTTTCCTAGATAGATTCTTTCCTTTAGAGTGGAGGGAGAAGAAGATGGTTGAATTCATGAACCTCCGTCAAGGGGGAATGAGTGTGCAAGAGTACTCTCTCAAATTCACCCAACTCTCTAAGTATGCCCCGACCATGGTAGCCAACCCTAGGGCTAGGATGAACAAGTTTGTGATGGGCGTGTCTAGCTTGGTGGAAAAAGAGTGTCGTACGGCTATGCTTCTTAATGACATGGATATCTCTAGGCTCATCGTTTATGCGCAACAAATTGAGGAGTCCAAAATTAGGGAGATAAGGCAAGAGGGTAAGAGACCTAGGTCGGATGATTCTAGTCACCAAAGGCCTAAGAAGAGATTTTATCCCCAAGATTCTTCTATGGGAAACAAGGATAGGGCTCCAAATCAACTTTCTCAAGGTGGTGGTCATTCCTATGAAAGGGCTAGGTGCCCTACTTGTGGCAAGCAACATGGGGGTAAGTGTCTTGCCGGAACGGATGGTTGTTTTGCATGTGGTAGTAAGGGCCACAAGATGAGGGACTGCCCAAACCTCAATCAAGGGGAGAGATGTCAACCAAGCTTCCCTAGATCCTAATGCTCCCAAGAAGAACCCTTCCTATGTGATGGGGGCTAGAAAGGATAATTAATCCGGATTGATGGTTTTGGTAAGTCTCAACTCTTTGTTATTGTTGCTTTTGTGTTATGAAATGAGTTTATATAGTTTTATAGTTCCTATGATCATGTCATCTTGATGAATTGCTTAAGGAGTGAATTTTTTCAAAAATTTGGTGACTTGGCAGTGAACTTCACTGTAAAATTTTGGCATTTCGAAGAAAATTGTTTTGTCTTGAATTTTAGTTTCAATGTGTGTAAAGGTATTGGTTATGATCATGTTTAATAATGGAGAAGGTAGTTCCTCCATAAAAGAAGTTTAAGGTTGAGTTTTGACTTTGTGAGTTTGGCAAAAATTGTCTATGTTGATAAGTGTTGAAAGTGTGAAATGATGTTCCTTGCTAATTGATGCTTTGATTGTTGATGTTTTGATCATGATCTAAGTGAATTGTATGATGCTAATGTTGTTCTTAAAATTTAAGTGTCATTCGAGGACGAATGTTATTCCAAGTGGGGGAGAATATAACGCCACAAAATGAACTAAGGTGAACTAGAGCCTCATGGTTGTTTCTTGAGTTGATTTTAAGTTAAACGGAGTTAGTTTGGTGTCCTTAGGCAGTGTGCAAAGTTTCGTAAGTTTGGAGTCAATCGACCAAGAACGTCCATGACGTTCGGATGGTATGCCTTAGAATGTACTTGTGTGTCTTGGTGAGTTTGGATGAGTTTTACGTGTTCGTTTTACTTAAAACTGCGTTGGATGTTCCTAAGACCTAGACGACTTAGTTTAGGGGTTTAACGTCCGGGCACGACCCCACCTAGGACCCACGAGAGGCCCTAGATGAAGGGCCCAAGACTTGGGCAAAGTCTGCCCATCAGTGGCTCACGACGACCCTGGCGACGGTCCGTTTCACCCACGACGGTCCTTCGAGCCAGGGCGTCGCGTGGAACAGAGAGTGGAGAACTTGGCCATGCTCCATTTGGAGCCAAGTGTTTCTCGACGGGACCCCGTGACGTCCGTGGTGCACGTGACGGTCCGTCGAGGGAGGTCTCGTCGACGAGGCCTGCCAGTGCATGACTTAAGGCTGCCAACTTGGGGTGTTTTATGTAAATACACCCCAAGTCTTATAAGACCCTAGGTGTATAATTTTGGTGTTTTTAGGTTATATTAAATTAGTTTTAAACCCTAGACCTAGACAAGACCCCTCACTTCTAAATTCAAACTCTCTCTCTAAAGAAAACCTCTCAACACTCTCTTGGAAGCTAGAAGTCAAGGAAGGATAGGAGGGCTGCTTTGGGCTTGTTTCTTCATCAAATTCGTGGGTTTATTTCTCCTAAAGGTATGGTATCCATTCTTGAATATCTTTCCATTCAAGAAGCCAACTTCCAAAATGGTTTTCAAAAAGGGTTTTAAACTCAACTTCTTCTAAACTTTGATTTCTATTATGGGTATTCTTGTAATTAAGTTCTAATGGTTTAAATGTATTTATCTTGGTTTGAATTGATGATTTTGATGTTAAAAACTCCATGAAACTCTTGTTTATGCATACTTCAACTTTTGACTTAAAAATGGGTTATGTGAGCATGATTTGAGTAAGGTATGAACTTGGGTCTTCTTGTAATTGTCATGTTGGTGTAGCTACTTCCCTAAGGGCTTTAATATGGTGAAATATTGATAATTTGCTTATGGGTGATGATGGTTTGATTGTTGATGAGTTGCTCTCATTGTATATTTCTTATTATGAATTGCTATTTGAGTGGTATGGTCCACCTTATGGGTGGCGGTGCTAATTGATGAACTTGATGTTACTTAGTATGTTTTGAGTATGTGATCTTGAAGGTCTAATATGTGAAATGAAGATATATGGGAAATGGGTCTTGTATTGTGTTTGATGTAGCTTGAATTGCATGTTTGACCTAGTTTATGTCTAAATGAAGTGTATGATTATGAGAAGCATGTAGAGTGTGTAACTCGATGAATCAAGGTTAAAGTATGTGTAGAACTTGTTGATAATGAGATGATACTTATATGCAAAGTGTACACACACACATACTTTAAAGAATGTATTATGCCAAGTTGAGCAAAAAAAGGGGAATCTTGAGGTGGACACACTTCGTGAGTTGAGATGTAGTGTCTATTAGCAACCTCTCCATTCCTAGTGAGCTTTCTAAGATAGACTATTATGTTGAGAAATCCGTGGGGAGTTATGCCTAGCACCGAGAGGATATGAAGGGGAGGTGGATTGCACTTCGTGAGTTGATATGTTTTAATCCAAAGTACCTCTTGAGATGAGTACTCCTCGTTAGTAGAGAGTGAGTTACTTAGTAGTAATCTCCTTATCCCTTAACTATGTGCCCGCATAGGTGTAGCTATTGGAAAAGCCATGTAAACGCTAAGAAGCATGACCTTACACTAGGCAAGTAAGGATCCCTCCTCCGATAGGGGTTAATATCGGGATTCCATGTCTAGCTCTCATGGTCTTTCTCGGTTAAGCTAACTCCCACAAAAGAATTGATTTGAAACTAGTTAACTTGTCTATTGTTGATATTGTGTATGTATGTCGTGAAGTGCTCCATCACATTAGTTACCGAGTAGGAGCACTAAGTGGGAGTAGTAGTATGGGATGCTATTCTCACATTGCACTTCGTGTGACCTATACCTACTATGGGAGAAGAGTATCTTCATGAAATCCGTGTGAATGAGTACTATGGTGTAGTGTTATGGATGATTATTGTGGAGTACTTGAGTAAATGGAATCCATTAGGAGCATTAAGTGGGAGTGGTAGTATGGGATGCTACTCTCACATTGCACTTGGTGTGACCTATATTTTCCATGAGTGTTTTGCATATGTTAGTCAAGGGCGTGGATTTGATTTCTAACGAAGTAAGCCTAAGATTTGGTAGTTTTAAGGGTCGCTTTGGTGTGCTTCGAAGGGAGGTGTAATGAGAGTCCCTTCTTGGCTCACCTTAGGGAGTCTTAGGATAACCTTGGGTTAGGGCAACTTCAAAGGAAAAGAGTTCATATGACTTGGACCGTGCCATTCACTGTAAGGTCTCCATTGTAAGAATTCAAAATGTTCACTATGATGCTTTGTTCAATTTTCATTGTTCTTTTAGTAAGTTTATTGAAATGTTCCTTTTGATTACTCTAAG
This sequence comes from Solanum lycopersicoides, assembly GCA_022817965.1. Classification (NCBI taxonomy): domain Eukaryota; kingdom Viridiplantae; phylum Streptophyta; class Magnoliopsida; order Solanales; family Solanaceae; genus Solanum; species Solanum lycopersicoides. The sequence continues at coordinate 71,991,259 of CM040622.1, read as the reverse complement.
TTTTGGTAAAGTTGCCATAAAGTGTTGATTGTCAATTTCTAGATTCATGAATATCGCTTTAATTGCATGAAAAGTTATTTTTACTAAAATGTCCCTTTTCGTATGTTTTTGCATATGCCATACTTAGTACATTGTTGTACTAACCCCATACTTTTATATACCTTATGAGTATAGGTTGGAAGCCTTTTTGGAGGATCGGAGTTGAAGCTTGGGAATTCTATCTCTCAAGAATTGGGTATGTCCTCATATATTCGAGGACATAGTTTTATGTTTCTTAGCTTCTTTATTAAGACTTAAAAATGTATTTACTTTTATTGTAAAGGGCCGTGTCCCTAAGATTCCAAGTTGTGTCTTCAAGTTGGCTTGTGACGATAAGATTTCCTAGTATTTATGAAAAGACTCCTTTTATTATTATTATCGTGAAAAGTTTTAATTCCGCACTACTTTTCATGCTTTATGTTATGAATTCTAGTTAGAGGGCTTGTACGAGACCCCAAAGGGGTCAAGTACGCCCGGTCATGATTCGAAGGTTTTCCCTAACTTTTAGGGGGTGCTTTCGGGTCGTGACATCATTAACCTCACAAGTATCCCTCTAGTGATACTTGGTGCAATGCATAACCTTAAGGCCACAAGAAAACCACAAATACAATCTACACAAGGCAACACATACCATCATAGAAGTATAGTACAAAATAGACATATTTAAGCTAATACCATAGTACAATTACAGTAAGCAACATTTATATTACACATATACCAACTTCACTTTACATCAATGCATTATAATACATGAATCATAATCCTACTCTAAGTCTACTAGTGCATTATATATGTGAAGCCCCATAACCTCACACATACTTAGTAAACCTATCATAAGACCACAAGTCTTACCATCCAATTCATACATCAACAAGTAGGTGAAGACAACTTCATTCATGTCAATAGAAGACCTTCATCATATAGTCATTTAGACCAACATAGTGCATTTAAGGATAAGATCACATCATATAGACTCATTCCATGCACATCTTCATAAAAAGTAGACAAATACTACAATGTCATGCGTAAAGACATATCCATAATCATACACAATAGGTCACCATCCTAGAACTTCCTAAGGAGCTACTAGTGCAATGTATAGATGGCTTCATTACTTCCACCTATCCTAAGTAACCTCCCTGAAGTCATCCTAGTGAGGATCATAGTATACATCCATTGTCCAGTTTACTTTAGGGAAACTATAGCCTTAACCGACACTAAGACCATGAGTGCTAAACATGCAATTTCGTGTAGTAGAGCCTTACACCAATGGAAGGTGTTACTACCTAGACAAGGTAGAACATTAACATACATCCTAGCATACTAAGTGAATTCACTTTGATAGATCCTATGTGGCAAGCATAGTTTATGGAACTAATAGATAGGTATAATCCCTCTACATGCCATTGGTCAATTGGGGCCTCCTCTCATGAGAAAACATGGGTGAACCTTCCTCAAAGGGAAGTCAACACCTCATGTGGATCCATAGGTGAGTATTCCTCTAAGGGAAGTCAACACTCTATAAGGAACAAATGGTGAATATTCCTCCAAGGGAAGTCAACACCTCTCATTGTCATGTTCACTCGGTGCTAAGCTAAGTTCCCTTTATTGAAAAGTCTTTGTTACTTTTTTCATATAACATAGCCTTAGGATATTTGATCCTCATATGCTTATAGAATATTAAAGCACCAATCTAGTTTTAGAGTATTCCTGGGCACACCTTTCAAGGCCCCTCTATTAACTAGATCTTCATACATTTGTGTGAGTGTATACATAGATGTGAGAAAACCTTTCACATAACATATAATTTCACACATATTCATATATATATGCATAAGTCTATAGGTATAATAATATGAACAATCCTTTTATATAAACCCACTATGACTCTATGTACATTTATACTTCATCATATCATACAAATCTTATTCATAACATGTCCATACATTCATTTTCATGCACATAGAAACCAAACCTAGGAACTATCCTATCAAGGTACACATGTGCAATGAATAGAAAAGGTCCCATACCTTTGCCCATACTAGTACACCTATCAAGTCATCCTAGTAATGAATACATACCATACTTCACATACATATACTTTACATGCATAGTAGTAGACACTAGTGAATATGAGGACAACCTTTCATTAGTCACTATGAACATTTACTACGTTGTAAGCATGCATAATGTGTGAGTGTGTGTGTACATTGGTCAAAATGATCACATAATGTCCATCAACAACATATTAAGGCAACCACCCTCTTAAGATCACATTGCACTTTCAAGTATAGATCACACAACACATTTAGCATAGGAGACAAGTCAACATCATATTACACTTAAGACTCCTATCTTTGGCTATTCATGTATTCACATAGGGGTACATGGTAATGTATTATTAACCATTTTAATTCATCAATTGCATCAACTACACTTTACTCTAACTTGGATATACACATGCTTATACAATAGCCATACAACCTAAATCACAACTAGAATAGGAAAGTAGGCATAAACTTCACATAGTATGATCATCATAACCAGACACTCATATATTCATCAATATTCCTTCAAGTCCATAGTCAACACATATATAATGAAAATAAAGTAAACACCTCCACCATAAGTGGACCATACCACACAATTCTATACAAAGCTTCATCAACTACAATGATATAGAAAAGTAAAGGAGATAACATTCTTACAAATTTCTCACCCTTTGATCATAATTGATAAAAATACACCTTTTCATCAACAATTAATATAACAAGGCAGTAGCTAAAGGTGATTTAATCATAAAATACTCCATGCCTAAGACACTACAAGACCAAGTTACAACTAGTACAATAAATCACCAATATACTAGAACGTAGGAGGACATAGGTCTTTAACCAAATTCAATTGAATTGATCATCAATTATATTTCATTAATAGCATCAATATAGGGCAGTAGCGAGAGACATCATACTCAAGTCTAATTCATGCTTTATTTACGCTAGAATTAAGGTCACATAATGTTCAATACAACATTCAATTCATAGGCTTGAATAACCTATATCAATTCATGCCAATCCTTCTTCACTTTGATCATAAATGATTTATAATTACAATTCAATCATAGTATCAACTTAAAACAGTATCTATAATCATCATCACCTATTCGAATTCAACATTAACTAATAAAAGGGCAATGATACAGTGAATTATGGAAATCTAAGCTAAGCATGTTAAAATCTTCATAAATTGATACAAATGGATCCTTCATCATCAATTAATCATTAATTCACGTAAATAATAGTCGATATACAGAATTCAACATAAGAGAATCGCAATTCAACCATTAACAAGCCATGATTACAATGCCCATACAAGGGCTAAATCGATTTTTGAGAAGGGACATGGGTTCATCATGCAATTGGATTCAAATCACGTTCAAACCAATACATTAACATCAATTCATCATGATTTAACCATTTAAAGCATTTTTAGAAAGAACACATGGCTAGATTGAAGAAAAAGAACTTTGATCATGAAATCTCTTTTGAAACTTTGAGATTAACTCTCTAAATGGAAGTATAACTAAAGACGACGGATCACCATAACTTTTTATTCATGAAAAACTTTAAAAATTGATGAAAAAACCGTAGGAATCCATACTCCAAGCTTTTCTTGAGCTTCACCAACAATGGAGGTTTCTTGAGAAAATTGGTTTTGGAGGGAAGGTTTATTTCGTGTAGAAGGGATTGGGAATGGGTTGTTCACGTGTTTGCTCCCTTAAAACACCCAAAAATAGATAAATTAATAAATTATAATCAGGTTAGGACGTGGGGCGAATTTTCCATTCACCCCTTAATAAAATAGTGCGCAAGGCAGAAGTTGAAGTCCACCATCGACAGACCAAATCGACTGGGCGTTGGTCCATCGACGGGCCGTTCTGTGCCATCTTTCGATTGTGTCTGAGGCTGTCATTTGGCCAAGCCTTTCCCAGTCTAAGTTACCATCAACGCCTCCCCATCGACGGGGCGTCAGTCAACAAACGGAGAGTGCATTGAGATCGTCGATTGACACAGCCTTGGGTCCTTCTTATGGGCCCTTTTACGGGGCCCTTTAGAAGTCGTACCCAGACGTTTACAACGTGAATACAAACCTTATCAAGTTTTACACTTACCACATCAATTTTACCCAAAACAAATACACTTAACACGTCCAAACATTCTAGGCCCCATCAAGAGACACTTGAACGTCTCAAGGGCTAACTTTCGAACGTCTCAGATGTTCTTGGATGTTTGACCTCCAAACTTCACGAAACTACATATACTGTCTATAAACAACATTATAACTCATTTTAAGACTTAATAATCTCATTTCATACAAGTATAATCATGTATAGACACATGAGACACATAGGTGACTAGTAGTCGAACGTCTTGGTTGTCCCTTGACGTTTGACTTCCAAATCACCTCAAACTTTATAAACTTCCTCTAAACCATATTATAAGTCTTTTTAGGACCTTATATCCTTAAGATGAAAATTTTAGGATCTTGACGCCCTAACTCATTTTGGGGTTCTTACAATATCCCCCACTTGGGAACATTCGTCCTCGAATGACACTCAAAACACTTTAATCACAACAAGGACATCAATGAATCTTAGAGCAGTTAATCACATTCATAACATAATAACATAGAAGTTAATGCACCAAACTTACAAGCAACACAACTCCAAATCATTTTAGCACTCAATGCACAAAAGTAAGCAAAACCTTCATTCACTCACTCTTTAATGCATCAAACACAAAGGCTCTTATCATGCTTATAGGAGGAACATCCTTCTCCAAATGACAACATGGTCATGACACTTAAATTCATTAATAGATCATCTTGGAAGTCCACACATAGGCAGATTACAACAATACTCAAAATCTATTTAAACACTCATACTTCAATGCACCTAGTCTTGAGTTAATTGAATCAACAAAGATCTTTATATTAGTTAGACCTAGTTCTATGAGGTCATACTCAACCATACCATGATTAGTTGTGTCCATGGAGGAATATACATCTCCTCAACACACTTACATGTATCATTACTTCACACCTTAGCAAAGTACAAGGTCAATTCCTTTTAAAATGAGAGATTCTCAACTTTTAAAATGAAGACATGCTCATGTTTTCTTCCTAGTGAAGTCTAAATGGTAATTCACACCAAAGACATCACAACAAATAGGAAGCCATTTAACAAAATATTAATTTCTAACATAGTACTCACCTTCACAGTAAGCATCATTTCGGAAAAACAAGACAAAATATAGGCACACACATGAACACTTAGCTAAACATGCTTTCATATTGTAAGAGTGAGCCTAAAATCATGCTTCCCAAACCATACAAGTCACATAGTTCTCAAGAGACTCAACATTTTTCATTTTAAAGTGGCTCAACTTTTCATTATAAGGCTAAACATTACACCTCAAAAGTGACTAAAACCAAGTTCCTTACCTTACCTCATGAAGTCAAATTCAAAATTAGCATGTTAAGATGCACAATAATCATGAAAAAACATGGATTTTATCAAAGTTTCCATTCTTGCACTTTGGAATTTTTCATGATATCTTTAAGGTAATGTCGATTAATACTTACCAAACATATTAAGTTCATGCAATTCATACTTTACGCAAGACTATATTCATGAAAAAGCTTACTAAAAATTCATTAGTTTCAAGTTCAAGCAAAAATAGAAGGACAAAGTAGAAAGTATCTACAACCTTACCATTTCATCACCATCCCCCACTTAAGTTAAACTCAATTAAGAGCAACTTAACCCAACCTAAAGAGGATCTTAACTTAACAACCTTCATTTTTCATCACTGAAAAGTTATTACCACTTTAAAACGAATGACAATAAGTCAACCAAGGCATTCTAAACCTTATCACCTAGGCACTTTATCCCCAATCATCAAGTTAGGTCATACCATTCAACAACATAAGATTTTCATATACTACAATAGACACCAAGGTCATACAACATTAGGGGAAAACAACAATAAAACTTAGCCATAAAATTTCTTCTTTTTCTTTAGACATTACAGTAAGGTGACTTCTAGGTCACTAAAACCCACATAATCACCCTATCAAGACAAAATATACTACCTTCACACCTATGATCAAGTCTACACAAAGGACTCCAATGCATTCTAGGCAACTTATCAAAGGACCACACATATATAAATGGAAACATTGAACACTTTTAAGCACATAAAATCTTAGGGTAGCATGCTTCCATAGGTATTCACCACACATTTCAAGCTCAAATCATACTATTAATCTACCAAAATGTAAAACCATATAGTAACACATCATTCCAAAAGAAACTCTTGTCAACCATAATAACTTCTAACATCCCTTAACTATATCATGACACACATTCTACAACTTAACATGCTATTTCACATAAGTCTCGTACATAGCCATAAAAGGCATCACATCATTAAAACATTCCAAGATTTATCTTCACATTTACTCATTCAATCATAAAACCAAGTTAAGCATTAAATCACCTCTTCTCCCTCAAGCATATACATACAATCTCATCCAAGCAATCACATCTAAAAGACCACCGGACAAGAAAACATAAGAGAGAGAATCGTATAGAGTTAAGTTCTATGGCACGATATGAGAATGATGAAGAAGGGAAACTCTATCTTACTATAGCCTCTCATATCATTTTATGATATCGCGACTCACCACCTATGAACACGAGACTCTACTAGACGTGGCAATATTAGACTTTTAGAACCTAAAACAACTTTATAAACCTTATGCTCTGATACCATATTTGTCACAACCGGGGAGCACCCCCTAGAAGTAACATGGTGTACTTGACCTCTTGGAGGTCTTATACAAGCCCATAGTTATTATTCATCGCATTGACATAGTAAATCTAGCCGAAAATTTAAAACTTTTCATAGCACATCATATGCTAGAAACATTACTTCATATATATATGTATATAAAATATCATATTACATACTAGACCTTAAGTCTCTTTGCCATCTTAGACTCAATCAACATTAGAAACATTATGGACACGACCCTTAACACATAACTGTACAATATTTAAACACTTTACAGTAAGACATGACATTAGGACATCCTTGAATTTAAGGATTCCTTTTCTTGAGCTTGGGAATCACATATCAAGGTCCTCAATAATATAGACACCCTGTAAGCATCAATAACATACACTTTATTTATAAGGTAGAGAAGAATGGGATTAGTACAAGAATGCACTAAGTATGACAACCATACAAAAGCATGAATTTAAAAGGGACATTTTCTTGAAATCATAATTCATGTCTTTTTGAGTAAATCTTCATAAAACCTTCATTCAATAGCATTTATATCATTCACATACTTCATATAAACATATTCAAAGGCCAAACATTTCGTAAGATAACATATAGAATTTAAGATATTTTCAAGTCACATTACAGTGAGCTATTCCTACTTCACAGTGAACATATCTTTCTTTTATTAATTAACCTCCCAAGTAACCCTCTAGTGATATTTGGTGAAATGCATCACCTTAAAGCCACAAGGAAACCATACATACAATCTACACAAGGCAACACATATCATCATGGAAGTATCGTACAACATAGACATATTTAAGCTAATACCATAGGACAATTACAGTAAGCTACATTCATCTTACATATCTACCAACTTCACTTTACGTCAATGCATTATAAGACATGACTCATAATACTACTCTAAGTCTACTAGTGTAATGTATATGTGAAACCCCATAACCTCACAAATACTTAGTAAACCTATTATAAGCCCACAAGCCGTACCATCCAATTCATACATCAACAAGTAGGTGAAGACAACTTCATTCATGTCAATACAAGACCTTTATCATATAGTCGTTTAGACCAACACAGTGCATATAAGGATTATATCACATCATATAGACTCATACCATGCACATCTTCATAACAAGTAGACAAGTACTACAATGTCATGCATAAAGACATATCCATAATCATACCCAATAAGTCACCTTCCTAGGACTTCCTAAGGAGCTACTTGTGCAATGTCTAGATGGGTTCATTACTTCCACCTATCCTAAGTAACCTCCCATAAGTCATCCTAGTGAGGATCCTAGTCATTTACTTCCATTGTCCATTTTACTTTAGGGAAACTATAGCCTTAAACAACACTAAGACCATGTGCTAAGCATGGAATTTGGTGTTGTAGAGCCTTAAACCAATGGAAGGTGTTCCTACCTAGCCAAGGTAGAACATTAACATATATCCTGGCATCCTAAGTGAATTCACTTTGCTAGATCCTATGTGGTTAGAATAGTTTATGGAACCAAGAGATAGGTATAATACCTCTACATGCCATTGGGCAATTGGGGCCTCCTCTCATGAGAAAACATGGGTGAACCTTTATCAAAGGGAAGTCAACACCTCATGTGGATCCATAGGTGAGTATTCCTCTGAGGGAAGTCAACACTCTATAAGAACAAATGGTGAATCTTCCTCCAAAGGAAGTCAACACCTCTCATTGTCAAGTTCACTCGGTGCTAAGCTAAGTTCCCTTTATTGAAAAGTCTTTGTTACTTTTTTCATAAAACATAGCCTTAGGATATTTGATCCTCATATGCTTATAGAATATTCAAGCACCAATCTAGTTTTAGAGTATTCTTGGGCACACCTTTCAAGGCCCCTCTATTAACTAGATCTTCATACATTTGTGTGAGTGTATACATAGATGTGAGAAAACCTTTCACATAACATATAATTTCACACATATTCAAATATATATGCATAAGTCTATAGGTATAGTAATATGAACAATCCTTTTATATAAACCCACTATGACTCTATGTACATTTATACTTCTATCATATCATACAAATCTTATTCATAACATGTCCATACATTCATTTTCATGCACAAAGAAACCAAACCTAGGAACTATCCTATCAAGGTACACATGTGCAATGAATATAAAAGGTCCCATACCCTTGACCATACTAGTACACCTATCAAGTCATCCTAGTAAAGAATACATACCATACTTCACATACATATACTTTACATGCATAGTAGTAGACACTAGTGAATATAAGAACAACCTTTCATTAGTCACTATGAACATTTACTACATTGTAAGCATGCATAATGTGTGAGTGTGTGTGTACATTGGTCAACATGATCACATAATGGCCATCAACAACACATTAAGGCAGCCACCCTCTTAAGATCACATTGCACTTTTAAGTATAGATCACACAACACATTTAGCATAGGAGAGAAGTCAACTTCATATTACACTTAAGACTCCTAGCTTTGGCTATTCATGCATTCACATAGGGGTACATGGTAAGGTATTATTAACCATTATAATTCATCAACGGCATCAACTACACTTAACCCTAACATGGATATACACATGCTTATACAATAGCCATACAACCTTAATCACAACTAGAATAGGAAGTAGGCATAAACATCACATAGTATGATCATCATAACCACACACTCATATATTTATCAATTTCTCTTCAAGGACATAGTCAACACATATATAATGACAATAAAGTAAACACCGCCACCATAAGTCGACCATACCACACAATGCCATGCAAGGCTTCATCAACTACAATAATACAGAAAACTAGAGGAGATAACATTCTTACCAATTTCTCACCCTTTGATCATCATTGATCAATACACCTTTTCACAAACAATTAATATAACAAGGCAGTAGCTAAAGGTGCTCTAATAATAAAATACGCCATTCCTAAGACACCACAAGACCAAGCTACAACTAGTACAATAAATCACCAATATACTAGAAAGTAGGAGGACATAGTTTTTTAACCATATTCACCTGCATTGATCATCAATTATATTTCATTAATAGCATCAATCTGGGGTAGTAGCTAGAGACATCATATTCAAGTTTAATTCATGCTTTATTTACCCTAGAATTAAGGTCACATAATGTTGAATACAATATTCAACTCATAGGCTAGAATAAACTAGATCAATTGATTCCAATCCTTCTTCGTTTGATCATACATGATTTATAATTACAATTCAATCATATTATCAACTTTAAACAGTAGCTATAATCATCATCACCTATTCGAATTCAACATTAACTCATAAAAAGGGCAATGTTACAGTGAATCGTGGAAATCTAAGCTAAGCATGTTAAAATCTTCATATATTGATCCACATGGATCCTTCATCATCAATTATTCATTAATTCACGTAAATAACAGCAGATATGGACAATTCAATGTAAGATAATCACAATTTAACCATTAACAAGCCATGATCACAATGACCATGCAAGGTCTAAATCAATTTCTGAGAAGGGACATGCGTTCATCAGGCAATTAGATTAAAATCACATTCAAACCAAGCCATTAACATCAATTCATCACGATTTAACCATTTAAAACTTTTTTAGAAAGAACTCATGGATAGATTGAAGAATAATAACTTTGATCATGAAATCTCTTTTGAAACTTTGATATTAACTCTCTAGACGGAAGGATAACTCGTGATGACGGATCACCATACCTTTTTATTAAAGAAAAATACCTTCACTAGTAACTCAAGATCATGAGTTGGATAATTCTTCTCATGCAGCTTAAGTTCTATAGAAGCATAGGCTACTACTTTCCCATGTTGCATAAGAACACACCCTAAGCCCACTTAGGATGAATCACAATATACAAAAAAGCCCTTGGTACCCTACGGTAAAGTCAATATCGGAGCGGAGGTAAGCCTCTTTTTCAAAATTTGGAATCATCTTTCACATTCCTCCGACCACTCTAGTTTCACACTCTTTTGGGTCAAGGTACTCAAGGCAGATGCAATGGATGCAAAACGATCCACAAACCACCTATAGTATTCCGTTAGACCCAAGAAACTTCTAATGTCGGCTAGAGTAAATGTCCTAGGACAATTTTTAACCACCTCGGTTTTCCCTAGATCAACCTCAACTCCCTCACTAGAAATGATATGACCAGGAAATGCCACCGACCTCAACCAAAACTCATATTTTCTGTACTTGGCAAATAGTTGATGTTCCTTAAGCACTTGTAATACGACACTGAAATGGTCCATGTGTTCACCCTCATTATTTGAATATACAAAGATGTCGTCAATGAATACAATGATAAATGAATCTAGGTAACTTCGAAACACCCTATTCATTAGGTCAATAAACGCCGTCGGGGAATTAGTGAGACCAAATAAAATTATTAGGAACTCATAGTGACCATATCTAGTTCGAAATGCCGTTTTTGGTATATCCTCACCTCTCACCCTAAGTTGGTGATAATTCGATCTCAAGTCAATCTTAGAAAAACAGCTTGCCCCTTGGAGTTGATCAAACAAGTCATCAATCCGATGGTGAGGATACTAGTTCTTAATAGTGACTTTATTTGTCACGACTGGAATCTAGACCCCAGACGAGACCGGCGTCGTTGACCTCTCAGAGGTCGTAGACAAGCCTACATACGTCATTCTTACTTCATCTAAGTTAATTTTAGCGGAAAATTTGAAACTTTTTGTTTCTTAACTTACTTATTAAACATTCTCATTAATACATAATTGTTCACCATCAACCATCTAATATTAAGATCATCAAATGAAAGGAATAGTATAATATCGTAATAAAGATGTACTTGCCAAAATGGCACCAATACAATGTCTGAATAAAACAGGAAAGAAACACTAGTGGAACATGATCCACTAGCTCAACTCTAAAACTAAGCTAGAATATAAATGGCAGTATCCTCGAAAGAATGAGGGCCTACCAAGTCCGGATGAATGCTCGACGTCCGGATAGCTTCAGCGTCAACCTGTAGCTCTAGCGTCCACTTGTTCCTGAACCTCAAATTGTAGAGTTGTATAGGGTTAGTACACACTTGTACTAAGTATGGGTATATGCAAGCACACACCAAGGACATGCATGAGAAAAGATAGCTCTTTCCTAACGACATGATTATGGAAAGTCAAGTCAGTGGACTTGCCAAATTGAGATTAGGAAAGTTAGTGAACCTTCCAAATTTTGATTAGGAAAGTCAGTGAGATTTCCAAATTTGGATTAGGAAAATCATGCAATGAGAGTAACATGCATCATCATAATTAACATCTTACACATAGCACATAACATCTTACACATAGCACATATCATAGCACATAACATATAGCACATAGCTTCTTTCATATGATTCATTCATATGCCATGAGACCTTGGAATCATGGACTTGACATTAAGACTTTCCAAAATGAGGGCTCAACATATGGGACCTCAACTAGGGAGTCTTCATTAGCAAACACAGAGTCTGCTTCATTCATTCATACGTACTTCATTTCATTTCGTTCATAGGCCAGTGTGAACACCAGTTATACCTAGGGTGTAGTTCAAGACTTTCATCAGGTTTGCTCTGCAATGATCAAGAATAACCTAATGTCATTACCTGAGTCTAGATCACCTCTTGATCATCCTATCCTAACACCTTTGGTATTATTCATTTCATTATGTGCTTCATTTGAGGCTGGCCTCATTCATCCATTGGGAACTTTAACTTTAACCGACATAGATCATGTGAGTATCATGAAATCCAGTGTCTCCCCCACACCGAAAAGAGGTGGAATCACCGGCCAAGGTGACCCAAAAACATGCTAGAGTACATGGGAATTTAACCCCGCCAGATCCCTATATTGGCAGTATAGGTTCGAAGACCAGGAGATATAAGGAGACCCATACCCGGCAAGCCGACAGTCTCATCTCATGAGAGTTATGTGAACCTCCGCCTTTCCCTAAAGAAGGCATCACCGCTCATAGCTAGTCTATCGGTGCTCAGTATAAAGTTCCATTACATTCAACTCATACGTCATGGAAGATGGCTTCTAGTATGAGGACATCATAGCTCAATAGATGATTTCTCATATCATCATTAGTATTAAGTGTGTTAATCTCAATACTTTCATTAGAGTGTTCATAGAGACTGGTCTCTTCATTAACTTTACACTCTCATAGGTGAGTACGTTTTGGTAACATTTACTTAGGCTCATTTGAGATTGCTCTCATCTTTCACATTATCCTCTTATCATGTTGTCACCACATTCATTAACATTAGCACATTTGCTCTTCATAATTACTCACCCCATTTTATGTGAATGTTCATTTCATCATATGCCAATATACATGGCCATTTGTGTGTTTCACACTCTTGCTTAACCCTTCTAGGGTTTCGCCATTTCATTACATAATAATCATTTTCATTGTATGCCAATGCACTAGGCCATTTAGTGTGTTTTACACTCATACTTAAACTTTCTAGGGTTACATCATTTCATTACATACATCTTAGGTTCACTTCTTTAAAACGTATGCTAGACTTATGAGTCTATACACACAAGCCATGAGGCTTCATTTATAATTCGTTAAGTAATTCATACATTTCTAAGATTATGTAGTACAAGACTTATGTATCTTGTATATATGCCAAGATCTTGATTTCGATCTAAGTAGGTGGCATTATTCTTGGATATTTTGTTCACGTATGACTTATGTATCAATACGGAAGTTTGGGCAAGGAAACCCAAGTTCGAATCACTTGGATAACATTTATATTTTTCATTGATTTTATTTTTAATCTCCATGATATTGGGACTCTAAATTGAACCTCAACATTAACATTGTATCATTAGTTTTCTACTTGGTTTTCTTCTTAAGTTGGCCGAAGGGTTGTGGGTTCGAACCCCCACAACCCCTTTTTATTTTTCATTAAAATACTATAGTCCCATTTCGCCTAAATCAAGAGGTTGTGGGATCAAACCCCCATGGCCACTTTTATTATATTCATTATATACGCTGGAAAAGGGAGGTTGTGGGTTCGAACCCCCACAACCTCCTTATTTAAATTTAAATTCGCTAGAGGCTGTGAGGTGGTGGGTTCGAACCCCCACCGCCTCCTTTTTTTTTTATGAAATTTCGCTAGGCTAAGCATTTTGGCAGTGAGGTTGTGAGCCCCCACAGCCTCACTTCATTTTCTTAATTAATTTCGCTCCTCCCTTTCTATCCCTGAGGTCGTGGGTTCGATTCCCACGCATCACACCTTCTTTTTCTTTCATTTCTCTTCTCTCCTTCGCAACCTGGAGGTCGTGGGTTTGATTCCCACGCTTCCCATTTATTTGTTTAAGTTATTGTTCTCCTCTTTCTCATCCAGTGTCGCGAGTTCGATTCCCCCGAGCCCCATTTTTCATCTTTTTCTCGCGATTTACAGTAGCCTAACGGGTGAGGTCACAGGTTCGAATCCTGGTGGCCTCACCCCTTTAAAATTCATTTAAATTTCCAAATTTCTTTGTTAAGCTTTAGTCTAAATTAATATTGCATAGTTACTGGAAATTTTGGTCATTTTTCAACTCATTTTCATCAACGTTTTCACATGATTCATAGGGTGCATTCATAAATCATTTTAACACATTTTTAGGCGCATCTTTCATAAGTTTATTTGGCTAAAAGATTGTTATTTAAATCAGCCACATTTAACTACCATGAACATCACGTTGTGTACAATTTTTGCACATAAAATATCAAGATAAAACAGGCTAATTTACAATTCCAACAGTGAGTAAGTTCACTGCCAAACGTGCACACACACATAATTTATTTTTTCGATCACACATAGCTTGTCATTTTATTGATTTCACATACATAAACATATATACATTCAATACAAAAACACCATACATACCTAAATCTACCAGCAAACAAAACCCAACCTACGAATCATTGGGAGCTAGTGACAAGGACATGCAAAGGGGTGAACAACCCTAGTTTTCGGAGTGAATATCTTGAATCATAAGGGGTCTCTTGGGAAAGGGACCAAGAGAGAAGAAACCCATACCTTAATTTCTTTGTTCAAACGTGAAGTTGCTGCCCAAATCTTTCTCCAAAACCACGTCCACTCACCTAAAGTTTCATCACCAACTCGACGGAATCTCCCCTTGCCTTAATGTTTTTGATTAACTTATTTTTCTTAGACTTTTTCGTGAGTTCTTCAACTGTGATGAACTTTTGTTAAGGCTTCTGTTCTTTTCATTAATTGGCAGAGAGAAACAAGAGAGTTTTGAGCGTGAAGATGTGATAGACGTGAGAGAGTGAAACGTGTGAAGTTGTTTAGGATTAGATGATGACTTAGTCAATTTAGGACTCTCCTTAATACTTAAAATCTGATTTAATTATTTATACATGAAAGGACCATTTTGCCCTTACAAACAATCAGATTTTAATAATAAGTAAATCATAAATTCGTTGCTTCCAATGAGGCTTGAACAAGAGTGACACCATTTCGCAAAAATGGGTCACTTCGGGTCGACCCAACCCGAATTGATGCTTTAATTAAATTAATTAATCAATTAATTAATTTCTTAGGGTAATTACAATATTACACTTGGCCTGGAAAAGACCATTTTACCCCTAGACCCTCAAAACTCAAGATTTCTTCTTTTTAAGTCCGGTAAAGACTCCTTCGATTAAATCTTCGTTTTCGAGAGCCCTACATGGTTGGTTCCAACCTTTACAAGCTCAATTAACTCCCCAAGTTAGTTGGCTTGGCCATATTAAGGGTTCTAAGGTCTGGTTCTACGCGTATCAATCCATGTGAACCTTGGTCAATCGCAAGCATTCTTGACACCTTAAGCATTTGTCTTATTAATTTTTTTTAGGGTTGTTACATTATTGAGTTGGAGATAATCAATGCATAGTATAAGGGACCCATCCTTCTTCTTCACAAATAATACCGGAAAACCCCATTGAGAAATACTAGGTCTAATGAAGTCTTTGTCTAGTAAGTCTTTGAGTTGAGACTTCAACTCTTTCAATTCGTATGGAGCCATTCGATAAGGTGGAATTGAAATGGGGTTGTTACTTGGTAGCAAGTCAATACCAAAATCAATTTCTCGTTCGGGAGGGATCCCGGGAATATCATTAGGAAAGACCTCCGAAAATTCACTTACTACGGGGACCGACTCAATGGGATGATTTACGAAGTCTAAATCTTGGACTCTTCCATTATTGTATAAACACCCTTTAGAGATCATCTTACAAGCCTTTAGACAAGAGATAATACGACATCAAGGAATATAATTGCCCCCTTCCAATCTAAGACAGGTTCATTAGAAAAATTGAACTTGACAATTATTGTCCTTCAATCAATGGAAGCAAAAAAATCATGAAACCAATCCATCCCCAAAATGCCATCAAAATCGACCATATCAAGTTCTACTAATTCAACATTAGTAACTCTATTGGGAAACATTATACGACAATCTTTATATACCCTCTTTGCAACCACCTACTCACCCACCGTGTGGACACCATAAAAGGTTCATTAAAGATATCGGGCAAAATATTAAACTTACTATATACCAAAGGAGTAACAAAAGATAATGTAGGAACCGGATCAATTAAAGCATAAACATCAATAGAGAAGACTTGTAATATACCGGTCACCACATTGGGAGAACTCTCTTGTTCACCCCTAAAGTTAAGTGCATAAAAATGATTCTTCTTTGGAGCATCCACATTGGAACCACTATATTGAGCTTTCCCGCTACCTTTGTCTTTCCCCTTCAAATTAGGGAAATCCCTAACTTTGTGGCCACTCTTTCCACACCAAAAGAAATTGTCCGTCCCAACAAGGCAATCACCATAATGCTTCTTACCACACTTTCCACAAGTTGGCTTCTTGCTTGGTGACCTATTACCTCTTCCCTTTTGAGACTTAGGGTTAGACACCCTATCATCACGAGCCTTGGGAAATTTAGAAGGAAATTGATTAGAAAACCTCTTCTTGAACCTAGGCTTGTTTTGGATATCAATACTAGCCTTTGAAGAAACACCATTATATGACCTTGCCCTATTTGCATCATTACTCTTCTTCTTAAGCTTGCCTCTTCCAGTTGTTAGGCATGAACCGTGAGACGAGAAATATTCATATTATCATGTAGAATAGCCGAACGATATTCTTCTTTGAAGTCATCAGACACTCCTTTTACAAGGCCGGTCATCTCATCCCTCTGGTCGTAAACCAAAAAAGGAGCATATTTCTACAACTTAGTAAATTTAAAACAGTATTCAAGCACACTCATACCTCCTTGACGAAGGTTGATGAATTCTTCCACCTTACTTCCGTCTTTTCCCTTGGAAACAAACTATCAAGAAAATCCTTCTTGAAAATCTTCCATGTCACCGGACCACCTCTAAGTGTCCTATTACCACTCCATTGCACATAACAAGTTTGGGCCACATTTTTGAGTTGATAGGCCACCAACTCGGCCTTCTCAATTGAGGTCACACACATAGCATAGAGAATTTTATAGACCTCATCGAGGAAATCTTGAGGGGAATCATTCGATTTTGAACCGAAGAACATAGGTGGGTTCATCATTGTATAGTCTCTCAAACGAGAGGCCATAGTGCAAAATGTTATAAGACTCAGGGTTCAACATCCTTATTCACTTGGGCCATCATGGCTTGGACTTGAGAAGTGATGTCCTTGGCTTATGAGGTCATGGCTTGGGCCAAATCGAGAAAAGCCGCCCTTACTCTCAATCTGTTATAGGTGGAGGAACAACCGGAACTTGATCACCCATAACAACTTATTCAATTGGAGGCACTTGGTTGTCTTGTGGAGGATCTTGGTTGTCATTAGATCCTATATTAGCAATGCCTTCTTCGGCCCTTCTTGCCGCTGCTCTTAGAGTGTTCATACCTATAACCATGATAGAAGGTTTAGGTTAAAGCACATAACAAGACTCTAGAGGCACGACATATGAATACAAGGAGATGAGAGTTTCTAAGCATTACACAGTCTCTCATTCATACGTGTGGCATGCTTCACAATTATGAATAAACATCTACATAGATGTGGTTTAATGAGACATCTTTTCTAGGGACATTCAACCTCATGCTCTAATACCATGTTTGTCACATCCGGGAAGTACCCCAAAATGTAACAGGCATCGTCGTCATCGGAGAGGACTAGGATTAGCCTCGTAGCATTCATCATTCATAGGTTAAAAATGTGGAAAATTTAAAACTTTTCATCTATACTACTTTATGAGGTTTACTTAGACCTCTCGCTTACACATAATATATTCATATCGAGTATACATAGACCCTTCATATAAGAAGATTACATAGTCTTGTACTTTTATGGAACATATATATATAAGATACATACCATAATTTTAAAACGGATGTCTTTAATTAAACCATCTAAACGGAGTCAAATAAACATGGGCATAAAAACTTACACAGTGTAGAAATGCCACTTAGCGCTTACAACAATATCTTGAAACAACATGAATGAAATGATCATCTTTAGACTATAACAAAGAACCATAGCTAGAGTAATAACAAGGCATCATCCTCGGACTTGAGGACATACCCAATTCAAGAATGATTCCAAGACTTCCTTGCAAATTGTTACGAACCCTTCAATGACCGAAACCTAAAATGTTTGGGACAAAGGGAGAAATGGGGTTAGCACATCACTTATACTAAGTATGGGTACATATGCACACACAACATAAAAATCATGCTACAAGGGGAAATTTCATTAAAGAATGCTAATTTACTTTGAAAAGCCTTATGTACATTCATGAACAATTACAAGTCATAAGCACATATTCCTTAAGTCAAAACCGTGTACATCACAAAACCAACAATACCAAGTCTAGTGAAGTTAACATGTATATCAACATAATTGAGCCATAATATAGACAACTCTATCATCAAGTTATAATATCAACAAGCATGTATAAGATTTCATAACATCATAATCTAAGTAAGATTGTTACTCATTAACCCCCATTAAGTCCACTAGTGCAATGACTAAGTAAGGCCCCATAACCTCACCCAGCCAAATAAACTCAATACGAACTATAAGCAATGCCCAACTTTACATATTATATCATTGAAAGTAAATATCATCATACTTTAGCAATAGAGACCAAACACATGTTCATAAGTGAAACCTATATCACATAATGTGATTAACATGTAAGATTAACATATACATATCATTAACATTTATAAGCATATAACCACATAAGAACATCCTTTCATGGCTAACTAGTGCAATGTATAGGTAGAGTCCCATACCCCTACCTAGAATAAGTCAAACCCCTTAGGTCATCCTAGTTAGAGTTCACTTCATTACTTCATTTTACCTTTTGGGAACATCTTGCCATAACTAACATAGACCAAATGAACTAATGTGGAATTCAGTGTCATGGAACCTTACACTGAAAGAAGGCGGACTACTTACCAAGGTAGTTCCAAAAATGAACATAGCATCTATGTGGATCCACTAGCTAGTATTCCTATGGGGGAAACATAGTTCAAGAACTAGGAGATGTAGTTGGGACCCTGTTTATGCTACATGCATTATAGTCTCCAATCTAATGAGAGATTAGTGATCCTACCTTCCTTATGTGGGAAGGGACACTCCTCACTTCTAGTTCGCTCAGTGCTATGCTAGTCTCCGAGTCAGTCCGCGCTTTTTCGAAGAATCCTGCACCCATGGGCATACGGCCTGGCAGGCCTTCCCTTTCCGCCGGAGCTTCATGGGCGTTGCCCCGTTCCCCAATCAGATGTTTGGATGTGAGCTATACTCCGCGAGGAGCCAAACGGGCGTATGGCCTTGCCTTGCCATTTGACCTCTTTTCCCGTGTGACTAGGAATGCTCAGTGACAACCTCTCAATTACCGGAGAGCGGATTCTTTATTACTGACTTTTCGCGGTTGATCGCACCTCGCACCTAAAGGAGTCGGTCCTTGTGAGGAGGAGGACTCTTCTCTTGCTGTCAAAAGTGCTTACTCATGGTCTATCGTGCAGTTGATGATATCATTCTGGACTAGTTTCCAGGCATACGCCAACCATACATACCGCTTTCTCGTTCTGGAATTTCTTAAGATTAAGGTTCGAAAGTCCCTTCTGAAATTTCTAACTTACTTTAGGTCATAGGGTATATCCCTCATATAGTCATCATCATAGCTCCATAGGAATTGTATGAGTATTTTACTTTCATTAAAATTCACACATGTGAGGTTAGCAAATTTACAAAGGCACATAGGAAAATTCATCACCACCTTTACGTCATTACATCTTAGACAACAACTCACAAGTCATAATTCAAGACATTCCAATTAAAAATCATAATAACCCTAATTAATCTCATCATAAGGTATACTTCAATATAACCTCATCAATAAACACAAGCGATCATAATTTATGTAAAGGATTGAGATCACAAGACTTACCCCATCTCCTTCACAAGCCCTCATCAAAGGTTTTACTATCAACCATCCAATTCAACCCAACGATGGGTGTAATAACATCATTCAATAGTAATCAATACAATAACTAGGTCAATAACATCATCACTATCCCAATTATCTTCAATTGATAACCTAGTGTTAGGGGAATAGGGTTCATCATGAATTCTTCAAGAAATAGATTCAATCCAAACAATATTGTACTCTAGACAGTCCGTGAATGAATTTTAAGAGATAAAACAAGTCTATGAATCAATGCATTCATCAATTCCCATTAATTTATAAGCAAGATTAAAGATTTGGGGGATTTGGGGAAAGGCACATGATCCACATGAATTTGCCCAAATTATTATCAATTACTCAACAATATAATCTTAATTATTAATATTAAATCACAATTAATCATAATTTATCATCAATTTATAGTTTAGAAGAAAAAAAATTAGAACAGAAAAAAACTTGGAATCTTCAAAGTGGTTGTGCGTCGCGGGGACAATTTCACATTTTATTTTTAAAATCCAGGTTGAGGCAGTGGACCTCGTAGAGTGCCCATGTCGCAAGGCAAAATTTCCCACCCCACGTGTCAGCTGCGCGTCGCGCAGTGACCTTCAATTCTGGGCTACCGCAAGCTGCTTTGGAAGCTTGCTTGCCAAGGTTTGGGTCCTACTCCTGGACCCTTCGGCGGTCATTGGGGAGTCCTTACTGGATATTTGGACCCTTTTTACTACATTCTAACTATTTAAAGTCTTTTTATAAGTTTTGGACCTCATATGACCTTCCCAAATCTTCACCAAACATAGGGATGTCAACTAGTTTGATTTAGCTAGTTTCCGGACGTCATGGACGTTTCTTGTCACCTTGACTCTAAAACTTCCTAAATGGTTTATAATCATTATTTTAGGCTTATAAATAGTGTTGTAAGGTTTATTTCATCATGTGAGGTTCTAGCTTATGTCATGGACTTTCGGAGTGTTATAGTGGTAGCTAACTCTAGGGCTAGAATGAATAAGTTTGTGATGGGTGTCTAGTTTGGTGGAAGAAGAGTGTCATACAACAATGCTACATAATAATATGTATATCTCTAGACTCATGGTGTATGCTCAACAAATTGAGGAGTCAAAGCTTAGAAAGATGAATAGGTATGGGAAGACAGTTAGGTCAGATGAACCAAGTCAACCTAAGTCTAAGAAGAGGTTTTATAATAAAACTTCTTCCATGGTGAGCACGGATAGGGTTCCCAACCAAAATTCCAAAGGATGGAATGGAGGTGACCCTACTTATGAGAGGACAAGATGTGCTACATATGGGAAGCAACACTTGGGTACATGTCTTGCTGGTACGGATGGATGTTTTTGAAGTGGTAGCAAGGGTCATAAGATAGGAGATTACCCTGCCCTCAAGGTAAAAGGGAAGGAGACTAACCAAGCTCCTCAAGATTGTCTGGAACCTAATACTCAAAGGAAAAACCATTTTTATATGCTTCAACCTAACAAAGGATCTAATCATGAATAAAGCCCCCGGTGAGTTATAGTTCCTTATGATTTTTTTTATTTGTTCTTATATGAGTTTACCCTAAGTGGGAGAGAATGGGTTGAGTAGTAAGGTGGTTGATGCCTTTATCTTTTCCTTTTGTTCTTACTCAAGCGTGAGACCAAAATCTTAATAGTTTGGTTATGTCATGGAGTCTTGTATTCCAGTATGAGTTGGATGTGTCCTTATGTTATTAGTGACTTGATGGTATAATGCTTTGCATGCTCTTAATTATATCCTAGAATGTATGGGAAATTGATAGTTAATCCATATTTCTCATGCTAATGTGCATCTAATGATAATTGCTTCAAAGATTGTTATGCCTATATGCCAATGTCTAATTTGAAAGTTATTGCATGTTGAGCCTTATAATGAAAATATGAGCATGTTTAAAGTTTGAGAAAGTATTTACTCCATAACGCAATGAAAATGATGAAGTATGTATGCACTTTGAATTGTGGAAATAGTTCCTAATTGATTTTTTTGCTTACAGAGCATAAGTATGTGAAGTTGGTGTTCCTTGTGAATAGGGTGCATTGACTAGAAGTTATTTGTATGATGTGTTGTGCTTATGAACTTCCGGTGAAGCCTCTTAGTCCTTGAAGGTGTTTTAGTATCATTCCAGGACGAATGTTGTCCAAGTGGGGGAGAATGTAACAACCCTCAAAACGAAAGAGGATTAATGGAGCCTATAATGTGCTTAAAGAATTAATAAGTAGTTAATAACGTGTTAATATAATGAAGAATATCTTAGGGGTTCAATTTTAAAGAGTTTAGAAGTTGAACGTCCAAGACGTTTGGAAACTAGTCTTGTATGTGCTATTGTGCCTTTGCATATTTTATGTGTAGTTGAGTGTTCAAATTTAGAGGAAAGGATACTAATACCTACTTGTTCATGGTTAGGGACGGAACGTCCGGGTACGACTCACCAAGGACCACCATTAGCGTCCTTGAAGAGGACCCAAGACTTGCCATGAAAGCTGCCAAACACTCCCCAAACGACGAGCCTAGTCGATGCTCCATAAGTCAATCGACGCCCGTCAGTTGGGGGCATAGGTCCACACTTAGGTGATGGTAATATTAGCCTCCAAAATACAGCCTCTGAATTAAAGGACACCCATATATGATGGACCGTCGATCAGACGCCTCCTCCTACATAGTGCCCGTCGTTTGAAGCGTGCAGTTCTACCTGCAACTTCGGTCAGCTTATGGGTGAATTGGGAAATTCACCCCATGTCCTAATTAACTAGGATACATATATTTTAGGGTTTGTTATGTATTTTAAGTTGGTTTATATCCCTAAACCTAATTTTAGACTTCACTTTTCAAAATCAAAACCTCCCACCCAAGAAAAACTCTCTCAAGACTCCATTGATGCTTGAACTCAAGGTAGAGCTAGGACTGAAGATTTGTAGTTGTTTATTAACCAAATTTTGTTGATTGTTTTCCAATAAGGTATGGTAGTTCATCCTTGATTTTTCATTCATTCTAGGAGCCAATCCAAAGGCTTTTCAAAAAGGTTTCAAATTCCAAAATTCTTCTATTTTGAATTCTAAGAATGGGTCTTTGCATGAAAATGTTTTAATGGATGTATTATTATGTTTTCAATATAAAGTGATGGTTTATGATAAGAAAAACTCAATGGACCCATGTTCATACAAATTTTCAATTTTTGACTTATGAATTGGGTTTGATGAATATGGTTAGATAATGTTAGAGTTGTGATTCTTATGTTGTATGGTGAATTACCTACTGACTTTTAATGCTTTATTATGATGATTTTATGGAGAATTGATAAAAGGTGGTAAAGTCTTGGATGAAGGGTAAGTGACCTATCTTGCTTAGTTCATATTGATTTGATCTTGAGTTTTATGGTCCACTTATGGTAGCGGTGTTTACTTGATGTATATGAACATATAGTAATTGTGATTATGGACTTGAAGGCATTGAATGTAATTTAAAGTGATGTTATAATGTATATACATGAGATGTATTATTAAGTTTTCATTGTATGCCTTGAAGATGCTATGTCTAAATGAAGTGCAATGTGAATGTGAAGCATGATAGTGTGTGAATTACGATGAATGTAGTATGATCATGTTTAGAAGTCAATGTTATGAATGATGGTGATTATTTGAAAGGTGTTCTCACATGTACTCACACATATACTATGATTGAAAGAATGAAGCTAATGAATAAAAATGGGGGAAATTAGGGTAGGCACTATTCGTAAGTAGAGAGGAAGTATCTAGTACCATCCCTACTATTCCTAAGAACTCTAGTTAATGAAAAAGGGGGATTTTGGCGTAGACACTATTCGTTAGTTGAAATGAAGTGTTTAGTAGAAACCTCACTATTCCGAAGAGCTTTCCAAAGAAAGGTTGGAGGTTGGATACTCTTAGTAAGTTTTGATGTGGTATTCAAAAGTAACCTCTATGAATAAGTACTTGTCGTTAGTTGAGATGTAGTACTAAATAGTTATTCCTTAACCTATACTCAATGAATCTAAAGAATGTTTAAGACTCCATGGGGGAGTTATGCTTAGCACAGAGAGGATTTGATGAAGGGGTGTATACTCTTCGTGAGTAGAGAGTTTGTATCCAATGTACCTTTTGAGATGAGTGTTCTTCGTTAGTTGAGATGAGTAACTTAGAAGAAATATCCTTATACCTTAACTATGCGCGCGCATTGGACTAGCTGTTGGATATCCAAGTAAAGGATAATGAATTATGCTACCTTAGGCAAGTGGGGATCCCTCATCCGGTAGGGGTCAATACCGGGATTCCATGTGTAGCTCTCATGGTCTATGTTGATTAAAGCTAGCCCCCACAAAATGAATGTATGAACTAGGTATTCCAAAGGGTGTAATACTTAGGGTAGGTGGTGGAATTGGTCGCCATCCATACATTGCACACGTAGGAATTCGGAGGGAGTCTTGGTGTGTCCTTGTAATGTTAATGAATGAATGGGTTACTATATGATGTTAAGGAAGTAAGTTGACTTTATGTATATGTTAATGAAGCATGTTGAATGCATGACTAGTGTTAGTGAATCATGTTGATAAAGTGTCTAATGTTGATGAAGGCTATGTAATTATGAATGTGATGTGCCCAATCTAGACTGATTCCTAAGGAGCACTAAGTGGAAGTTGTAGTATGAGTTGCTACTTTCACATTGCACTAGTGTAACTTGGGGATTTTCTTAGAGGATGATTTTCATGTGGAGACCTGATATGCATGAATGTTTCTTCTAAGTAATAAATGTGGACTTGTTAAAATGAAATGAAGTATCCTTGTCTTTGGTAGTCTTAAGGATCATCTATGTAATGACCCCAAAATGATTTTGGTCCTAGTAGAGCCTAAAATGTGTTTCATGAGCTTAAAAGGGTCTTAAAATGAATAAATATTGTGTTAAGAGGCAGTATATAGAGTTTTGGAGATTTTGGAAGTGAAACGTTCAAGAACGTCCAAGACTTTGAAAGTTAGCCTTGAAACGTGCTAGCGTGCCTGAGTATGTTTCACAAGGTTTTATGTAGTGTTTCGAGCTCAAATTAATAGGGAAGGTTCCTAAAATCTAGACGGTGGTATTTAGTGTGGAAATGTCTGGGCACGACTACCCAAGTACAACCTAAGGGTTCCTTGAGGAGGACCCAAAATGTGGAAAGTGCGCTGACTTGGCAGTGTCAAGGGACGACTTCCATCGACGCCCCATCACTTGAGCTACGTCCCATCAATTGGGGACGTCACTGCACACTTATACATGGGATTTGATCCCCCAAATGAGGACTCTGTGACAATAAAGACGACCTGCAGTACGGCGCCGTCGTTCCATCGACGGTCCGTCGATGGGAGACTGCAATTTCCTGCAACTCGCTGCCAATTAATGGGGTGAATGGGAAATTAACCCCACTACAAATAAATAAATAGGCAGTTAAATAAGGTGGTTTAGGTATTTTATGAGTATTTAAACAATAAGATACTCATTTAGACATTAGACTCCAAGATCAAAATGTCTCCCTCTCCAAAACCCTCTCAAGAACACAATAGAAGAAGAGAAACTGGAGGCTGCTCTTAGGATGAATTTCACCAAGGATACAAGATAGGATTAAGGATCTAATATAAGGTATGTGAATCTTACTTATCCATGGATTCTTCCATTCATGGAGTCCCCCTAATTTTCCTCAATTATGAATCCAAAGAACCCCAATCAAGAGAGGGTTGTGATTCCATTGTGAGTAAGGCTTGATTATGATTCCAATATTGTGGGTAGAATTCAATTATGTTCATATGATGAATACATTATGTTTTTATGAATTTTTCATGGTGAATTGTAGTATTTGATGTTGAAGGTGATCATGGTGATTTTAGGCCATTATAGGCTAGATGAAGGTTGTAAGTTGAACTTGCTAATTCAATTGTATTGTATGAAATTAGATCATGATTGAATCACCTAAATATGAATTGAACCAGTCCTAATTGATCTAGGCTGGTCTTTACTTGTAAAGTTGGAATTTGACCTATGTGATCATGTATATCTAGACTTACCTTCTAATGATCAAATTGAATGAATTAACTTGTAATTGAACATGGATCATTATAGAATGAAGTTAGCTTTAAATAGTAGAGCTTGTAGGCCATTGAATCTAGGGCTTTGGGGGTCAAGTCATGATGAAGGGATTGTGATGATATTTTCTTTCTCTTTTACACTTAGACATGAACAAGTTAGGGGAAGCAAGTTCTCTCTCATAGATGACTCTAGGTTGACCTAAGAATCTAAAATGAATCAAGACATGATGAATTAGAATAGCTTTAATTTTTTTTATTAGTTACATCAAATGTAGTTGACTTGGTGAGATAAGATCAATGCATGATAGCTTGAGATGGTAGATCTGAAGGATAGGTTGAGACAATAAATCTTAAGGAGGCTTGAGTTGAAATACTCATGGTAGCTTGAGATTTTGAAAACTTATGGAAGTTTGAGTTGAATTACACATGGTAGCTTGAGGTGATGAACTTCATGATAGCTTGGGACGGAGGAAGTGAACTTTCTCATGTTTAGTTTGGTATTGTGTTGCTAGGAAGCTTGACAATGATAGATTGACTTGGTTTGGCCAAAACCATTTCGTGGTAGATTTAGGGGAAAGGCCTATACTCTCCTAATGTTAGCTTGATATGCATGTAGGGTGTATTTCATGAAATAGCTTGCGATAGGTTTGTCATGGTAGCTTAGGTTTGAGGATTCATGCTCCCCTATGGATTAGCTTGCATATTCATGATTGGTTGCATGATGATTATGATGGTTGTATCCTTCCTCAGTTAGCTTGGTTAGTATGATGATATGTTTTCCATGGTAGTAGGTCTATTATGATAGTAAGTGGAGCTTAATAGACTAGGCTGCAAGATAAGTTATCTTGTATTAGGTTAGTCTATAGAAGTACTAAGTGTGGATGGTAGTATGGGATGCTATCCATACATAGAACAAGTATGACTTGAAGCTACCTATGACATGACCCCTATGAGATTTATGGTTAGCTTGGATAGTGGCTATAGTTTCATTCCATTACATGATTGAATTAAGATGATAGTTCCTTGTAAATATGAAGTAGGTCTATCAGTGAAACCTAAAGTTAACGAAAGATAAGAGGGTGACTTCAATATACGCTTAGTGTGTGAGGTAGAATGAGATGACTCGCATGCATTGCACAAGTGTGCTTTGAGGTGACCCAGGTGCATAGTGCTCATATGATTATGATGAACCTAAAGGCTTAATTATGAAAGTGGATTATGATCAATAATGACCAAAGAGAGGTACTTAGCTATGGTAGTAGTATGGGATGCTACCTTAGCCTTGCACAAGTATACTTGGAGGTGGCTTGTGAAGTAGTTCATTTCTGTAAGAAGGAAAATGTAACACTTCGAAGTCCAAGACCTAATCTAGATCCACAAATGAGTTTCCAAGGCTTTAAACAGTGCTTTAAGACCTATAATAATGCTTATAAACTATTTAGGAAGTTTTAGAGTAAAGACGTCAGGAAACGTCCATGACATCCGGAGATTAGTAAAATAGGTGCTAGTGTGCATTTGCCTATTTTACGGGGTTTTAAGAGTCAGAATTTGTTGAAAAATTGTGGAAAGGTATCTAACAAGTCTTAGAGTATATTTAGGGTTGAAACGGCTGGCTACGACTCCACAAGGACCACCCTAAGGGTCCTTGGAGAAGACCCTTCAAATTGACCTTAAAAGGTTGTGTTGGCAGTGGCTACCTACGAAGCCAATCAAAGAGGCGTCGTCTGAGTGACGAGGCATCGATTTCTCCATAGTCCCACACTTAGCCAAAATCAAAGACTAGTCCAAGACCAGTCTCTTGCAAGAACCACAGTTTTGCAGGACGGTTGGTTCAAGGGTCGTCGACTGACCTACAGACCGTACGTCGGGGTCTCGTTATTCAGGTCTGTGTTTTGATGTTCGACTTTAAGTGGGTTCTTTTAATAAGTTATTTGGTTAGTTGGTTAATTAAGAGTTAGGGGATGTCTAATTGTGTTAATTAACGACCTATATAAAGACCTAAGCCTAATTAAACTAACCCAACTTACTCAATTCCCAAACTCAAATCTCTCTTCATTCTCTCTACTCTCTCTCTCCCCAAAGAAGACTCCATAGAAGACCAAGGTCAAAGGGCTTTAGGGCAGCAACAACTTCACTTCCCTCCATCAATCTTCAAGGAATAACAAGGTATGTGAACTCTTTGTAACGCCCCGTAATTTCCATGACCTATACTAGAGACTCATATGTTGAATAATGATGTTTTAGACATAAAATGACAGTATTAAACCTAATTAGTTGGTATTAGAAACAAAAGCTAAGAAACAACCTTGACGTCCAGAAACTAGGGCAAGTTGAACTTGTAAACGTCTATGGATCTAGTGAAGGATTAGGAGTGTTATATGAAGACTAAAACTTGTAAAAAGACTTCAAACATGTAAAATAATGAATATACAGTTAAAACATCCATATCCGACACCCCATGGATCGCCCTAGGGGTCCACAAAGGGACCCCAACTTTGGACCAAGCAAGCTGCCAAGAGGCAACAAGCTTTCTCTCTTGGAGGGAGCCAGTCCGCATCACGGACTTAGTACACCCAAGTCCAAAAGTTTTGTATGCGACGCGGTCACATCGCGTAATCTTCTATTTCAAAAATGATTTCCAAAAATCATGCGGGAACACCTGCGTGATGCTGACTTGTTCCCGATGAAAATCTGAAATTTTAAATTCAAGTTTGACTTCATTAAAAGGTCAATTTAAGTGAGGGATCTTTTAGGTTTTTTAGGGGAGGGATATATATTGATTTTAAATCAGTTTTTGACCACAATTTCCCAGAAAAAAATAATCCCCATACAAACTCAAAAGCTCTCACCTCTATGTACTTTCTCTCTCTATTCATCCTCCATTGAAGAAGCTTTTAAGGTTGAAGAAGAAGACCAAATCCTCCATGGTTATACTCAAATTGGGTGGCTATTCATCTTTAAGGTATGATTTCTTTCACTCTTGAGATTGTTTTCCCCAAGAGGTCCCTCCAAAAGATGCTATCTAAATCTCCTAAAACTAGTTTTATTTTTCTCACATGGGTCTTCTTTGAAAAAACAAATTGTGATTCTGTTGAATTATGATGAATTATTTTTGTTTAAGTATGTATTGATGGTTAATTGATGAGTTTCTATGAGTTTTCCCTAGACTGGTCTTCCCCCCAATTTCATGAAAAATTTTAATTAATATGGTGAGTTGTAAGGATTATGAACATGTAGATTGACTACATTGTTGCTAATTATGTAATTGCTTCTTGAATTTACCTTGTTTATGTAATTGTTTATGTACTCTTGGTAATGTAAGTATGACGGTTCTTGGAAGGGACAAAGATGTATATTAATTGGTTGTTCTTGGATTCAATTATGAATTATGAGTTACTTAGATAGTAATGCTCCTGTGTCTAATGTGTGGTTGTGATGCTGATGCTAAGTATTCTCATCCTAACCCTAAGAAATAAAATTATACATGAATTATGTACGCATGTTATGATACAAATATTATATGATTGATAGTAGTTTCTCATGATTTTAATAAAGTGCTAAGTGAAAGGTTTACTCACTTGTTATATGGTGTCTAAACTGAAAGGATTGTTCTCACTTGTGATGACCTATGAGATAATATGATAAGATGTTTACATTGGGGTCTAGAAGGGACCAATGTGCGCTTGTATGATGAACTAAAATGATTACTAAAGGGAATAATTTCTTAGCACCCAAAGGGCAAGTAAATGAGATAGAGGTCTCTTGTTTAGTATGTCTGTCCTCCCGCATGGGTTTCTTCACATTTAGCAAGTCCAGATTTCCAAAATATATGTTGTCTCATGTTATGGAAACCTCCACATATAGTAAGTCAAGGTTTCTAGGAACATTCTCCTTGACCCTTAACTATGTGTCCACATAGGACTCTAGCTTAGTAGATCCACCTAGATAGATATGTATGAAAGGTTGCACCTTAGGCAATTGTTAACCCTGTCTTTTCGGTGTGGGAGTAGAACCCGAGATTCCATGTAGCTCACATGGTCTCAAGTAGGTTATTCCAATTCTTTCCCTAACGTAAAAAGTAAATGAAAAAGTTAAGTATATGGACTCTTATTAGGGTTGTGTTCAAGGCTACTACATAGTGTGAAGGAGGGTATGGGACTTCTCTTACACATTACACATGTAGGACCCTAAGGGATTGATCTAATAGTTTTTTTTTATGATTATGATTATGATTATGATTATGTTGATAAGCTATGACTAGTATTGATGTATGAAGCATGTTATGATAAGATATGAGAATATGTTGTAAGTATGAAGTGGATTGCTTAATGTGATACTTAGCCTTGGATGGGGTTATGTGATTCTATTCTTGGCATTGCACAAGCGTTGCTTGAGTTGCTTACATGTTGGGTTGACTTATGATGTTCCATCTATGTGTATGTTGAGTTAATTATACTAAACATGGTTTTGACTAAATTTTGCCTTTTCTCATGCATTGATGTTTTTTTTTGCATAGAAGCCATACTTAGTACGTGTGATAAAATAACCCATATTTCTCCATTTTTCCCAAACATTTTAGGTTGCGATAGTTGAAGAGTTCGTGGACAATTTGCAAGGAAGACTTGGATATTTTCCCAAGTCATTGGTGAGTCCTCGTGTCCGGGGATGTTGCCATGTTCCAATATATCTATGATGTTGCTTTGGTTTAGAAACATTCATTATATCCCTTATCATTGAGACAATTATTGTAAGCCTATAATGGCGTATTGTTTTGTATTGGCTATGTCCAAACATTTGTACTCTTGTAGATGGTGAATGTTTGAGATAATACTTTATACTCTTATATGGTTTTTTATTCTAAAAGAGAAGTCTATGTAAACTCCGTATGCGAGGAGTCTATGTAAACTCCATATATAATATGCAACAAGTCTAAGTACACTTCACTATGTAAAGTTTTAAATTTTTATGCATTTTTGACCTATGATGTGCTATGATGTATGCTAAGGACTTGTCTTAGTCCTCTTCGAGGACGACGATGCCGATAACAACTAATGGGTACTTTGAGTCATTACAAACTTGGTATCAGAGTATGAGGTTGAGTAATCTTAGGGTTGATGTGTCACTAAACAACGTCTACGTAGGGTCTTATTCATAATTGAGAAGCGCGCCACACTTATGAATGAGAGACTATGTGATGCTTAGGAACTTTCACTCTGTTGTTATTCCTTATTTGTGCCTAAGCGTCTAAATCTATCTAGTCCTTTCTTCTAATACTTTATTGTGCTTATAGACAATGAATACAAGGAGGAACAATGCTTGAAGGGCCGAGGAGGAGAATTTGAATGAGACGGTTCCCCTCAAGCTCCTCAAAACACATAAGTTCCTATTAAATAAGGGGTTATGTCTAACGTTGAGATAAGGACGAATGTGCATAGCTTGACTCAAGTGTTGGCTACCCAAGTTTCTACGGATACAAGGGCACAAGTAAACCCCAATGCTAACACCCCTTCTTTAAGAATTAGGGATTTCACAAGGATGAATCTCCCTACTTTCTATGGTTCTAAGGTAGAGGAGGACCCACAAGGGTTGATTGATGAAATGTTCAAGGTACTAGATACTATGGGGGTGTCTTCTCAAGAAAACGTTGAACTAGCCGACTACCAACTAAAAGATGTGGCTCAAGTTTGGTATGAGCAATAGAAGGATGATAGACCGGTTAGAGAAGGTCGGATTACTTGGGGATTTTTCAAGAAAGCTTTCATTGATAGGTTCTTTCCTTTTGAATTAAGGGAGAGGAAATTCAAGAATTCATCAACCTTCGTCAAGGGGGTATGAGCGTGAAGGAGTATAGCCTCAAGTTCACTCAACTATCAAAGCATGATCGTACTATGGTTGCGGATTCTAGGGCTAAGATAAACAAAATTGCATGGGGATATCCGACCTTGTGGTTAATGAATGTAGCTCGGCTATGTTTGTTCCTATCATGGACATCTCTTTTCTCATTGTTCATTCCGAACAAATTGAGAAGTAAAAGCTTAGGCCAATTTGTAGAGAGTTGAAGAAGGTGAGAATCGAAGATGGGAGTTCTTCTATGACTAGATTTGAGGTTCAAGAAGAGGTTTTCTAATCAAGTCCCTCCTAATTCTCCAAGGGTCAACAAGGGTAAGGTACCTACTCACAAGCCCCAATAGGGGAATAGTGGTAGTTGTTATGTTGAGAAGCCTCTTGTTCAAAATATGGTAGAAAACGTGATGGTAAGTTCCTAGTTGACTGTGATGACCCTCAAAATGAACTAAGATAGCAAGAGACTCACATGTGCCTAAAAGGTTAATAACATATTAATTAAGTGTTTTATAGTATACATATTTGATTTGAAGTCATATGCAGATCAAACGTCCAAGAACGTCCAAGACGTTCGAAAGTTGGTCTTTAGACGTGCTAGTGAGTCCTTGTATGTTTGGCTTTATTTTATGTGTTTTTTGGAGTTGAGACGTAGTCTAATTTACCCTATTACCTTAATAGACATGTTAAGTGTCAAATCATCTGGGTACGACTCTCCGGGGACCACCCGAAGGGCCCCCAAAGAGGACCCAAACCATGGACAAGAGGCTGCCCAAATCAGCGTGCAGGAGCAAGAATGAGACCTTGACCTAGAGACGCGCGCCTGGCAGGCACCTCACTGCCTCAAATTTTATTTGGGTCAGAATGGGGAGGCTGATCCGCGACGCGCAGCCCACTCCCAGATCCGATTGCATCGTTTTTAAGTCAATTTTGACATGTCTATGAGTACCAATTCGTATGGGGCTGTTTTGGTAACTTAGGGGATGTTTTATTAACAGTTTTAAGACATTTTTAAACCCTTTACCAAAAAAAAACCCCAACACCTATTAAGAAATCAAATTTCTAAAGTTCTCTTCTCTTTCAAAAACCCCAAAACCTCCATTGAAGACCAAGCTCAAGAACAAGCTATGGATATGGTTCTTGGAGCTTTCTTCTCAGATTTTCATGGGCTTTTTAATGTATAAGGTATGGTGATACTTCATCCATAGATAACCATTCATCTATGGAGTCCTTTCAATGATTTTCTAAACATGAATTCTAAGTCAAAAATCCTATTTTTCAATCTAGCCATGGGTTCATTCTCAAATTGATTTCAAAAGCATTCTAATGATGAATATATGTTTATATACTGATTTTATGATGAATTTCTATCAAATTTTATGAAGAACCCATGATCCTCCTAATTTCTCAAATTAGCCTATAATATGGGTCTTGTGATATTGACTTGATGTTTATAGAATTGTGATTAGATTGTATTGAATTGCTTATTGCTATTACTTTGTATATCAATTGAATATGAATTGTGGAGGAATGATCAAAGACGATCAAAATCTTGGAGATTTGGTAAGTTGACTCATTTTTTCTAATTAGCCTAGAATGTACATTGAATCGTGTTGATTGGTATGGTCCACCTATGGTGGCGGTGTTTACATTATTTTACATGTTTATGTGTTATGATCATGGACTTGAAGGCATTATATGCAATATGAATTGATATGATGATTTATAGTTAGGAAGTTGAAGGATTTAGCCTTAATTCTAATATCATGCTAAGTGAATTGATGTAATGTGATGTTATGTGTATAGTCTCCTACACTACTTGTTTAATCTACGTGTGGAGATGATGTTTACATGTATATGTGTGATGATGATGTTAGGGTTAGATGTGGTCTATATGGCTAATGGTGATAAATATCCTTGTAGCATGACCCCTACCCATATGAACCCTATATGAGTGTGTGATCA
Organism: Solanum lycopersicoides; assembly: GCA_022817965.1. Taxonomy (NCBI): domain Eukaryota; kingdom Viridiplantae; phylum Streptophyta; class Magnoliopsida; order Solanales; family Solanaceae; genus Solanum; species Solanum lycopersicoides. The sequence continues at coordinate 71,956,926 of CM040622.1, read as the reverse complement.
AAGTATGTTAGGAATCTTATATTCTAATGTTGAATATGTCCTTGTCTCCTATGATGTAATGTGAGTGTGTGTAGTCTATAGTCCTCAATACTCTATATGTTTATATGACTTGTGACTTGAAGAATGTTGGTTATGTGTTGTGGTCTTTAGATGGTGGCTTCCTCAATACTATGTGATAGCCATTATGTGATCATGTTGACCAATGTACACACACACTTCATGCGTATCTATGAGTATGATAGATTCATGATGACTAAGGAAAGGATAGTTCTCATATGCACCATTACCTATTTCTATACATGTAAAGTATATGATTAATGAAGTTATGAAAATGTGTTCCTAAATGTGTTATGTGAAGGTAGATCTCACATATATGTACACAAACACATGTATGCATGAATATTATATGATTATGTGAAAGGGCATTCTCACATAATGTAGGTTCTATTGTTAATGTAGAATTCTCACCCTAGATACCTTTGAAGTATATGATGTATAAAGGAGCAAACTCCTCAAGCCTTGTTTATGAAATTATACACTAAAGGCTTAGATATATGTAAAAAGGGGAGTTAGAGCCTAGACCGAGCGAACATGACAAATGAGAGTGGGATCTTCACGTTAGTAAGTCAGGCTTCCCACAAAGAGAACATTCACGTTAGTAAGTCCGGGTTCCCAACACAGATGTTGTCTCATGAGATGGAAACATCCACGCTAGTAAGTCAAGGTTTCTAGAAGCAATCTCAATGTTCTATAACTACGTGCCCCCGTAGGTTATTGCTTGTGGTATCCACCTAGATAAGCTATGTACGAATGGTTGCACCTTCGGCAAGTGTTAACCCTCTTTTTTCGGTGTGGGAGTAGAACACCGGATTCCATGTAGCTCACATGGTCTATGTCCATTATGGCTATGTCTACCGAAGGTTAATAAATTAACTAAGATAAGAATATGAACTCTAATCTAAATTCCTTGAGAAGTGTACTTTGTATGGGAGGAATATGGACCCTACCTATACATTGCACTTGATGACTTCAAGAAAGGATTGGATTGGAGACCCGTATGAAGTATTGACTTATGTTATGTATGACTTGTATGAATGCATGTTAAGTGACCTTGTTATGTTAACATATGATATATTACTATGCATGTGAATTACACTTATTGCTTTTAAATGGGTTTACTTAGTATATGTGGGGGTATGAGACTCCATGTGTACATTGCACAAGTAAGCTTGTGAGGGGTTATTAGGGTAGTTTACCTATGATATGAACTAAGTGATTTATGACTAAGGTTGTAGTAAAGGAATGATTTCTTATATGATGATATGAAGTATGTGGCCTTATGTCTAGTTGTAAATTAATATATTATGACTTGTTGAGTATGTTATGCCTAGTCTAGGGTGACTTCTAAGGTACACTTGGTGGAAGTAGCATTATGGGATTATACCTACATATTGCACTAGTGTGACTTAGGAGTTGTCTTAGGTGATGGTCTTAATGTGAAGTTGATGTCTTTGATGTTCTTATGACTTGTGAATATATATGGTTTTGTTTATGAAGCATATTTATGAAAGACTATTGTGAGGAGACCTCAAAGTGATACATTGTACTAAGTACACTCGAGGTTTACTTAAGAAAAGAAGTAAAATAAAAGAGAGGTAATGTATGATGTGTATTGAATATGCTTGTAAGTATTATAAATGACTTTATGTGATATTATGAGTAGTATCCATGTCTATATTATGTATGTGAACTATATTGACCTTATATGTGCCTATGTTCATGAAGTTTACTAAAAAGACATGTTGCATGATTTCAAATGAAATGTCCTCTTTAAATGCATGTTTTTGCATGGTTGTCATATTTAGTGCATTCTTATACTAATATCATTCTTCTTCATCTTTTTACACCAAGTGTAGGTGGTGATGACTAGAGGATGTCTCCTAAAAGAAGAGCTTTGATAGATATCCGAAGTTGAATTAAAGGGACCCTTATGATTCAAGGGTTCCCTATATCAATATGTTCTTAATGCAATGTAATAGCTTAGACATATATTTTATGTTGTTAAGAGTCGTGTCCCTATTCTATTGTCACACCCGGAATCTAGATCCCAGATGAGACCGGCGTCGTTAACCTCTCAGAGGTCGCAGACAAGTCTCTTCTTAGCTTTCATCACAATCATATAGTTAAATTTGCGGAAAATTTAAAACTTTTTAATACTTATTGAAGTGTACTTAGACTTCATATGATATTGTATAAGAGTGATATTCTAATAAGCTCAAACTAAAGCAACAATCTATCAATAGATTAAACAATTGAAACAAAGAATCATAGTAATAATAATAGTTTGCCAAATCGGCCTTATTACAAACGCTTGAACAAATGTTTGAAATGAAACGCTAGGGACAACATCCACTAGCTATATCTAATGTACTAAGCTAGAATAAAAGCGTAGGCATCCTCGAACTCAAGAGGACCTACCAAAGTATGGAGATTGCTAATCCAAACCACTTCAACGAATCTTCAATCTTCTCAAGAACCTGCACCTATAAAAATAGTAATAGTATAGGGGTTAGTACACACTTGTACTGTAAGACCCCGAAAATGAGATAAGGTGTATAGAGACTAACATGTTCGTCTTAAGGTTATAAGGTCCTAAAATGCCTTATTATAGGGTATAGAGTCAGTATGCAAAGTTTGAAGTGATATGGAAGTCGAACGTCAAGGGACGACCAAAACGTTCGACCACTAAGTCACCTAAATGCCTCGTATGTGGTTCTATGTGGGTATGTGTGATTCATGAGATTATGAAGTCTTTAAATGGTTTATTATGATTTTTAATGTTGTTATATGAAGTTTCGTGATGTTTGGAGGTTAAACGACCAAGAACGTCTAAGGTGTTTTAAAGATAGCCCTTAAGACGTTCAACGTGTGTCATGATGGGGTTTGGCCTGTTTGGACTTATTCTAGGTGTTGTTTTTGGATGAAATTTATGTTGAAGGTCTATAACTTGTTAAGGTTCGTGATCACATTGTAAACGTCCAGGTACGACTTCTAAAGGGCCCCACAAGAGGCCCCAAAAGAAGGACCCAAAGCTGTCTAAGACACTGCCTGGGCAGTGTCAATTGACGGACCCAACGAAGGATCGTTGGTCCACCAACGGCCCGTCGAGCAGGTCTAATCGAGGTACACATGCTTTGGGAAGGTCTTAATCCAATTTTTGCTAAGTTTTAGGAGATGGAGGCCAGGAACGTCCCGTCATGGCCTCGACGTCCCGTCATTACCATTGTCGAGGGTGGCCTGCAACTGGCAGCCTGCGTGCTGTTAATTAAAGGGGTGAATGGAAAATTCACCCCACGTCCTAAACTGACTATAATAGGTTTATTTAAGTAATTTTGGGTGTATATAAGTCATCTAAAACGTGATCAACCCATTTCCAAACCAACTCACATAAATTGAACCTTTCCTTCAAAAAATGTTCTCTCTAGAAACCACCATTGTTGGTGAAGCTCACGAACAGATTCAAGCTGGGTTTTCCATGGATGAATTATAAAGTTTAAGATGTTTTCAACCAATAAAAGGTATAGAAATCCTTCATCTTCAAGTAACCATTCACTTGGAGAGTTCTTCTCAATGTTTTTCAAAGAAATCTTATGATCAAGTTTCCAATCTTCCAATCTAGCCATGGGTTCTTTCTCAAAACATTTTTAATGATTAAATCATGATGAATTGAAGTTAATACAGTGATTTGAACGTGATTTCACTCCAATTTCATGATGAACCCATGTTCCTTCCAAAATTGGTTTAGCTCTTGCATGGGATTTGTGATTATGGCTTGCTCTTGATTAAATGGTGATTATCTTACGTTGAATTGCTTGTGTTTATAGTTATTTATATTAATTGATGGTGAATTGATGATGATCAGTCCATGATGATAAATATATGAAGATTTGAACATGAATAGACTATGTTTCTACATGTTGCCTTGAAGTCGATTGTGAGATCGGTTGTGTAGAGTTTTGATTATGTATGAACTGCTGTAGCTACTGTTTTAGGGTGATATAATGGATGAATTTTGTAGGTATAAGTCCTTAATGATCAAATTAAGAAAGGATTGCATGAATTGATCTAGATTCCTTTAGGCTATGAAGTCAAAAAGCTAAGTGTGTGATGGATCTCGAATTGTCATTAGATGAAGAATGATTTCGTCTTGATTTCTTATCTAATTAGATACTGCCTAATTAGTGTATTGTTGATAAAATATGAATGATGGTCAAAGACTTAGAGAGTTCATAGTATTTGTAAAGTCTTCTATACTCTAGCAAAGCCTAAATGCCTATGTTGTAACCTTAATCTTGAAGGTATGTAATTATGATTTCAATATGGTTAAATGTAGGTTTAGCTACTGCCTTAGACTTATAATATGTATGAAATACGTTCTAAAAATCAATGCAAGGGAAGTTAGCTAATGATCTATGTTATTCTTCTTTCCAAGTATGTTGATGTGTTGTATTATGTTATAGTATAATCTTATAGCGACTTGTACATGGTTTCTTATATGCTTAAAGTACATTTAGCTACTATCATATATATGAATTATTGATAAACAAGGTGTATTGATCAATGAGGATCAAAGGTTGAGGAGTTGGTAAGAATGCCTATTTCCTCTACTCTTCTACTTCTCTATTCTTTATAGAAATGTTGATGAAGCCTTGTATGGCATTGTGTGGTATGGTCCACTTATGATGGCGGTGTTTACTTTATTGTCATTATATATGTGTTGACCATGGCCTTGAAGGAAAATTTATGAACTTATGAATATGTACTTAAGATGATACTATGAGAAGCTTATGCCTACTTTCCTATTCTAGTTGTGATCTAGGTTGTATGGCTATTGTATAAGAATGTGTATATTCATGTTAGGGTAAAGTATACGTGCTGCCATTGATGTGTTAAAAGGGTTAATAATCCCTTACCTATGTACCCCTATGTGAATGCATGAATAGCACAAGTTAGGAGTCTTAAGTGTATTAGGAAGTTGGCTTGTCTCCTATGTTATTGTGTGTTGTGTGGCCTATGCTTGATGAAGTATTATGATCTAAGAGGGTGTCTGACTCAATGTGTTTTGATAGACATTATGTTATCACGTTGACCAATGTACACACTCACTTTACATGCATGATACAAGTAGTATAGGTCATTGTGTCTAAATGAAAGGTAGTTCTCATATTCACTAGTGTCTACTACTATGTATGTTAAAGTGATGTTTATGAACGTATAATTTGTATTTCCCTTACTAGGTTGTCTTGATAGGTGTACTAGTATGGTCAAGGGTATGGGACCTTGTCTATGCATTGCACATGTGTACCCTGTTAGGATAGTTCCTAGGTTTGGTTTTTATGTATGTGAAAGATGAATATATGAACATGTTATGAATATGACTTATATGATATGATGAAGTATGAATGTGCATAGTGTCTTAGTGGGTTTATATGAAAGGATTGCTCATATAGTTATGCCTATAGACTCATGCATTGATATATGAACATGTGTGATATTATGTGTTATGTGAAAGGTTTGCTCACATATATGTATGTACACACACACATGAATGATGATCTAGTTAATGAAGGGGCATTGAGAAGTGTTCCCGACAATACTCCAAAGCTAGATAGATGCTTAAATATGCTATAAGCATATGAGGGATGAATATTCTAAAGCTTATGTTTTATAATAAATGTAATAAAGGCTTTTCAATAAAGGGAACTTATCTTAGCACCGAGTGAACTTGACAATGGGAGATGATGACTTGTCCATAAAAGGAAAGATTCATCCTAAAGTTGCCCGTGTGATGTTAACTCCCTTGCGTATGGGATATGTCATAAAAGTTATTCCCATGAGGAGCGGCCCAAATTACCACATGGTATGAATAGGGATATCTACCTCTTAGTTCTTGAACTATGTTGCCACCATAGGATACTAGCTAGTGGATTCCACCTAGAAAGCTATGTTTATAATGGGTTCTACCTTGGCCGGTAGACCACCTTCCATCGGTGTAAGGTTTGATGACACCGGATTCCATGTTAGCATCACATGGTCTATGTCGGTTGAAGTTATAGTTCCCTAAAGGTAAAACGGACAATGGAAGTAAATGAATAGGATCCTAACTAGGAGGATTTAAGGTAAGTTACTTAGGATAGGTGGAAGTAATGAACCCATCTAGACATTGCACAAGTATCTCCTTAGGAAGTTCTAGGAAGGTGTTTTTTAAGGTGTATGGTTATGAATATATCCTTATGCATGGTATCGTAGTAATTGTCTACTTGTCATGAGGATGTGCATGATACGAGTCTTTATGTATAATGTTGATCTCGTTGACTATATGGTGAAGGTCTTACTTGACATAAATGAAGTTGTCTTCTCTTACTATGTTGATATATGATTTGGATGTAAAGGCTTGTGGTCTCATGACAGGTGTACTAAGTATGTGTGAGGTATGGGGCATTATATGTACATTGCACTAGTAGACTTAGATTGGGGGCATGAGTTATGTTTCATAAGGTTAAATATGAAGTAAATTAGTATATGTGCATATTGACGAGGAGTTCACTGTAATGTCTTATGGTCTTGACTTGAATGAGTCTCGTAATGGGCTTTACCTCTATAATGATACGTTTTGGCTTATGTTAGTTGTTTGTATGATTTTCCTTGTGGTTCTAAGGTGATGCATTGCACCAAGTATCACTAAAGGATTACTTGGGAGGATTAATGAACATAAAGGAGGAGTTCACTGTTAAGAGAATAGAGTTCACTGTAAAGTGACCTAAATGGGACTTAAATTCTATAAGTGCTTTTCTATGATATTTGGCTTTAATTGTGTTTCCATGCAGTGTGAAAATGATATAAATGCTATTGCTTAAAGGTTTTATGAAGATTTACTCAAAATGACATGAAGTATGATTTCAAAGAAAATGTCCCTTTTTAAATGCATGTTTTTGCATGGTTGTCATATTTAGTACATTCTTGTGCTAATCCCATTCTTCTCTACTTTTACACAAAGTGTAGGTGATGGATGCTTAAAGATGTCTTGAATGGTGAAGAGCTTGATAGATGATCCCCAAGCTCAATGAAATTAATCCTTAAAGTTCAAGGATGTCCTACTTATGTCTTTAATGTAAAGTCTTTAAATATTGTATAGTTATGTAATGTGTCTTATGGGCCGTGTCCCTAATGTACTCTAAAGTTATTGAGTCTAAGATGGCAAAGAGACTTAAGGTCTATAAATGTATTATGGCTTATGGTTTATACATATATGAGTTGAAGTTTCTAGCATATTATGTGCTATGAAAAGTTTTAAATTTTCCGCTAAATTTACAATGTTAATGCGATGAATGATAACTATGGGCTTGTATAAGACCTCCGAGAGGTCGAGTACGCCGTGTTACTTCTAGGGGGTTTCCCCGGATGTGACAAACGTGGTATCAGAGCATCAGGTTTATAAAGTGGTCTTAGGTTCTAAGAGTCTCATATTGCCACGTCTAGTAGAGTCTTGTATCATTGGTGGTGAGTCGCGACACATCAAATGGTACGAGAGGCTATAGGACAATAGAGTTTCCCTTTTTCATCATTCTAATGTCGTGCCATAGAACTTAACTCTATAAGATCTCTCTCTTATGTTTTCTTGTCCGGTGGTATTTTAGATGTGATTGCTTGGATGAGATTGCTCTATGCTTGAGGGAGAAAAGGTGAGTTTAAAATGCTTATCTTTGTTTTATGGTTTGAATGAGTATGTGTGAAGGTGACACTTGTCCTTATTTGATCATGTATAAACTAACTAAGGCGACTTGAAGGTTTAACTAGACTTAGGTAGGGGTATGGGACTCTACCTATGTCTTGCACTAGTTTGCTTTGATGGAGACCTTAGGAGGCTAATATTATGTATGTGTATGAGATATGAAGTTATGCATGCATGAAGGTTATAGATGAGTGGAGTATGGTGCTAATTGTTGTTCCTGTTGGGTTACTTGATTTAGTAAGGTTATGGGGCTTTACTTGATCATTGCACATGTTAACTCTATGGGGATTATGATTGGTTATCTTACCTTACTATGTATGAAATATCTCTTATTTGATGATGTGATGCCAATTATAGCAATATATGAAATCTATGTGAAATAGCAAGTTATGTCAAATAATGTATGTCATGATATAGTTAAAGCATGCTAGAAGTTATGGTGGTTAAAGTGAATTCTCTTAGATTGTTGTATTCCTATATGGTTTTGTATGATGGTAGCCAAAAACTAGGATTTGAACTTGGAATATTTAATAACTACATATGGAAGCATGCTATCCTATGAATGTATGTGATTAAAAGTGTGCATTGTCTCCTTTTGTATATAAGAGATACTTGATAAGTTGCTAGTGTAAATTGGAGTCCCTTGTAGAGACTTGATACTAGTTGTAAAGATAGTATGCATGCTTATGAAGGATGAGTTTGTAAAGCTTTGTATCTTATATTTCCATGCTTTTTCCATCAAATGTCTAAATATTGCATTTTTTTTTGGATATTTGGAAGCATGCTCACTGTAAATCTAGGGAACTTATTGTAACATGTTTGGGGAACCAACTAAATTGTCCTTTGATTGGATGTTGTTGAAATATGTGTAGAATTGATGAATATGAACATGATAATGAATGTGGAAAGGAAATTTGCTATTTAGATTGAAGAATGAGAATCTTATGACATGATGAGTCGTAGAGTTATTTCTAAACTTCTTATTGTGTTATGAACCTCCTTGTTGTTTTCCCCTAATGATGTATGACCTTGGTGTCTATTGGATAGTATTAACACTTTATGTGGTTAAATGAGATGACCTAACTTGATAATTGTGGATAAATTGCCTAGGTGATAAGGCTTAGAGTACCTTGGTGTTCCTATGTTGACATACTGTAAATCCTTCTAAAGTTGTAATCACTTTTAAGTGATGAAAAATGAAGGTTGTTAAGTTAAGATCCTTTTTAAGATGGGTTAAGTTTCTCTTAATTGGGTTTACCCTAAGTGGGGGATGGTGATGAAATGGTAAGGTTGTAGATATTTTCTACCTTGTTCTTTTATTCTTACTTGAACTTGAAAATAATGAATTCTTAGTAAGTTTGTTCATGAATATAGTCTTGCATAAAGTATAAATTGCATGACCTTTATATGTTTGGTGTGTATTGATTGGCATCATCTCGAAGACATTATGAATGTTCCAAAGTGTATGAAGGAAAATTTTTGATAAAAATCCATATTTTCTCATGTTGAATTACATCTTGATGTGCTAATTGTGAAGTTGACTTCATGAGGTAAGACAAGGAACTTGGTAATAGTCACTTGTAGGGTAAAATGTTTAGCCTTGTAGTGGAAGTTGAGTCTCTTTTACAATGAAATATGTTGAGTCTCTTGAAAACTATGTGAATTTATGATTTGGAATGCATATTTGTAGGCTCATTATTGAAAATGAAAGCATGTTTAACTAAGTGTTAATGTGTATGCCTATAAATTATATTATTTTTATGCTCATTCTTGAAAATGAAAGCATGTTTAACTAAGTGTTCATGTGTATGCCTATAAATTGTGTTATTTTTCTAAAATGAGGCTTACTGTAAGGGTGAGTACTATGTTAGAAAATAAACTTTGTGAAATGGCTTACTAATTGTTGTGATGTATTTGTTGTGATCTACCCTTTAGACTTCACTAGGAATAATACATGCTCATGTGTTGGTTTCAAAAGTTGAGAATTTCTCATTTGTAGAAGAATTGACCTTGTACCTTGCTAAGGTGTGAAATCATGATACATGTAAGTGTGTTGAGGAGAAGAACATTCCTCCATGGACACAACTAAGCATGGTATGGTTGAGTATGACCTTCATGGCACTAGGTTTAACTACTAAAGATCTTTGAGATTCAACTAACTTAAGTTTATGTGCATTGAAGCATGAGTGCTAAAGTAACTTTGAGTATATGTTGTAATCTGCCTATGTGTGGTATTTCAAGATTATATCTTAATGAATTAAGGTTTAATGACCATGTTATGATTGGGATAAGGATGTTCTCCTATGAAGATGAAAAGAGCCTTTGTGTTTGATGTATTAAAGTGTGAGTGAATTTAAGTTTTTGCTTGCTTGCATTGAGTGCTAAATGAGGTGAACTTGTATTATTTGTAAAGTATGGAACATTAACTTCTATGGTATGATGTTATGATTTATATGAAATGCTCTAATAAGCATTGAAGTCTTTGTTTTGATTAAAGTGTTCTAAGTGTCATTCGAGGACGAATGTTCCCAAGTGGGGGATATTGTAAGACCCCGAAAATGAGATAAGGTTTCTAGAGCCTAACATGTTTGTATTAAGGTTATAAGGTCCTAAAATTCCTTATTATATGGTATAGAGTCAGTGTGTAAAGTTTGAAGTGATTTGGAAGTCGAACGTCAAGGGACGACCAAAACGTTCGACGACTAAGTCACCTAAATGCCTCGTATGTGGTTCTATATGAGTATGTGTGATTCATGAGATTATGAAGTCTTTAAATGGTTTATAATGATGCTTAATGTTGTTATATGATGTTTCGTGAAGTTTGGAGGTTAAACGACCAAGAACGTCCAAGGCATTTGGAAGATAGCCCTTAAGACGTTCAACGTCTGTCATGATGGGCCTTCGCCTGTTTGGACGTCTTGTAGGTGTTTGTTTTGGATGAAATTTATGTGGAAGGTCTATAACTTGTTAAGGTTCGTGATCACGTTGGAAAATTCCGGGTACAACTTTTAAAGGGCCCCACAAGAGGCACCAAAAGAAGGACCCAAAGCTTCCTAAGACACTGCCTGGGCAGTGTCCATTGACGGACCCAACGAAGGATCGTTGGTCCACCAACGGCCCGTCGAGCAGGTCTAGTATAGGTACACCTTACTTGGTCAGGTATTAAGCCAATTTTGGCTAAGTGTCAGGCGACGGAGGCCAGGAACGGCCCATCATGGCCTCGATGCTCCGTCATTACCATCGTCGAGGGTGGCCTACAACTGGCAGCCTTCATGCTGTTAATTAAAGGGGTGAATGGGAAATTCACCCCACGTCCTAACCTGACTATAATAGGTTTATTTAAGTAATTTTTTGTGTATATAAGTCATCTAAAACGTGATCAACCCATTTCCAAACAAACTCACATAAATTGAACCTTTCCTTCAAAAAATGTTCTCTCTAGAAACCACCATTGTTGGTGAAGCTCACGAACAGATTCAAGCTGGGTTTTCCATGGATGAATTATAAAGTTTAAGATGTTTTCAACCAATAAAAGGTATAGAAATCCTTCATCTTCAAGTAACCATTCACTTGGAGAGTTCTTCTCAATGTTTTTCAAAGAAATCTTATGATCAAGTTTCCAATCTTCCAATCTAGCCATGGGTTCTTTCTCAAAACATTTTTAATGATTAAATCATGATGAATTGAAGTTAATACAGTGATTTTAATGTGATTTCACTCCAATTGCATGATGAACCCATGTTCCTTCCAAAATTGGTCTAGCTCTTACATGGGCTTTGTGATTATGGCTTGCTCTTGATTCAATGGTGATTATCTTACGTTGAATTACTTGTGTTTATTGTTATTTATGTTAATTGATGGTGAATTGATGATGATCAGTCCATGATGATAAATATGTGAAGATTTGAACATGAATAGCCTATGTTTCTACATGTTGCCTTGAAGTCGATTGTGAGATCGGTTGTGTAGAGTTTTTATTATGTATGAACTATTGTAGCTACTGTTTTAGGGTGATATAATGGATGAACTTTGTATGTATAAGTCCTTAATGATCAAATTAATAAAGGCTTTCATGAATTGATGTAGATTCCTTTAGGCTATGAAGTCAAAAAGCTAAGTGTGTGATGGATCTCGAGTTGTGATTAGATGCATCATGATATCGTCTTGATTTCTTATCTAATTAGATACTTCCTAATGAGTGTATTGTTTATAAAATATGAATGATGATTAAATCCTTAGAGAGTTCATAGTATTGGGAAAGTCTTCTATACTCTAGCAAATTGATAAGCCTAAATGCCTATGTTGTAACCTTAATCTTGAAGGTATGTAATTATGATTTCAATATGGTTAAATGTAGGTTTAGATACTACCTTAGACTTATAATATGTATGAAATATGATCTAAAAATCAATGCAAGGGAAGTTAGCTAATGATCTATGTTATTCTAGTTTCCTAGTATGTTGATGTGTTGTATTATGTTATAGTATAATCTTGTACCGACTTGTACATGGTTTCTTATATGTTTAAAGTACATTTAGCTACTGCCATATATATGAATTATTGATAAACAAGGTGTATTTATCAATGAGGATCAAAGGTTGAGGAATTGGTAAGAATGCCTATTTCCTCTACTCTTCTACTTCTCTATTCTTTATAGAAATGTTGATGAATCCTTGTATGGCATTGTGTGGTATGGTCCACTTATGGTGGAGGTGTTTACTTTATTGTCATTATATATGTGTTGACCATGGCCTTGAAGTCAAATTGATGAACTTATGAATATGTGCTTAAGATGATACTATGAGAAGCTTATGCCTACTTTCCTATTCTATTTGTGATCTAGGTTGTATGGCTATTGTATAAGCATGTGTATATTCATGTTAGGGTAAAGTATAGGTTCTGCCATTGATGTGTTAAAAGGGTTACTAATCCCTTACCTATGTACCCCTATGTGACTGCATGAATAGCACAAGTTAGGAGTCTTAATTGTATTAGGAAGTTGGCTTGTCTACTATGTTATTGTGTGTTGTGTGGCCTATGCTTGATGAAGTATTATGATCTAAGAGGGTGGCTTCCTCAATTTGTTTTGATAGCCATAATGTGATCACGTTGACCAATGTACACACACACTCACTTTACATGCATGATACAAGTAGTATATGTCATTGTGTCTAAATGAAAGGTAGTTCTCATATTCACTAGTGTCTACTACTATGTATGTTAAAGTAATGTTTATGAAAGTATGATTTGTATTTCCCTTACTAAATTGTCTTGATAGGTGTACTTGTATGGTCAAGGGTATGGGACCTTGTCTATGCATTGCACATGTGTACCCTATTAGGATAGTTCCTAGGTTTGGTTTCTATGTATGTGAAAGATGAATGTATGAACATGTTATGAATATGACTTATATGGTATGATGATGTATGAATGTGCATAGAGTCTTAGTGGGTTTATATGAAAGGATTGCTCATATAGTTATGCCTATAGACTCATGCATTTATATATGAACATGTGTGATATTATGTGTTATGTGAAAGGTTTGCTCACATATATGTATGTACACACACACATGAATGATGATCTAGTTAATGGAGGGGCATTGAGAAGTGTTCCCTACAATACTCCAAAGCTAGATAGATGCTTGAATATGCTATAAGCATATGAGGGATGAATATTCTAAAGCTTATGTTTTATAAATAAATGTAATAAAGGCTTTTCAATAAAGGGAACTTAGCTTAGCACCGAGTGAACTTGACAATGAGAGATGATGACTTGTCCATAAAAGGAAAGATTCATCCTAAAGTTGCCCATGTGATGTTAACTCCCTTGGTTATGGGATATGTCATAAAAGTGATTCCCATGAGGAGCGGCCCAAATTACCACATGGTATGAATAGGGATATCTACCTCTTAGTTCTTGAACTATGTTGCCACTATAGGATACTAGCTACTGGATTCCACCTAGAAAGCTATGTTTATAATGGGTTCTACCTTGGCCGGTAGACCACCTTCCATCGGTGTAAGGTTTGATGACACCGGATTCCATGTTAGCATCACATGGTCTATGTCGGTTGAGGTTATAGTTCCCTAAAGGTAAAATGGAAAATGGAAGTAAATGAATAGGATCCTAACTAGGAGGACTTAAGGTAAATTACTTAGGATAGGTGGAAGTAATGAACCCATCTAGACATTGCACAAGTAGCTCCTTAGGAAGGTCTAGGAAGGTGTTTCTAAGGTTTATGGTTATGAATATGTCCTTATGCATGGTATGGTAGTAATTGTCTACTTGTCATAAGGATGTGCATGATATGAGTCTTTATGTATAATGTTGATCTCGTTGACTTAATGGTGAAGGTCTTACTTGACATAAATGAAGTTGTCTTCTCTTACTATGTTGATATATGATTTGGACGTAAAGGCTTGTGGTCTCATGATAGATGTACTAAGTATGTGTGAGGTATGGGGCCTTACATGTACTTTGCACTAGTAGACTTAGATTGGGGGCATGAGTTATGTTTCATAAGGTTCAATATGAAGTAAATTAGTATATGTGCATATTGACGAGGAGTTCACTGTAATGTCTTATGGTCTTGACTTGAATGTGTCTCGTAATGGTCTATATGTCACGATCAGAATCTAGACCCCAGATGAGACCGGCGTTGTTGACCTTTCAGAGGTCGCAGACAAGTCTACATACGTCATTCTTACTTCATCTAGGTTAATTTTAGCGGAAAATTTGAACTTTTAGTTTTCTTATTTCATGCAAAACATTTTAAACTTAACATCATAGAGTTTCACAAATCAACCATCTAATATAGAGATAATCAAATGAAAGGAACAGTTCATAATTGCATTAAAAGTATTTTGCCAAATCGGCACCAATACAAAGTCTGAAATGAAAGTGGAAATAAACACTAGTGGAACATGCTCCACTAGCTAAAGCCTACATCTAAGCTAGATAATAACGGTAGACATCCTCGAAAGCATGAGGGCCTACTAAGTCCGGATGAAAGCTCCACCTACGGATAGCTACAATGTCCACCTGTAAGCTCTAGCGTACACCTGTGCCTGCACCTAAAAATATAGAGTCGTATGGGATTAGTACACACTTGTACTAAGTATGGGTATATGCAAGCATACACCAAGGACATACATGAATAATAATAGCTCTTTCCTAACAACATGATTTATGGAAAGTCAAGTCAGTAGACTTGCCAAATTTGAATTAGGAAAGTCAGTGGACTTGCCAAATTTGGATTAGGAAAGTCAGTGGACTTGCCAAATTTGGATTAGGAAAGTCAGTGGACTTGCCAAATTTGGATTAGGAAAGTCATGCCATGAGAGTAACATACATCATCATACGTATCATATTGCACACAACACGTAACATCTTACACATAGCACATAACATATTGCATATAGCACATAACATCTTTCATATCGTTCGTTCATATGCCATGAGACCTTAGAATCATGGACTTAACTTTAAGACTTCCCAAAATGAGGGCTCAACATATGGGACCTCAACTAGGGAGCCTTCTTTAGCAAACACAGAGTCTGCTTCATTCATTCATACGTACTTCATTTCATTCATTCATAAGATAGTGTAAACACCAGCTATACCTAGGATGTAGTTTAAGACTCTCATCGGGTTTGCTGTGCAATGATCAAGAATAACCTAGTGTTATTACTTGAGTCTAGCTCACCTCTTGATTATCCTATCCTAACACCTTTGATATCGTTCATTTCATTATGTGTATCAATTTGAGGTTGGCCTCATTCATTCATTGGGGACTTTAACTTTAACCGACATAGATCATGTGAGTATCATGAAATCCAGTGTCTCCCCCACACCGAAAAGAGGTGGAATCACCGGCCAAAGTCACCCAAAACATGCTAGCGTACATGGGAATTGAACCCCGCCAGATCCCTATATTGGCAGTATAGGTTCGAAGACTAGGAGATATAAGGAGACCCATACCCGGCATGCCGAACAGTCTCATCTCATGAGAGTTACGTGAACCTTCGCCCTTCCAGAAAGAAGGCATCACCGCTCATACCTAGTCTATCGGTGGTCAGTATAAAGTTCCATTTCATTAAACTCATACATCATGGAAGCTGGCTTCTAGTATGAGGACATCATAGCTCATTAGATGATTTCTCATCTCATCATTAGTATTAAGTATACATTATTCTCAATACTTTCATTAGAGTGTTCATATAGACTGGTCTCTTCATTAACTTTACACTCCCATAGGTGAGTACGTTTTGGTAACATTTACTTAGGCTCATTTGAGATTGCTCTCATCTTTCACATTAGCCTCTTATCATGTTGTCACCACATTCATTAATCTTAGCACATTTGCTCTTCATAATTACTCACCCCTTTTTACTTGAATGTTCATTTCATCATATGCCAATGCACTTGGCCATTTGTGTGTTTCACACTCTTAATTAACCCTTCTATTGTTTCATCATTTCATTACATATTATTCATTTCATCGTATGCCAATGCACTTGGCCATTTAGTGTGTTTTACACTCTTACTTAACCCTTCTAGGGATACATCATTTCATTACATACATCTTAGGTTCACTTATTTTTAAACGTATGCTAGACTTATGGATCTATACATACAAGCCATGAGGCTTCCTTCATAGTTCGTTTAAGTGATTCATATCTTCCTAAGATATGTGGTACAAGTTATGCATCTTGTATGTATGCCAAGATCTCAATTTCGATCTAAGTAGGCGGCATTATTCTTGAACATTTAATTCACGTATGACTTATGTATCAATACGGAATTTGGGCAAGAGAACACGGTTTTGAATCCCTTGGACCACACTTACATTTTTATTTATTTTGGTTTAAATCCACACGGCTTGGGGACCCAAGGTCGAGCCCCAACACCTTTATTTCCCTTTAATTTCTTTTCTTTAGATATTCTCCTTTTTGGCCGAGGGGTTGTGGGATCGAACCCCCACAACCCCTTTTTATTTAAATTCCTTTTTCCTTGACTTTTTCGAGTTCACCATGAGGGTGTGGGATCGAATCCCCACAGCCTCACTTTATTATTCTCTTTAATTTCCCTTAACTATCCTAGAGGTCGTGGGTTTGATTCCCACACGCCTCAACCCTTTTATTTTTCTTTTACTCTTCCTTAAATCTGATTGAGAGGGGGTGGGTTCGAATCCCACTCCTCTCATTTCTTATTTTTTTAAGTTACATTTTCCAGCCAATACCATGGTTCGAATCCCCCTCACCACAATACTTTTAACTCACTTAATTTAATGGTTTTTAACATGGTGAGGCCACGGGTTCGACTCTCAGTGACCTCACTTATTTTTCTTCATTTTTCATAACATTTTAAACTATTTTAACTTGACCGAAATTCATCAACTTGTGGCTGGAAATTTTGTAATTTTTCAGCATCTTTTTCATCAAGTTACACATTAATTCTTAGGGGAATTTCATGGTTCATTTATAACGTTTTAGGTGTATTTTACTGGATTCGTTTATCCAAGAGTTTCTAACTCAATTCAGCCACATTACACTTCATATGAACATCACGATTTACATAAGTTTGTGCACGTAAAAATACAACCTTAATACATCATTTTTTAGCCTTAAACCCGAGGGCTATAGGCCACAGTTCACATATTTGCACACACTTACACATAGTTCGGAAAACATGGGTTGTCATTCATACGATTTGAAACATACATTCATGAACATATTCATCACGAAAACACATTACACGCCTAATATCTACCAGCAAACATACCCAACCTACGAATCAATGGGAGCTAGTGACAGGGACATGCAACGGGGAACAATCCTAGTTTTCGGATTAGAATATGCTGAACCTTAAGGGTCTCTTGGGAAAGGGACCAAGAGTAAGAAAACCCATACCTTTTATGACGTTCAAACCTTGAAGTTGCTGCCCAAACCTTCTCCACACTCACGTCCAAAACCAAGTTTCAACACCAAACTTTCGACGGAAAACCCTCCCTTTGCCTAACGTATTTTCTTAGTTTGATTTTATTTTCGTTGTGAGTTCTTCAAGTGTGAAGAACTTTGGTTTATTTCTGTCTTGTACGTTATTTGGCAGAGAGAACGTGAATAAGAGAATGATAGAGACGTGAGAGAGAGATGAGAGTTTTCTTAGGCTTAGGAGTCTAGTTTAGGACTTAGTCAAATAAGTTTTTTATTAAATGATAAAAATCTGATTTCCTTTTATTTTAAATCAGCTAATAAATATTAAATATTTATTAATTACATTAATTTACCAACTTAAATGAAAAAAACAATTTAAATCATCGCTTCCACCTAGGTTCGAACCCGGGTGGAGCAAGACTTCACTCTAAGAGCCAATTTTTTGCCCTCTCTCCCCAAAATTCCCCTCCACCTTATTAATTAAATAATTAATTATATAGTTAGGGTAATTACGATAGTACCCTTAGCCTGAAAAAGTACCATTTTACCCCTAGACCCTCCAAACCTAAGATTTTCCCTTTTTAAGTCCGGTAAAGACTCCTTCGAGTAAATCTTCGTATTCGAGAGCCCTACATGGATGGACCCAACCTTTCCTAGCTCAACTAACTCCCCAAGTTAGTTGGCTTGGCTGTAGCAAGGGTTCAGAGGTCTGGTTCTACGCGCATCAATCCATGTGAACCCGGTCTAATCGTAGGCATTCTAGACACATTAAGCATTACTTATCATATCCATTTTTAGGGTTGTTACATTATCCCCGCCTTAGGAACATTCGTCCCCAAATGACACTACTAACTATCTAGCACAATTCCAGTCAGATCATAACATAATTACTATTCACAAACAAGCAATAGCAACAAAGAATGGAGAGATAAGGAAACTTAGACTTAAGAGTAGGAAGTCTAACCTCAAGAGCTGAAAAGATGAGGGTAGCGGAATCTCATATCGGCCTCAGCCTCCCATGTAGCACCCTCAACAAGATGATTCCTCCACAATACCTTCACTGTGGCAATCTTCTTGTTCCTCTGCCGCTTGACCTGTCTGTCTAAGATCTCAACAGGTACCTCTTCGTAGGACAAGTCTTCATCGACCCCCAAACCTTCCACAGGTAGAATTGATGCTAGATCACCTAGGCACTTCTTTAACATGGATACATGAAAGACTGGATGGACAGAAGCTAGTTCCGCAGGCAATGCCAACTCATAGGCCACCTCACCCACACGTTGTAGGATCTCATATGGCCTAACATACCTCGGACTCAACTTCCTCTTCCTGCCAAACCTCATCACCCCCTTCATAGGTGATATCTTCAAATAGACCTGGTCACCAACATCAAACTCTAAGGATCGTTTTCTGTTATCTGCATATGACTTCTGCCGACTGTAAGCAGCAGCCAACCTGTCCCTAATCACCCTGACCTTCTCTAAGGCCTCATGAATGATATCTGGATCCAAAATGGATGACTCTCCAACCTCGAACCACCCAACTGGAGATCTACACCTCCTACCATACAGTGCCTCAAACGGTGTCATCCCAATGCTAGAGTGATAGTTATTATTATATGAGAACTCTATCAAAGGCAGATGGTCATCCCAGATACCCCTGAAGTCAATCACACACGCTCTCAACATGTCCTCTAATGTCTAAATGGTGCGCTCTGCCTGCCCATCAGTCTGAGGATGAAAGGCAGTACTAAGATTTACCTGCGTGCCTAAGCTCTTCTAGAAGGATATCCAGAAATGTGAAGTGAATTGAGCTCCTCTATCTCAAATAATTGACAAAGGAATCCCATGCCATCTCACAATCTCATCAATGTAGAGTCTCACATAATCCTCGGCTCTATAAGTAGACTTCACAGGGATAAAGTGCGCAGACATAGTCATTCTGTCCACAATAACCCATATGGAGTCATGCTGTCTCCTAGTCCTCGGAAGACCAACCACGAAGTCCATATTAATGGCCTCCCACTTCCAAGTCGGAACCTCAATAATCTGAGTAAGACCACCAGGCTTAAGATGTTCTGCCTTAACCTGCTGACAATTAGGACACTTGTCCACATATTCTGCAATGTCCTTCTTCATGCCATACCACCAATAAATCTGCTTAAGATCATGATACATCTTGGTGGAACCTGGATGTATGGAATATCTGGAACCATGGCCTCTGCAACAATCCTGGTCCGCAAATCATTCACATCTGGTACACACAGCCTGTCCTGGTACCTAAGTATGCCGTCACCTCCCAAAGCAAAAGACTCATTCATCTTTATCAACACTGAGTCCTTCAGCTCCATCAACACAGGATCGAGATGCTGACCCTGCTTGACTTCAACTACCAAGGATGATTCAGAACTAGGATGAACTGAAACACCCCCACTAGTAGAGTCAACCAATCGCACACCCAGTCTGGCCAGTCTGTGTACATCTTTCAACAACTCCTTCTTCTCATCCTCAACGTGGGTTGTACTTCCCATGCTCATCCTGCTCAAAGCATCAGCTACAACATTAGCCTTACCTGGATGGTAGTGAACATTCATGTCATAGTCCTTCAACAGCTCCAACCATCTCCGTTGACGTAGATTCAACTCTTTCTGCGTGAACACGTACTGGAGACTCTTGTGGTCTATGAACACATCCACATGCACTCCATACAAGTAGTGCCTCCACAGCTTCAGTGCAAACACCACAGCTGCCAACTCTAGGTCATGAGTGGGATAATTCTTCTCGTGAACCTTGAGCTATCTGGATGCATGAGCTATCACCTTACCAACCTGCATAAGAACACAACCCAATCCAACCCTAGATGCATCACAATAAACAGTGTAATTCTCACCACACTTAGGCAAAGTAAGCACCGAGGCTGAAGTGAGTCTGTCCTTGAGATCCTGGAAACTCCTCTCACAAGTCTCCGTCCACTTGAACTTGGCCTTCTTGTTAGTCAAAGTTGTCATTGGGGCAGCAATGGAAGAAAAACCCTCCACGAACCTGCGGTAGTAACCAGCCAATCCCAGAAAGCTACATATATCAGTGGGAGTAAGAGGTTTTGGCCAGTTCTTCACAACCTCAGTCTTCTTGGGGTCCACCTCCACACCCTGATCGGACACAACATGACCTAGGAAGGTCACTGATCTAAGCCAGAATTCACACTTGCTGAATTTGGCATACAGCTGATGTTGTCTAAGTACCTGCAAGGTTAGTCTCAAATGTTGTTCATGCTCTTCCTTGGTCCTAGAGTAGATGAGGATGTCATCAATGAATACTATGACGAAAGAATCAAGGTATTCACGGAAGACTCGGTTCATGAGGTCCATAAATGCAGCGAGTGCATTAGTGAGACCAAATGACATGACTAAGAACTCATAATGACCATAACGGGTACGAAAGGCTGTCTTTGGGATATCTCCATCCCTAACCCTAAGCTGATGATACCCTGAACGAAGATCAATCTTAACATACTTGAGACTTTACTCTTTGTGAATTTCTGTTTCACATTTACTCTGGATAATGCATATACTCAAGCTTATCTGAAGCTTCATATTTGAGATTGAGGAACTTCCTTCTCAATCGCACTTAACTTGATGCACCTCACAACTCATGCAACACAAAAATCATGTCCACGCTATACAAAAACAAGCAACATGACATGCAAACATGAATTCATTTTAACTCTAACTTATTCGGAAACTTAACCTTACTACCCTGTTTCGATAGTCTATGGTAGTCTAGCATTTATGAAGTAATCCATACCTAAGCCATCTCCTTGAGCTAGTAAGCAGCCAACTTAGCCTTCTCCTCTTCATCAATACTCATAGCAGGCTTTAGAACCTACCATGCACTCACCTCCATGCGAACAACCACTCTTATCAAACGTCTTTCGTTCACGCTGGGCATTTCTATCACTGCCCCTTCTTGGGAAGGCCAGATCTTGAGTCTGGCGCCTTAGACCACTTGGCCATCCTAATTCTTGTGTATATTCTTCTACGCGCGCACACAAGAAGGAAGTTAGATACTTATAATGACACAAAGTGTCAAAGCTCTAGATGGCACGATAAAGAGTAGATGAAGGGAAATTTTCCTACGCATCATGCAGTCTCTAATTCAGGATAGTGGTGCACTTCACTACCATGACTTAGAAACTACTCAATGTGGTTGATGTGAACTTATTATTCTCGAAACTTAACCTAGTGCTCTGATACCAACTTTGTCACGACTGGAATCTAGACCCAAGACGAGACCGGCGTCGTTGACCTCTCAGAGGTCGCAGACAAGCCTACATACGTCATCGTTACTTCATGTAGGTTAATTTTAGCAGAAAATTTGAAATTTTTGTTCCTTAACATGCATATATATCATTCTACTTAAATTCATATATGTTCACAATCAACCATCTAACATTAAGATCATTAATATAGAGATAATCAAATGAAAGGAACAGTTCATAATTGCATTAAACGTATTTTGCCAAAACGGCACCAATACAAAGTCTGAAATGAAAGTGGAAGAAAACACTAGTGGAACATGCTCCACGAGCTAAAGCCTACATAAAGCTAGATATACGTAGCATTCCTTGAAAGCATGAGGGCCTACCAAGTCCGGATGAACTCCACGTCCGGATAGCTGCAATGTCAACTTGTAACTCTAGCGGTCCAACTGTGCCTGCACCTAAAAATATAGAGTTGTATGGTATTAGTAACACTTGTACTAAGTATGGGTATATCAAGCATACACCAAGGACATGCATGAGTAAGAATAGCTTTTTCCTAACAACATGATTTATGGAAAGTCTATCAGTAGACTTGCAAGTTGAATTAGAAAGTACTGGAGTTGCCAAACTTGGATTAGGAAGTTAGTGGACTTGCCAAATTTGATTAGTAAAGTATGCCATGAGAGTAACATACATCATCATACGTATCATATTGCACACAACACATAACATCTTACACATAGCACATAACATATTGCATAAAGCACATAACATCTTTCAATCGTTCGTTCATATGCCATGAGACCTTGGAATCATGGACTTAACATTAAGACTTCCCAAAATGAGGGCTCAACATATGGGACCTCAACTAGGAGCTTTTTTAGCAAACACAGAGTCTGTTCAGTCACATACATACTTTATTTATTCATTCATAAGCTAGTGTAAACACCAGTTATACCTAGGATGTAGTTTAAGACTCTCATCGGGTTGTTGTGCAATGATCAAGAATAAGCTAGTGTTATTACTTGAGTCTAGCGCACCTCTTGATTATCCTATCCTAACACTTTGGTATCGTTCATTTCAATATGTGTATAATTTGAGGCTTGGCCTCATTCATTCATTGGGAACTTTAACTTTAACCGACATAGATCATGTGAGTATCATGAAATCCAGTGTCTCCCACACATCAAAAGAGGTGGAATCACCGGCCAAAGTGACCCAAACATGCTAGTACATGGGAATTGAACCCCGCCAGATCCCTATATTGCAGTATTAGGTTCGAAGACTAGGAGATATAAGGAGACCCATACCCGGCATCCGGACAGTCTCATCTCATGAGAGTTACGTGAACCTCCGCCCTTCCAGAAAGAAGGCATCACCGCTCATAGCTAGTCTATCATGCTCAGTATATGTTCTATTTCATTCAACTCATACGTCATGGAAGTTACTTCTAGTATGAGGACATCATAGCTCATTAGATGATTTCTCATCTCATCATTATTATTAATATACATTATTCTCAATACTTTCATTAGAGGTTCATATAGACTGTCTCTTCATTACTTTACACTCTCATAGGTGAGTACGTTTTGGTAACATTACTTAGGCTCATTTGAGATGCTCTCATCTTTCACATTAGCCTCTTATCATGTTGTCACCACATTCATTAACCTTAGCAGATTTGCTCTTCATAATTACTCACCCCTTTTTTACGTGAATGTTCATTTCATCATATGCCAATGCACTTGGCATTTGTGTGTTTCACACTCTTACTTAACCCTTCTTGGGTTTCATCATTTCATTACATATTATTTATTTCATCGTATGCCAATGCACTTGGACATTTAGTGTGTTTTACACTCTTAATTAACCCTCTAGGGTTACATCATTTCATTACATACATCTTAGGTTCACTTATTTTAAACGTATGCTAGACTTATGGATCTTATACATACAAGCATGAGGCTTCATTCATAGTTCGTTAAGTGATTCATATCTTCCTAAGATTATGTGGTACAAGAGTTATGCATTCTGTATGTATGCCAAGATCTCGATTTTGATCTAAGTAGGCGCATATTTCTTGAACATTTAATTCACGCATGACTTATGTATCAATACGAATTTGGGCAAGGGAACCCGTATCGAATCCCTTGGACCACACTTACATTTTTATTTATTTTGGTTTAAATCCACACGGCTTGGGTCCAAGTCGAGCCCCACCTTCATTTCCTTAATTTCTTTTCTTTAGATATTCTCCTTTTTGGCCGAGGGGTTGTGGGATCGAACCCCCACACCCCTTTTTATTTAAATTCCTTTTTCCTTGACTTTTTCACTTGACCATGAGGGTGTGGGATCGAATCCCCACAGCCTCACTTTATTTCTCTTTTATTTCCTTAACCAGCCTAAAGGTCGTGGGTTCGATCCACACGCCTCAACCTTTTATTTTTCTTTTACTCTTCCTTAAATCTGATTGAGAGGGGGTGGGTTCGAATCCCACTCCTCTCATTTCTTATTTTTTAAGTTACATTTTCCAGCCAATACCATGGTTCGAATGCCCCTCACCACATTACTTTTAACTCACTTAATTTATGGTTTTTAACATGGTGAGGTCACGGGTTCGACCCTCAATGACCTCACTTATTTTTCTTCATTTTCATAACATTTTAAAACTATTTTAACTTGACCGAAATTCATCAACTTGTGGCTGGAAATTTTGTAATTTTTCAGCATCTTTTTCATCAAGTTACACATTTCTTTAGGGAATTTCATGATTCATTTATAACGTTTTAGGTGCATTTTCATGAATTCGTTTAGCCAAGAGTTTCTCACTCAATTCAGCCACATTACACTTCATATGAACATCACAATTACATAAGTTTTGCACGTAAAAAATACACCATAATACATTATTTTTGAGCCTTAAACCGAGGGCTATAGGCCACAGTTTACATTTTGAACACACTTACACATAGTTCGGAAACATGGGTTGTCATTCATACGATTTCAAACATACATTCATGAACATATTCTCATGAAAACACATTACACGCCTAATATTCTACCAGCAAACATACCAACCTACGAATCAATGGGAGCTAGTGACAGGGACATGCAGCGGGGGGAATTCTAGTTTCGGATTAGAATATACTGAACCTTAAGGGTCTCTTGGGAAAGGGACCAAGAGTAAGAAAACCATACCTTTTATGACGTTCAAACCTTGAGTTGCTGCCCAAACCTTCTCCAACACTCACGTCCAAAACCAAGTTTCAACACCAAACTGTCGACGGAAAAACCTCCCTTTGCCTAACGTATTTTGCTAGCGTTTGATTTTATTTTTGTTTGAATTCTTCAAGTGTGAAGAACTTTGGTTTATCTTTCTGTTCTTGTACGTTATTTGGCAGAGAGAACGTGAATAAGAGAAGTGATAGAGACGTGAGAGAGAGATGAGATTTCTTAGGCTTAGGAGTCTAGTTTAGGACTTAGTCAAAAAGGTTTTTATTAAATGATAAAAATCTGATTCCCTTTTATTTTAAATCAGCTAATAAATAATAAATATTTATTAATACATTAATTCCATCTTAAATAAAAAAAATAATTAAATCATCGCTTCCACCTAGGTTCGAACCAGGTGGAGCAAGACTTCACTCTAAGAGCCAATTTTGGCCCTCTCCCCAAAATCCCCTCCACCTTATTAATTAAATAATTAATTATATATTAGGTAATTACGATACTACCTTACCTGGAAAAACATCATTTTACCCCTAGACCTCCAAACTAAGATTTTCCCTTTTTAAGTCGGTAAAGACTCCTTCGAGTAAATCTTCATATTCGAGAGCCCTACATGGCTGGACCCAACCTTTCCTAGCTCAACTAACTCCCCAAGTTAGTTGGCTTGGCTGTAGCAAAGGGTTCAGAGGTCTGGTTCTACGCGCATCAATTCCGTGTGAACCCGTTTAATAATAGGCATCTAGACTATTAAGCATTACTTATCATATCCATTTTTAGGGTTGTTACACTATACTTCTATAATGATACGTTTTGGCATATGTTAGTTGTTTGTATGTTTTATTGTGGTTCTAAGGTGATTCATTGCACCAAGTATCACTAAAGAATTACTTGGGAGGATTAATGAACATAAAGGAGGGTTCACTGTTAAGAGAATAGAGTTCACTGTAAAGTGACCTCAAATGGGACTTAAATTCTATAAGTGCTTTTCTTTGATGTTGTCTTAATTATGTTTCCATGCAGTATGAAAATGATATAAATGCTATCGCTTTAAGGTTTTATGAAGATTACTCAAAATGGCATGAAGTATGATTTCAAAGAAAATGTCCCTTTTTAATGCATGTTTTTGCATGGTGTCATACTTAGTACATTGGTGTGCTATCTCATTCTTCTCTATTTTTACACAAAGTGTAGGTCATGGATGCTTAAAGGATGTCTTGAATGGTGAAGAGATGATAGATGATCCCCAAGCTCAATGAAAGGAATCCTTAAAGTTCAAGGATGTCCTACTTATGTCTTTAATGTAAAGTCTTTAAATATAGTATAGTTATGTAATGTGTCTTATGGCCGTGTCCCTAAGTACTCTAAAGTTATTGAGTCTAGATGACAAAGAGACTTAAGGTCTATAATGTATTATGGCTTATGGTTTATACATATATGAGTTGATGTTTCTAGCATCTGATGTGCTATAAAAAGTTTTAAATTTTCCGCTAAATTTACTATGTTAATGCGATGAATGATAACTATAGGCTTGTATAAGACCTCCGAGAGTCGAGTACGCCGTGTTACTTCTAGGGGGTTCCCCGGATGTGACATTTACTAAGTATGGGTGTATGCACATAAACACATAAGGACTATGCATGATCAAGGAAAGCTCTTCCTATAGTAACATGCCGTTTCTGGAAAGTTAAGTCACTTCACTTTCTTAATTCGTTATATATGAATCATGCTATGAATATGACATATTTCCATGCAAAAGCACACAACTCATTTTCTATATGAACATAAGACCTTGGAATCATGAACATAATTTTAGAACAACTCAAACAAAACTTAATAAATTTGCTCCTCTTAGGCAGAGAGTTCATTATCCCAGTCTTAGTTATTTTTTAATCTTTTCTTCTTTTTGTTGTGTAGTTCAATGATCTCCTTTTATCCTAGTTCTGCTTACAAGTGCAATGATTCATTGTAGTCCCATACCTAAATGAATCAAGTAAGTAATCCAAAAGACTAATGAAATAATTGGCTACCATACTTACAAGTTAGATTTTTCATTCTTGTTAAATTGGGCATGAATGTATTTATAAGCCAATATTTATTGGCTATGCCCATTATTTGATTATTTGCTAAATATATAGATCTTGGGCATATATTCATACTCCAATATTGGCATAAACCACTAACTTTTTAAAACTTCATTCTATCAAACATTGATGATTGACATTCTTAAGATCTGCTTACTTAGTTCAATTTGAACTTACATTTCTTCTTCTTTGATCTGCTTCACTTTGAACATGCTACTTTCATTCTTTCTATATTCTTAAAGAAATCTTTAGCATTTAACTGACTTAGATCATGTGAGCTAACATGAAATCCACGTGTCTTCCCCACACCGAAAAGAGGTGGTTCACCCGGCTAAGGTTAAACCGAGTCCAGTGTGTTCCCCACACCTATAAGAGGTGGTTCACCAGCTAAAGTGAAACCAAGTCCAGTGGTTCCCCACACTGAAAAGAGGTGGTATCACCGGCCAAAGTGAAATCGAATACTACCTAGCATTCTTAGGTGGAATCATCCACTAGCTAGTTCCTATGCTGGCAACATAGTTCAAAGACTAGGAGACTTCGGAGACCCTGATCCACCTTGGTGGTGATCTCGTCTCATGAGGCTTACATGTGCTGGCACAAGCTCATTGCTAGTCTGTCGTGCTTAGCTCAGATTTATACTTGACAACTTTTAGAGTTGACTCAAACATTATGGAAGTTGGATTCTAGTATGAGGTATACTTAGCTCAATGGATGACTGGTCACCCCTTCTTTTATACTTGATTAATGTGAATTTAATCTTACATTATCATCATGGTGCGAGTGAGACCTGTCTCACGGTTTCTAGAACCCTCTTATGTGAGTAACTTTGACATAATCGTTTAGTTAAGTGAGACTTGTCTCACTGCCTTTAACACTCTTTATTAGGTCAATTTCATAAGTCATAAGCTTTTAGTTGTTTCATTACTACCTTATCTATTCAACGTTAGTTGATAGTTTTGTACCTTCTTTATGAAAGTTATAATGACTTACTCAATGTGCTACTATGTTTATAAGTTTGTGTGGATAGGGTATGTTGGAACTATCCCAATTATTGGCATACCCTATGTTAGAATTCATTGAGTTACATCTTGTCAAATCTAATTTTTAACATGTATTTGGCTTTACAAGAAACATCATAATCACATTGGCCATATAAGATTGTACGATTTAGTATTGGCCAATTCTAATAATATTTTGGACATAGTTTTGCTAGCCAATTTATTGGCATAAATCAAACTATGATATTATTGCTAGCAAAGTCAATTAACTTCATGTTTATACAAAGTAATCACAACATTTTAAGCATGCCAACTTTAGCCTTGATTAGCATATAATAACAATTCCATCTTGTTGAACACAATTAGACATTACAACATTTTGTATCTCATGTAAATAATACCCTAATCATACGGATCTAACGTGTAGGTCTCATTTGACATTAAAATCATAGAACCATACACATAATGATCAGTTAGAACCACATACCAACAACATGCTCGAGATTTACATTATACATACTACAAGAATAGAAATAGGAGGAACTAGGGATATGAACATTCGATCATTGGAACAACCCTAGTTTTGATTTATTGAATTCAAAAACGTTGAAAAGCCTCTTGGAGAAAGGAATCCAGAGACAAACCCATACCTTACTATAGAATTAAATCTACGAAGATCACTTGTACTTTTCACGAAAACCTTGAAAACGTCCTTGAAATTGCCTAAGGTTTTTCATATGTTGTTCACTATTTAGTCTAGGGTTTACTGATGAATAGCGTTACTCTAAGTCTTTAGGAACTGAATATTAACTAATTCAACTTAGGATAAATAACTTAATTAAATAAATCAATTAGTTAATTACCAAAACGCCCTCCTAAATTGATTAAAAATCGGAGAACACTTAACTGAAATCTGGAAATTGCTTAAGGGTTTCGGTTTGACCATTTAAATTAATTAATTAAGTTGCTAATTTAATAATTTAGTAACCTAGGGTGATTACTAAAATACTCCTAAGTTGTTAGGACCACAACTAACCCTTTGAACCATCCTAGGTTAGGTACTAGGAGTTTCTTTAGTTAGTTACTCGGTTAGTGTCACCCGATTTGGTCTTAGGATGTCAGGCACACTAGTTAGTTATTTGGTTAGTCCTTGGTTAATTATATAGTTACGTAAGTTAGTTAGAGCCTATTACCGGTTAGGAAGCTTGTCCCCACGTGTTCTTGACCTGTACGTGTGCCTGTCCCCTAACCGCTCTAACCGAATCGATTAGCTTGGTCTCTCGCCGGTAGCACGTGTGCTTGCACATGTGTTCCGTGTCACTTTACTAACCGTGCACTCTGTTGCACTTGGAAAGTTCACTTCTTGTTGTCCCAAGGATCCTCACTATGTTTTGGGAACTGCTTAATCTACATCATCATTTTAATGGTCATGTGCTATGGTACTTAGGCTTGACACTTGGATGTATAGTACCTAATGTGTATTATGTGAATAATATAGTTATTTTAGCTTAGGGTCTTCATTGCAGGTACAATTTCTAAACAAGCTTGGGTTGGAGTATTTGACATCGACATGTATTTTAATTTACTTGTGTAGACATTGGCTAACACCCTTAAGCCAATATTCTCAAACATGCCCAATATTACTCAATATTGGGCATGTTGATGCTATGTACCCTAATACATAGTCTTAAAACATATTAGGCTCTTCACTGACAAGTACATTTTCTAGAATGTTAGATATCCCCCCCCCTTAGAACATTCGTCCCCGAATGACATTACACATCATTTGAATCAAAGAGGGTATTTTCGAAAAACACATTAACATACTTGAAACTTTTACTCTTTGTGAATATCTGATTCACAACTTACTCTGGATGATAAACATTACTCAAAGCTTATCTGAAGCTTCATCTCTGAGACTGAGGAACTTCCTTGTCAATCTCACTTTAACTTAATGCACATCACACTAAGCAACACAAAAATCATGTCTACGCTATACAAAAACAGCAACATGAGTGCAAGCATGAACTCATATTAACTCATATAGTGCAAGTATAAAACACACAGTTATGGACTTTTAAACACCAAAATCGGACTATATGTACTAAAATTTAGAGTTTCCTAAAAAAATCAAACTTAAGAAGAGTATATCTAACCTCAAGAACTGAACAAAGTGAGGGTAACAGTATCTCATATCAGTTTCGGCCTCCATGTTCTCCCTCAACAAGGTGTTCCTCCATAACACCTTCACAGTGGCAACCTCCTTGTTCCTCAGTCGCTTCACTTGGCGATCTAAAATTTCAACTGGAACCTCTTCGTAAGAAAGTTGTCATCGACTCCTAACCCCTCAACAGGTAGGAAGATGTGGATCACCTAGACACTTTTTAAGAAACGAAACATGAAAACCTGGATGAACAAAAGACAAGTCATTTGGTAACTTTAGTTCGTAAGAAACATTCCCTACTCACTGTAGATATCATAAGGACCTATATATCCCGGACTTAACTTCCCTTTCTTACCAAACCTCATCACCCGTTTCATGGGTGATATGAGACGCACTGCCCATGCTCAATCGACTCAAAGCATCGACCACTACATTGGCCTTTCCTGGGTGATAGGGGACACTCATGTCATAATCCTTGAGTAGCTCTAGCCATCTTCTCTGACGAAGATTCAATTCTCTCTGTGTAAAACATACTGAAGACTTTTATGGTCAGTAAATACATCAACATGTACACCATATAAGTAATGTCTCCAAAGTTTCAATACAAACACCACAGTAGCGTAACTCAAGATCATGGGTAGGGTAATTTCTTCTCGTGGATTTCAACTATCTTATTTAATCACATTGCCATCTTGCATAAGAACACATCCCAAACCTACTCGGGAAGCATCACAGTACACCACATACCCTTA